>OZ024825.1:7067114-7115745 GCA_964016985.1 Anodontia alba | reverse complement strand
GAAAACACGCCTATTCAAATATACTGATAATTTTACCACCAAAAAATGAAAATTTTCAGATAAAAAAATCTGATATTTTTCTTTTCTGCTCAAAACATAGATTGTGGGTACTCGTTAGAACCGCCTCGATGAGGCGGTTCTAACGAGTACCCACAATCTATGTTTTTGAGCAGAAGTAAAGAAAATAATGTATACCCCAGTTTTACTATATAAAAGTGGGGTTTAAGGGGGTCAAAATTATACTAGCATGTTTTCGTGACGGTTAAATCTTTCATGACGTTTTCAGCGTATTCCTAGATATTACAAAGGGAATGATATGAAGTCGAAAGTATAAAAGCAACCGATATTTATTCTCACATATGAGACATTTTTATTAGCTTTCCTGTCGTACCAAAACTATTCTGTTATCATTTTCCGCCGACATTTTGTGGTTAAATGTTAAGCGGTGGGGTTACTAATTTTTCAATGTTCAATGTACCGCTACTTTTGACGTTAAATATTTCTAATTAATGTACTGCAGGCTTTAGATAATTCAAATGTCTGTAGGCACAGTTAAGAGAAATGTCTAAACTGTGTATACTATACTTAATCACCTCATTTACGTTCATATTTGCGCTTTTCAAACAGGTAGCTTACAACATGGTTTGTGCTGGAACAAAGATTTCTCGAGTGTATGAGATATATGCATACTGATAGCAGACTGCATATTCGCGCAGTCTGCTTGGCGTCGCCTCATTTTACATACCAACTCCCTCAAACATTTCGAATTCATATTGCGATCTGTGGATGCTTTTACGCGCAAGACAATCTGGTGTACATGTGTACCCCGTTTATCATTCTCTCCAAGCTCCTTTTCATTTGATATGACATATCATCTGGCAGATGTATCAATCAAATTTTGTTATGCAATGAGCTAAAATGTGCCGCACCGCGTGAATACCTGGGATTTTGCATATCAACATATTTTTACATCCCAGGTTAGTATGTTGTGATCAGTGAGGACCTTGGTGAGCTTGTTGTGTGTGAGCATACTGGTCAGCTCCAGGATCAGACACATAATCAATGACGTTTTACTAAATCATCACAAAAACATGCCTATGTAATTTTAACCCCCTTAAACCCCACTTTTATATAGTAAAACTGGGGTTTATAGGGGTATACATTATTTTCCATATTTCTGCTCAAAAACATAGATTGTGGGTACTCGTTAGAACCGCCTCACCAAGGCGGTTCAAACGAGTACCCACAATCTATGTTTTGAGCAGAAATATAAAAAAATATCAGAAATTTTTATCTGAAAAATTGCCATTTTTTGGTGGTAAAATTTTCAGTGTATGTGAATAGGCGTGTTTTCATAATGGATTTCCTTCACAGTCGTCTGTAGACTGGCTACAGACTGACTAAATACATTAATTCTCTTTGACACAGACATCAAAATAAACCAAAGACATTAACAGCATGTTAAAATTATAAAGCACTAGACCAGTGCTTCATAATCGTAGCATTTTAAAATTGCCTTCGTTTTATCTTGGTGTCTGGGCGACCAGTGCTTCATAATCTAAGCAGGTAAATATGGTCTTTGTTTTATTTTGGTCTCTATATTAAAGAGAATTCTAAATACAAATAGTCACTACGGGCTGGAGCCAGTCTAAACCGTGTATAGAGAGTTCATTTTTGTTGTAAAACAGACACGCAGTGCTGTGAAGGAATCCTGCAAAGCTAGGAGAAGACTAAGTGAATTTAACAGAATTTTGAGAAAATGGCAATAATAAAAGCCCAGATAAATATGTGCATCCGCGAGGATGAACAGTCTGGTCAGGACCTTCTAACTTCACCGATATATTCCACAGACTTTTGTAATTTTGTAAGCGGGTAACGAAGGATCTGATCAGATTGAGCGGAGATGCAGACTAGCCTGGGGTTTCGTTGCTTGCATATACAATAAGAATCCTTTTATCATGATTTGGCACATTTTGTTCTGTGTAGTAAAAGAGAGAATGCACTTACAAACCACCTGTACAAACGGAAAAGATATATTTTTTTTAAATCACAAGAGACTTCCTGTATTATGAGGGGCGTTTTGCCGCGGTTTGCTGCAATTACAGGAATATAGATCTGTCCAGCTATCGCCGTTGCAACAGTACCGGATTTCATAAACAGATGCTTGTATGGTGCAATGAACGATAAGTTTTCTCTGAGTCTTTCTCTTAGACCGGTAAATGTTTGTTCTAGATTTGTTCCTTATTCAACTTGATGCTTTGTCCCATATTTATAGTTGTCAAAGTTCAGCCCATTTCATACAGCTTCCATATTTTTCCATATTTCACTCGTAATCAAAGTCACGTGGCGCTATGTCATATAACTAAATCACCACTCAATCTTGGAATAAGAAACATGGCTGGCGCTTCAGCTTCAGCAACTAACTGCCAACCGATTTCATCTAATAAGGTACTTGGAAAACAAAACTTTTATTTCCTTTAATTTTGAAGGCTTTTGCAACCCTTTTTACTTCGCTTCAGCGAGCGTTGTCTCAAATAACGGGGCGGCCAGTTTACATTGTCTGAGTTGGGAGCCTTTATGCGAACCGAATTTTTATGTATTTCTGTATTATTAGCATCGGGACCCAGGGTGAAGTTGGCTAGCTGTAAGAGTGCTTAAACCCCCCCCACCCCCCCCCCCCCACACACCCCGGTGGTTTACTCTACTGACCGTTCTAAGGCGGTGGTGCCCGTGTTAGTCTTACTCTTTGTTGCTTTGTGATTTATTCTACGGGCGATTTGTTTTATGTCTTACCTTGTGTCATTTTGTTTTTCAGTCCTTTTAGCATTGCGATTACCTCGCTTGGGGAAGAGAGAGCTAATCTTAGTGTTTTTCGTACGTTTGTTTGATTTGTGCTTGTTTGGATTTGTCGGTTTCCTCTTCTTGGTGTCTGGGAAGGGCTGCGGTTTGTGACTGTGGCACTCCCTGGACTTTTCTCTTACCTTTTTTTTTATTCTGAACTTGATTGGTCAATGAAATTTCTGTTCGGAAATCTTAGATACTCGGGACTTTCCATTTAAAGTCGGAATGAACTCGGCTACTGGACAGAAGACCACAGTAAAAAAACAACAACACAACAACAAAAAAAACAACAAAAAAAAAAACAACAACAACAACAACAAAACAAACAAACAAAAAAAACAACAAACAAACAAAAAATCAACTAAGGTGCAGACAGAGCTGACAAATGGATTTTTTAGCGCGAAAGACCGAAGAAAGAAGCTTCCACTAAAGCAATATACAATGTATATTGATGCATGCGCTCGGCATGCTATATAAAAATTTCCAGCAGACGACATTTTGAAATAGTTTTCTTATTTTTCCTAGAAAACAGTCTTTGACATTTCAAGCAATTGTTTGATAAGGAGACAATTTGCATGAAATTTCAAAGCCCTTTTTTGCATGAGAAAAATATGAAAAGAAAAAAAAATGTCAACTTACCATCTGCTGGATGAATAAGCCCAGAGAATGGTAAACGTTAAATAAATCAAAAAGGCTCATCATCACCGCAAAACGGTCCAAGAACAGAAACGCTACCAACGCAAGTATAGCCTGTGACAGACCATTAGAACATGTTTGGGGTTAAAGCGCATCTAAATGAATACAAGGGACAAGGCGGATGGGAAATGGACATACCTCTAAAATGAAATAACTCTGACGTGAAATTGGAAAATCAACTTAAAGGAAAACATTTGCTCCCAGAGGGAGTATATTTTTTTTCTTTTAGAATTGCCTCTTTTTTTTGTAATGTTTCAAGTCCGGGTTTCAAGAGCTAAAGGGGCGACCTCCTGTCTGCAAAAGTTGGCCACATTTGAAAAAAAAAGATGGCTACAAAATCGTTCCATCACGAAAACATACCTTTATAATTTTGACCCCCTTAAACCCCACTTTTATATAGTAAAACTGGGGTTCACAGGGGTATACATTAATACATTATTTGCCTTATTTCTGCTTAAAAACATAGATTGTGGGTACTCGTTAGAACCGCCTCGGCGAGGCGGTTCTAACGAGTACCCACAATCTATGTTTTAAGCAGAAATATGAAAACTATCAGAATTTTTATCGGAAAACTTTCAATTTTTGGTGGTAAAATTTTCAATATATTTGAATAGGCATGTTTTCGTAATGATTCTATCCGTATGCCTAAAATTCTTAACTCCTACGCTCCTACATATGCCAGTGCCATGCATGTCTACCAACATTTGTAGAAGACCTAATCACTGGAATGCGGATCACAGACATAGATATACTAATATTAAACACAGATACTTGTTTGAGGCAGGTATGATTAAGATGGACTTGTCATGTTACCAGATCAGCTAATGAGTGACTGCTAACAAGTTTCCTGTAAAGAGAAACAAACAAGCGCACTCTTCATTGAAGCAGTCGCACCCAAGAATCCTGTAGGCTGTCTTTGACCATTTAAACCTTTTGAGACTGAATAAACTCCCGCACACTATACATTGGAATAGTCCAACGTCAATTTTAGGTATGACAGGCTGTGTGATTCAGATATTCCTAGAGAAAAACGGCTTAACTTTTACAAACAGAGGAGACCCTGATCAGACGCCGCATCATGCGGCGTCTGATCTGGGTCTGCACTGTTTGCCAATTACCTTGTTGGTTGTCTCCAGCCTAAATTGATTTACACAGCACTCTAAGGAGAAACCGCAGTTGCTTTTGTAGCCTAGTATTTCAGTAATGTGATTGACAAGATCGAACTTTTTATTTCTTAATAAAAGAATTCTTTTAAAAAATCTTGATCCAGTCAGAGCATAATTTAGTGAAAGCTGATTCACTCGGAGACATCGGCGATACTTCCATGCAGTGGAGAAGTCGACAGCGTTTCAGTTGTGTCACATTTATCAAAGAGAAGCTTAATTTGTTTTGAATATAAAGCAATATGACGAGAACTTAATTAAACAAGTATTAGCTTTCACAAAAGCTTGATCTACGCTAAGCGTAGACCAAGTAGTCTTTTGAAAGCTAATACTTAGTTATAAGACGTTGAGCAGTCCATCGAAAATAGCATCAGACCAGTCCATGACTTTTCAAGAGAATTGGCAAATTCTTAGATTGTCTACGCCCATGACAAAGAAAAATCTTGCGTGTACCAATATTGAATAGAAACCAAATGTTATGGTGTAAAGCAATGAGCTTTGTACATGTGTTGATCGTCGCTAAGAAACAATTAAATGTGTAATTAGATATTTACTACATTGGAAGAGTTTCGTCACTAAATTTTCATTATAACAAAGAGATTACAGAAGATAATGCTTATTGACTTTTTTTCAGGGAGAATGTCATGTTCGAAGAATACCGGTTAATTTATCTGAAAATATTTTGAAGCCATTACCAGTAAAAACAGAACATGGTTATAACGTCGTTTCGACGTCCCTCACCGTTACGCCATAACGTAGCTGCGACGTTATTTTTGACGTTATGTGTTAGCTTGGTAGTATGTGAATAGTATAAGTGATCAGGTCCAACTTCTACCAATAGTGGCTGTATTAACAGTCTTCCTTGAATTCACCATATTTAACCCCCAAAAAATCGGACAGACTGGCCTTAGCAAACCGTATAGTCCCAGATCAGACGCCACAGAACACAGTCTCTGATTAGGGTTTATACTGTTTGCCACCCATCCAGAAGTTTTAGACATAACAGCATCTAGTAAAATGGACTTCTTCAAACTGTGTCCTTCGCTGAACATACTGAATGATATCCATATGAACATATGGAGACTGGTATATTTACCTTAGACAAACATTACAAAATACCTTTGAAATATACAGGTAAAGTATTTGACATGTTTATCTAACCTTCGCAGATGACTGTTTTCATTGGCTATCTGCAAGTTCTGCGGAGGACTTCATTTTAGGACAAGTAAGATAAGGAGCTATGGACTCTAATATTACGAATAATTTCGGTATTCTGCATATGCTTTAAGACTCAAGTGGATTAATGAACATGTAACCACTCATTTGACTTCTCTTGCTGAACACGACATGTCCTGTCTTAGCAAACAGAGTAGATCCAGATCAGTTGGCTTCTGAAGAAGTCAACTGATCTGGATCTACACTTTTTGTCATTAAATATGTGAATCTCTATCAAAAAACAGGATCAACTAATCTGATTGGCTGGAAATTAGAAGTGGGCGTGGCGTCTTAGTTTATTCGGCATGACCAGGGTTAATAGCGCTAGATAAGGCGTCATTTCCAACTGAAAAGTGTTTGATATGTTTCTTATTTTTCTCCATCAAACTACAGTCGACTCTCGTTATCTCGAATTTGCTGATCTCGAATAACCGCTTACCTCGAAGTGAAAATCTGGTCCCTGTTTAAGCATGAAATCTAACAACAGGTAATAAATTATTGTGGAAAAGAGCAGAAATTTCTCTTCTTTTCCACAATATCTGCAATATATTTCTAATTTCAGGAGTCAAATTACATATATTTGTGGTTGTTTTATTTATTTTTTCCTCAAATCTGCAAATCTGATATGTCGAGGTACGGATATCTCGAAGTATATTAGTCCCTTAGACTTCGAGATAACGAGTTTCGACTGTATATGTCGTGGGTACTCATCAGAAGCGCCTCGGCCAGGCTCTCCTAATCAGTACCCACAACGAACGTTTTCGTGGAGAAATAAGCAAATAATATATACATGAATAATCTCTTATCTGCAGCTATGGACTTAGCTCTAGCACATGTTAGACACAACTTGAGAAAATGGCCCGTTTCACACAGTCCCAGACCAGTCTGCGCATTCGCGGTGTCCGATCCGAGTTTCTTTGTCCAATCATTGGAATGATGGGATCGACTGATACTGTCACGGAAATATATCAACTAACATAGACGGCTCAAATCCGTTGACTGCGCAGAAGCATCAGGCTAATCTGCCATAAGGGCCACTTTCTCATATTCCACATCGTGAAACATGCACATGCCCTTTGTCCAAACTTTTCCTAGGCAGACATACAGTATTTTGACGTATTTTCAGACATTACTTCACAGTAGGTACACAACGCTAAACAACGTGGTATTATTACATCGCATCACGAAAACATACCTGTATAATTTTGACCCCCCTGAAACCCCACTGTTATACAGTAAAACTGGGGTTTACAGGGGTATACATTATTTTTCTTATTTTTGCTCAAAAACATAGATCGTGGGTACTCGCAGAGGCGGTTCTAACGAGTACTCACAATCTATGTTTTGAGCAGAAATATGAAAAATATCAGAAATTTTTATCTGAAAATTTCCATTTTTTTTTTTTTTTTTTGGTGGTAAAATTTTCCGTATATTTGAATAGGCGTTTTCGTAATGGACTTTGTTGCGACGTTGTTGCAACGTTGCGTGCCAGCTGGGTTTACCACAAAACAAACTTTGCATATTTCATTCAGATGGTCTAAAAATTGAAATGACAAGCACGTTTGTCTGTTCTGCAACCATTGTCGTCGTAGTCTAAAGAGCGCCAACAAAGTTAAGTTAAAGGCAACAGAAATATTAAACCCATTTCTCTTTTACTTTCTCTCTTTGTCTTTCACACACACACCCTCTCTCTCTTTCTCTCTCTCTCTCTCTCTCTCTCTCTCTCTCTCTCTCTCTCTCTCTCTCTCTATAAATAGGACTAAACCATTAAGTAGATAAAGTTAATACAACACCATATTAACGTCGATGAAACGTCTTGACGTAGCATCGACGTTGATACGACTTTTTTTTTTACTTGTAATCAACAAGCAAAAATGTGTTAAATATTATCGCAGAATAAACAGATCAGCAGAAAAATAGATTGAAATAATTAAACATGACGTGCATATATTAAAAATTATACGTTACCTTTTTATAACCTCCGTTTATTGATATTTTGAAAGTACATGTCCTTGAAACATATTCTTACTTTCAGTTGCTAAGAAGATGCCAGAAAGCTCTCCACAGCTTCTCTCCAAATAAGCATACCGCTTATACTCGCTTAATTATTACTTTAATCACATGAAGCGTTCGTTTTGTGTAAATCATTTTCCTGTTGTATTGTCGAGCATTCTAACATTTATCTCTCTACTGGTAATTATTGATAAATTGTAATCAAAGCACTGACAGCACTGGTGTGTCGATTGTCCTGAGTGTAAGTTGGGAAAATGGTTGGGGAAATGGTTCTGAACGAGGACTTATGGCTGCTTCATTTAACCCTTAACTTGCTGTAATTTAAACAAACAGTGCGGACCCTGATCAGACGCCGCGTTCAGTGCCGTCTGATCTGGGTATGTATTGTATGTCAATGTACCAAATGTTCCAGTCCAGGTTTTACAGAAAACCCTCTATTAACAGCACTGACGTCACAGCGGCTATAAATAACCGTTACCTTGACAACTACTACCTACAGCTCGATTGTAAACAATCTATCCAAATCAGATTCATTACGAAAACACGCCTAATCAATTATGTTGTGAATTTCACCACCAAAAGCGGGCCCCTGTAGCCTAGTGGATA
Organism: Anodontia alba; assembly: GCA_964016985.1. NCBI lineage: Eukaryota > Metazoa > Mollusca > Bivalvia > Lucinida > Lucinidae > Anodontia > Anodontia alba. Next base: position 7,107,211 of record OZ024825.1, on the reverse strand, counting down.
GGAGAGTTGACTCATAATCCATTAGGTTTCTCACCGCTGTTGTTCGAGCCTCGCTCGGGTCATAAGTGGGTAATCCAAGTTTTGCTTACGGATGGTCAGGTGTTTTTCCCCGGGTTCTCCGGTTTTCGCCCACCTTGGATGAACGATCGGCTCGACATAAGTGAAATATTCTTGAAAGGGCCGTAAAACCCAAAATCAAAAATCACCACCAAAAACAGAAAGTTTTCAGATAAAAATTCTGATAGTTTTCGTATTTCTGATCAAAACATAGATTGTGGGTACTCGTTAGGACCGCCTCGCCGAGGCGGTTCTAACGAGTACAACAATCTATGTTTTTGAGCAGAAATAGGAAAAATAATGTATACCTCTGTAAACCCTAATTTTACAATATAAAAGTGGTGTTTAAGGGGGTCAAAATTATATAGGTATGATTTCGTGATGGAGACCGGACCCCAGCGATGACTGGTCCCGTGGGAGTTAATGACTTGTGACATGTTACACTGGCAACTTCTAGAATTATGACACCAAAATGAACTGTAAAACCTTCGCCATCGTCCGGAGCGACGACAGATAGAACAACAACTAGCACAGACACATCATTCCTTGCAAGAAGCATGGTTTACAATAGTTTCTAGAAACCAAGTGTATATTAAAATATCTATTCGCCTAGGAAGTATCTTGAGGGAAGTATATATATATATATATATATATATATATATATATATATATAATATATATATATGCGCGAAGAAGTAGCTCGAGTCATTTTTTTCTTTATTTTGTCGGCTTCATTTTATGACAGGTAAGACAGGTAAGTCTGCGAAATTGCCAGACACAAAACATCTTATGCAATAATGGTACTGAATTTATCCTGCAGCTATCAGTGAACATTAGTTATGTAAAATCCCAGCCAAGCAGGTATAAACGGTAACTTATTCAAGGCAGTAGTAACAAGACACCCCCGTATAACAGCAGAGTGATCTTGCATTCTCATTGTGATGAAACTTCCTACAGGTATCTGGCGAGGGAAGATATGATAATTAGGTAGAACAGGTATCAAACAATATGAGCCGACACATGAGAAAACGTACCTGCTGACACGTGCACCCAGCGAAGACTCAAATCAACCTGCGTAGCCACGCAGTCTGTTCAGTCTTCATTGTCCGCATGAAGAAACTTTGTATCCTTAGGAATCCAAAATCCTGGTCCAAAATGCGCCCAGTGGTACATTGTAGGTTCAATATAGTAACATAGACTAGTTCAAACTTTAGGATAAGTACGGTAAAGTACCCAATACTTAGAGTAAATACGGTGTGCACTATTTTTACCGTTTCCTTCAGCAATAAGCGAAGTCATTGTACGAATGTCAAGGCTGCTGTAAGCCTGATATTAGTATATAATATATAATTTCAGTGTAAGCATACCATTTTACCCATAATATTTGAACATTTTAACCCTTAAACTGCCAGTCACAACAATTGTCGTCTGCTTTGTCATCTGCTTGTAATTTTAAAAGTCATTTTTGCAAACAGTGTGGACCCAGATCAGACTGCTGCTTTAGGAGCTGTCTGATCAGGGTCCACACTGTTTGCCTGTATGCAAAAGTAGGTTTGAAAAGTTTGCAAGAATATTCAACAGACGACATAAACAGACGACATTTTCAGATGCAGGCTTTTTTCTTGGCATTTTAAGGGTTTTCCTTACCATAGCTGTTTATAAATTTGAACAGGTTAATTTAAAATCGGTGTATTTAAAATTGCTGGACATAATCGTACGCCGCGTCTGATTGGGTCTACATTGTTTTCTCAGGCAGTTCTGTCCGAATACTTAGGGTAAATAGTGATGGATATATTTTCTCATTTGCCAGGTAGCTTTTCACTCTGATAGCATATATATCTACCTTTATTCATTAACTCTCAGGACATAAGAACAATACCTCATTAACAAATCAAATACTTCCATCAGATAAGGCTATACTGTAATGTGTTTCTTGCAATGATATCTTTACGACCCATCAATAGTATTGCGGTTCATTTGGGATTGATCGACCTGTTCTTGCCGGTTCATTTATATACACATGAACAGTAAAATTCCTTATCATACATTTACTAGAAAATATATTCATTTTGCATATGTGATACTAACATGGCATATCACGCTTGTGGAGCGCAAAAGGTGTGATAATGGGTCACGTGGGTGATACGGCTTATTTTGCACGGGCAAAAACCCATATCACCAGGTCACGTGGGTGACAAGGCTTTTTTGTCCGAGCAAAAAACGCATATCACCACATTCGGAGCACTCGGTGGTCTTGCCATTAACTCCGCATACGATATCAAATAGGCAAACTTGTCAGAAAGAAAAATGTATGATAAATAAATGATGATATGGCAATTTTCATATCATACCCCATATCAACCCTCGATCCATATCAGCCCTCGGGCCTTCGGCCATCGGGCTGATCTGTATGTCTCGGGTTGATATGGGGTATGATATGAAATTTGCCATATAATAATCTCTATGTAAAATACCACCTTTGGTACTGTCTGAGAGTGCTCTTATTAGCGGGGTGGTCTTAATATTGAATGTAGAACATAGCTCTAGATAATGTGCGTTTATCAAATAATAGTATTGATATTCGTCTTATTTCTCAACAAAATAAAATGTTGTGGTACTAATTAGAAGCGCCTATCCAAGAAATGTTGTTGTACTAATTAGAAGCGCCTATCCAAGAAATGTTGTGGTACTAATTAGAAGCGCCTCTCCGAGGCGCTTCTAATTAGTACCACAACATTTTTTGTCAGGAAATAAGAAAAATATTATGCAGATACCCCTGTTATCTGCAGTTATGTAGAATAACAAGAAAGCCCCTTTAAAGACTGGCAAAAATTGGTCTTCATAGTGGAATGGTCTTATTTTCGAGTGGCCTTAAAAGCAGAATATAACTGTATGTTTATTCAGATTCGACACTTAAAACAAGTACACGCGGCCAGCCAAGTCCAAGAACACCTTGCGTATACTCGCAGTTTGGTTAAACCCTTTGTTGTTCGCCGTCGTTTACATGTATTCTGCATGACCCAGTTAACCCATTTATGCCTAGAGTCCCATACAATGGACATTGGCAAACAATGAACACACAGGACGCGGCATCTGACCAGGGTCTACATTGTTTGCATTTATAACTGGAATTACTATAAAACAGAGAGAGAGAGAGAGAGAGAGAGAGAGAGAGAGAGAGAGAGAGAGAAGAGAGAGAGAGAGAGTTAATTAAGCCGTTCTATAGGAATCAGGGTCTTCTATGTTCGATGATGTATTCTGCAATATCCATTGTGTTGGCGGGAAACACAAGCCTTGATTATACCGCATAAAGGTCGTTATCGCGCGTTGAGCATCAAATATAGTTATATAAATTAAAACTTATAAAACGCATTTAATCAGATGTACCATATACAATACAAAGAAACCTAAACAACGATTAAAATATGATATTGCACTAAGACCACACGGTGCTACTTTTACTTATTCGGTGTTTGATAGACAATTACTTAATAATAGATTTATGTGTCTTGATTTCATACTGAATGTTCTTTTGCGCAAGATGCGGATAACATTTTCAGTCACTGTAGACAACTTATTGAACTTTCGAACAATTTCTTTAACATGGATAATGCTTTGAAATTAACCGGCAAAGGTGCCTTTTGTACACGCACAGTTTTACAGGCATCTAATACTTTAGAAATAGGATTCAATTACGCAACATTGAGTCTATAGAGGCTGACAACTTTGTTCACAGTTTGCACTGGGGCGTTTATAGATAATCACGTGCAAACGGGGTTTCGTTTAACCTATTGTAGTCTGGAGACCCCGAAAAGGGTATTTGGCAAACAGTGGAGACCCAGATCAGACGCCGCAACATGTGGCGTCTGATCAAGGTCTCCACTGTTTGCAAATAGGTCAACCATTTTCCCTCGGAATATCTAAATCACATGACCTGACATACCTAAAATAGAAATTGGATTATTCCAATATTGTGTGGGAAGTTCATTCAGTCTACAATGGGTTAAAAAATGCTAATAGTTGACTACAAAACACCAAATATGTTGTGCCCCGTGACACATACTGTATATTGTGAGAATTAGAAAAAAAGCAACAAAAAAAAAAAAAAAAAACAAAAAAAACTAGAACATAGGACGTTCATCGTACCATATTAACCGTATGTATTCCAACAGACAGGCCTGAGCAGACAGTGAAGACCGAGATGAGACGCCGCTTTACGCGGCGTCTCATCCGGGTCTACACTGTTTGCCACTCATCCAGCAATTTATTTTGACACAACATCTGCTAGTAAATTGTACTTGTTCGAATTTTAAAACAAGTATGGTAAGGTGCTGAGATGTCCGAATACTTAGCATAAATACGGTATAGGACAAAGTGAAAGTGTCAGCATCATTGTTCTTTGTTCATGTTCAACCATAACACTAAACTGACTCCAGTCTCCAGGGATTAAATATTTATTCTTATAATCCTGTTTGATAATCCACAAACGTTAAACCAAAATAATATCATGACTATAAGGGCTGCTCACTAGTTACCGGCTTTTATAGTCATGATATTATTTTGTTAGTGACCAGTCTTTATATTCACAATATTATTTTGGTTTTATTTTAGTGAAGTATCAAATAGGATTATAAGAATAATATGTAGTCACTGGAGACTGGAGCCAGTCAACAGCAACACTTGCCGCTAAGTTACAACTTCGGCCATCAATACTACGTAAAGGCTCCAAATTCTTCAAAAATAATTTTTTTTAATCCAAGAAAGGTTTAATAAATTGATATATAGTATACAAATAGTAAATACAACCGTAAAATGTGGCATCTGACAGCCTGTAAAATTTCAGTTAGTCTCTTCAAGAAAGAGACTAACAAATTTTACAGGCTGTTAAGTGTCACATTTTATGATTGAATGAATACCTTATATCATGTTTTCAAACCTTTCTTGGATAAAACGATGTCTATTTTTGAGGAATATGGAGCCTTTAAATCCACAATCTAAAGGCTTTTAGTTGTTGATTTGCAATAGTTACCATATTTACCCTAAGTATTCAGGCACTTCAACTCCTTACCATGCTTGTTCTAAAAATTAAACAAGTACAATTTACTACCCGATGTTGTGTCCAAATATTACTGGATGAGTGGCAAACAGTATAGACCCTGATGAGACGCCGCGTTCTGCGGCGTCTCATCTGGGTCCACACTGTTTGCTCTAGCCTGTCTGTCCGAAAACATACGGTAAATACAATAACCATATTTTGTCGTCTTCATAATACACTCAGCGCTATCCCATAATACTCGATGGAGTGAGCAGCTAGATATTCTGCCAAACCGATTAAGAACGGTTCCCTTTTTACCAAATGTATTCAACAGCATCTGCCACTTCAGTGCTAAAACAGCGAACGCCTTGATCAGATTACTCCTTATGAACGCAGTGTGATCACATTCTTCGCAATTCACATAAATATCAATCTTTTGTTATGGTTTCACGATGCTATTTAAGTATGTCTAAATCATTTTACCTCCCTTTCGAAAAGAGTTGTGCACTAAAAAACGAAGAAAGTAAGGAATTTGCTCCCACGGGGGGAGGGGGGGGGGGAGGTGGGGGGGAAGTAACTTTATCTCTTTTATAGGAGATCCCTTTTCAGAAGAGCCTTGTGGTACAAACAAACAGACAGGAATTCACCAATTTTGTATCCCTTATACAAAATGGGCGGTCAGTGTACCAAGAGCATCCCATTAAGCCTTCGCAGGGTTAACGTAACAGGGCACAGTAAACTTGTTCGCGATGAGATCTTGCATGGCGGAGTAAGTCGCTGCTATTCCAGCCACTGTCCCTAGACCCACTATTTCGAACAGACCCACTTTAATGTGTAGAGGAACATACCTGAAAAAGCAAAGAGAAACATCAAAACCATTTAAATATTTATTACGAGGCTGGCTCTGGAAATCATATGAGTCACGATGTGAGAGAAAACGTACCTTCGGATAAAAACGTTCAGCGAAGATTCTGATCAGACTGCGCATTTGCGCAGTCTGATCAGAATCTTCACAGGGCGCATTTTGGATAGCAAATGATGCAAGGTTTCTTCATGCGGACAACGAAGATTCTGATCAGACTGCGCGGATGCGCAGGCTGATTTGAGTATTCGTTGTGCGCACATATTAGAAAGTATGTTTTCTCACGTTAGGGTTGACATGTTTACATAAGAGGAGCATCTAGATGATTTTTTCTCTTAAGCGATTCTTAATGATTTGGATTTTTACAGTATCCTGTTTAGACTAAGTACTAATATTACTATTATTTACTTTCACGGAATGATGGAAATCATTTGCTTTTTCGTGAAGCTCGAAAGTTTTCTCCTGGACACAAATGCGCCAGGACATTGAATTTCTTACAAGATTGCTAATGGGCTCAACCCGCGCATCGAAACATTCTAAGCAGAATCTTTGCCTTCCATCTAAAGGAAGAAAAGTTGTTCGGCTACCCACAGAGCACGTGCGCATTTGCACAGGCTGATTAAAGTCAGTCACTTGGTGGACATTTGATCTAGTAAGAAATCATGTGCCCCGGCTCAATCAACTTATATATATATATATATATATATATATATATATATATATATATATATATATATATATATATATATATATATATATATATATATATATATATATATATATATACATTTTATTTTATTCATCCAATTTCCGGTAGTATTCTTAAGAACAGGAAGTAGTTATTGGTAATACATGTGGTTAAAGAATGCTTAACATCAGATTTGGAACAGAAGGCAGAACTGTGCAAACTGCGTCAAAGCAGTCTGCGTTGTGGATGTGCATGTGTCACACACACGAATACGTAACAAATGTGTTACATATGCGTACAGTCGTACGAGCCATACACATATGTAACACCTGTTCACTACATGAAGTACATGCAGGTCCCTGTTTCGGGAACGATTACTGTGACCGATTTGTTTTTTAGCATGCATGTTTTTGTTTGACACATGACATTACTTACAAAACTAATATTTTGATAACTATATATGTGGAACAAACTTTTATGTTCAATGTATTATGCAACCTGTATTATTATGCAAACTTCTATATTCTCGTGTTTGATATCTGTATATTTAGCATTGTTAGATATATATTAAGTATGTATGCAAAGATTCTGTTTGTGTTAAGGTTTTACGGCCCAGTCAACCGATTAGGGTCATGTCGAGCGCCGAGTCAGTTTAACTAGCCATACTTTTTCTGGGCACGCTTAGTCCTCTAAGCGGTAAACCAGTACTTGTGCACATTGTTTTGCCAGAAACTGACAACTGCCCTTCTTGAATCAATGACCGTTGTATTCACGATAAATCTCCACGAAAGAAAGTTACTGGACCAGGCGGGGATCGAACCCACGACCTCCTGATCAACATTCGGACGCGCATCCGATTGAGCAATCGACGTCGGCATGTATGCAAAGATATTATTTATGCAAGTTGTAACACTATACATTGTCGTTACTGTCCATTGTTACACTGTATAGTATTATTGCTATCCATTGTTACACTCTACAGTACTGCGTATGTCCATTGTTACACTCTACAGTGTCATTACCGGCCAATATTACATTCTACAGTATCGTTGCCGTCCATTGTTACGCTTTACAGTATCATTGTTATCCATTGATACTATCTACAGGTCCATTTCGACCATTTTCACAATTTACAGTATCAGTGTTATTGGCCTGTGTCACACTTTACAGTACAATTGCTATCCATGGTTACACTGTATTCGGATTATCAGGTACTTTAATAAAATGGTTGTCCATTATTACACTCTACAGCATTATTGCTGCCCATTGTTACACTCTACAGTATCATTTCTATCCATGTCTACAGTCTATTCAGATTATCATATGCTGCAGAACAACTGCTGTCCATAGTTGCACTCTACAGTACAATTGCTTTCTTTTGTTACAAGCTAGAGTATCATTGTAATCCATTATTACTCTAAAAACTGCAGTTGTTCTACAGTATCATTGCTGGCCATGGTTACAGTCTATTACGATTATCATGTCATTACGAAAACACGCCTATTCAAATATACTGAAAATTTCACTACCAAAAACTGAAAGTTTTCAGATAAAAATTCTAATATTTTTTTCATATTTCTGCTCAAAACATAGATTGTGTGTACTCGTTAGAACCGCCTCGGCGAGGTGGTTCTAACGAGTACCCACAATCTATGTTTTTGAGCAGAAATAAGAAAAATAATGCATACCCCTGTAAACCCCAGTTTTACTATATAAAAGTGGGGTTTTAAGGGGGTTAAAATTATTTAGGCATGTCTTCTATCCATCTTCGTGATGTGGTGCCATTGTTGTCCATTTTTATATTCTACAGTATCATTGATATGATTGTTACACTCTACAGTATCATTGTTGTCCATTGTTACACTCGACAATGTCATTGTTGTCTATTGTTACACTCTACAGTCATTTTTTTCCATTTTACTCTCTACAGTATTATTGCTGTCCACTGTTATACTCTACAATATCATTGATGTCCATTGTTACATTCTATAGTATCATTGTTGTCCATTGTTATACTCTACAGTATTATTGATGTCCAGTGTTGCACTCTACAGTATCATTAATGTCCATTGTTACACTCAACAGTATCATTGTGGTCCATTGTATCATTATTATCCCCGCGCTTTTCTGAGAAAAAGTGGGAATATTGTGATACCCCCGTCCGTCCGTCCGTCCGACCGTACGTCCGTCTATAATGCCACACCAATGTTCCTAGACCATTTAAGCTAGAATCTCGAAACGTTCACAGGCGATAGCCCTATGGACGAGGACTGGAGGAACATATTCGGAATTTTGATGTACCTCCTTGGGGTAGGGCCAGGGGGTGTGACCCCGAAGGGTCCTAAAGTCATTTATACAAACAAAGTCATGATGCATACAAAATCAAAGGTAACGAATACAGTGCCACAATGTTTGGCCCTGGGGCATGTCTGGGGTCACCAGAGGTCAAACAGTAGGATTTGATGTCCTTTATTTGACTGTCACACAACTCTTCCTAGGCTTTTTGAGCTAGAACCTTGAAACTGCCACAGGTAATAGATGAGGATTGGAAGAACGCATTTAGAATTTTGATGTGCGTTGAGATATGCAATGGCGCTGGCGCGGGGATATGCGAAGGCGCGACATCGACTTGATCTAGTTGTCCATTGGTACACTATAGTATTCTTGCTGTCCTTCTTTATACTCGGCAGTATCATTGCTTTCCATTGTTCAACTCTACAGTGTCATTGCAATCCATTATTACTCTCAACAATGTAATGGTTGTTCGTTGTTACACCACAGCCTATCATAGCTGTATACTATTACACCCTACACGATCATTACCGTCCATTGATACACTCTAGAGTATCATTGTAGACCATTGTTACACACTGAAGTATCAGGGCTTCAATGACTTAAATGTTGTAATTCCTAACATACTTACTCTTTGTTCATTTTACACAACCGCATGTAGAAAATTGGAGGACAAATGTATGCTAATATAGTGACAGTGGAGCCGCCCACAAGAGAGAGTATTGATGAAAAATGTGGTATTGTCTCTGCTAAAAACAGAACGCTCCCCATCATGACGGTTCTAGATACCAGTCGCTTCCAGGTAAAATCTAGGGAAAGAAAATGAATGAGGTATGGCTTATTTTATGAATATAGATTAGAGGATCATTCAGAAAAGAATCTAATGTCTCTTTAGTTAGACTTCCACCAGCCTGGCGTTTGTTAGGGGAAAAGAATAACACAATATATATTTCGTTGAGCATAAAAATGTTACGTTTCCTTCAAAACGATATCAAGGTACTATCAAAAGTGCTAAAATCACACGAGATGAAGCAATGTTAATAAGCGGCGAAATAAGAAATCAAGAAAAAAGTATATGCTATCCCAGTAGGCACGCGGCGTTGAAACAACGTCAATTACACGTTGATTCAACGTCAAGAAGTTGAATCAACGTTGAATCGACGTTGTTTCACCGTGTCGTGGCGGCGAAATAAGAAATCAAGAGAAAGAGAAAGAAGAATTGTAAAAGTATATGCTATATTATCATCTAGAGATTTTATCTATTGTAAGATGTAAATCGGCAATTTACCTTAGCCAACAGTTTGTTTATTGTTCATCACATATGAGTATGACGCTGACAACATCGAAATACGTATGCTGTCACGTCAATTTTCTCATAATTATGAGCCCCGAGTATCCTCTGCCCCGCCCCAAAGAGTCGTCGACAGCATCACGAAAACATACCTATATAATTTTGACCCCCTTAAACCCCACTTTTATAGTTAAACTGGGGTTTACAGGGGTATGCATTATTTTTCTTATTTCTGCTCTAAACATAGATTGTGGGTACCCGTTAGAACCGCCTCTCCGAGGCTGTTCTAATGAGTACCCATAATCTATGTTTTGAGCAGAAATATGAAAAATATCGGAGTTTTTTATCTGAAAATTTTCAGTTTTTGGAGGTGAATTTTTCTATATATTTGAATAGGCGTTTTTTCGTAATGGTTTACTATACATGTGGGGAATCAGCGGGGATTACTTTTGACGCATGTGTTGTTGTTATTTCTCCTCATTTTGCTTCAAACATCAAGCATTCAATCAAATCTTCTTATTTCTCCAGGAAAACATATGATGCCGAACGCACGAATAAGGCCATTAAGCAATTTTCGGAAAATGCAGGCCCAGATCAGCCTGCGCATAAGCGCAGTCTGATCAGGGCCTTCGTTGTCCGCTTACAGAATCAATGACTACCATTGTATATGTCGACGAACAGAGAATGCGCAGATCACTGCACGGACGTGCATGCTGATCTGGACCTACGTTGTCTGCAAACTGTATAAAGGCCTTTTTCGTGCGGTGCGCATTATATGTTGTGGGTATTCACCAGAAGTGCCTCCCCGAGTACCCGTTGAGAAATAAGAAAAATATGGGCCGCGCCATGTGAAAACGTGTCTTCGGGCATTTGCATCAGCACAGTCTGATCACGACTTTCACTGTCCGCCATAGAATCATTGGATTGTGTAGAACATGATGAAGTATAGCAAGGTTTCTGATTAGACTATATATCTTCGCAGGCTAATCTAGATCTTTATCGTTTGCGTTTATCTTGGAGACTCTTTGTCTCATATCGTCGCTCATACAATATGAATATTTCTCTTATTTAGCCCATTGCAGACTGACTGAAAGCACTCCCCCACACTGTATATTGGAAGATTCTGATGTTGATTTTAGGTATGTCAGGCTATGTGATTTAGATATTCCTTGAAAAAAAATGGTTGAACTATTTGCAAACAGTTCTGCGGCGTCTGATCTGGGTCTGCACAGTTTGCCAGTTACTCTTTTAGGGGTCTCCGGACTATAATGGGTTAGAGTTATATAAGCTGTGGGGGCGATCTGGTTGATGTTGATAAAACCGTTTAATTAAACGACAGTAAGTAAAAAGACAGGAAGTTATGATCCAGATTTTTCGGTGCACAAAATTAAACCGCGAACGCTTTCATTGTGTTTTAAAGTTACCTTGATGGATACTTTCATTTACAACGGTGAATGTTCAATAAGGTCTCGTAGTTACTCAGAAACAAGTCATTTTGCCTTGTATGCAATGGAAATATATGAACTTAATGTTATGTAAAGAAATATATGGCAATACCAGATTGGTGTAATTTTCTCTTGGGCATTATATTTCCAAGTTAAATAAAGCTGCAATCGGTACTTGAGTAGTTCATAAATCACACGATATAGAACTGGTGCAGTATGTACCAAACGCACCTCATATCTCTATCATAAGTCTGGAATAGTGAAAATTCTGTAAATGGAGGAGACTTACGAGTTGGAATTTTCAATAATCTTTCTAGGTCCTGAGAGACTGGATTCAGAACAATAATCGTGGCGAACATCAGATGTGACGTCATTAAAATGCCGACAACTGTTGCCGGTGCTCCTCTTGGAATTGACGCTAATATATTGGCCTCGACCTTCCGTCCCAGAATTACGTAACTTACTGTTGACGTTGGTAAATACATAAGCAAAACAACTGAAACGATTGTACCATATATACAGAATTTACGGTAGCAGTCGGACACCTTAACCTATTTATGCCGAGTGGACTCTTCTACATTAACTATTAGGACCGGTTCATTACCAATATAAGGAGTGTCCAAAAGGAAAACAAGTGTAGATCCCGATCAGACGCCGCATTTTGCGGCGTCTGATCTGGGCCTACACTGTTTGCCGATGCCCATTTTATGGGACGCTAGGCATTAAGAGGTAGGTTAATTTCTTATCGAACTTGTCTAAAACTTTGAATAATTTCTTTCTTGTACCTGAAACACACCTAGATGAGTGCCACATCGTGTAGACACTTATCAGACGCCGCGATCTGGGTATACATGGTTTACTCTGGCTTGTGTGTCCGAATACTTAGTGTCAATATGGTAGTGAAACAGGGAAATAATGATGATATAATGAACAACATGGGCACAATTGTTTGTTTCCTACCGCAGGAAACAAGGCTAGAAGTCGGAGTGTAATCTACTCTAAAAAAGTGTATATCCGATTCTAGGAAATACATAATCGTTGGCCTTTGACCTGCAAATGTGATCGAACAATAGAGTTTAACAGAGACACTCTTGAGAGCAATATATGCATCTGAGAATAACTGAAATATCATCGTGTACTTGGCCAGACTTGTTAGTATTTTGCCACATTGGCCTAATCAGTGACCCTCAGATGAATTTTCTAAAATCCGCAAATAGGCTCAATTATTACAAATGATCGAAAAAACTAATTCACGATAAAATGAAGATGGGTTGTAGTGAAGAGATACTCTAAAAAGAACGGCCCTTATAAGAAATGGACACACACACGCACGCACGCACGCGTATAAGTAGTAGCGGTCATGGTACCTTAGCCGTAATCCAAACTCATAAATCCATAAACAAATGACGAATCAGAATGTTCAGACTAACAGACATAGACCCCAGAATAAAGAGTGTAATCAGGCGTCCGCGGATAGTAAGCATTGCTTATAAGCAAGCTTCGCCCACCATGCCCATAGGCCTAAACGAAGGAAATATCGGTAGAAGCGTATGTCCGGGATTTGGGAAGTCTACTTACGGCGCGTCACTGGCAAAAAAAATCAGAAACAATCGGAAACTGCCACATTGTAGGGATTGACCAGATCATGATGTCTCCCATAGAACTTCTTAAGTGTTGCTACCAGTTTGGTTTTTTGATACCCCTAGCTCAACAACTTTGTAGTGAGCACTTTCCCACGCTCCATGAAGTCCTGATAATTTGAACAGGTTCTGGCATAACGGATTAACTGTGAAACGTAAACGCCGTATGCTGGTGCAGAAGGGATAGTATTGCTCAGGAATGGAAAGTTAACAATGGGAAAATTGAAGTCATCCCGTTTGTCGTAAAGCCTAGTAGTAAGCTTTCCATTGTCAATGTAGAGATAACAATCCAAGTATGAGGAGGAGGCTGCAGTCTCCGTTGTTTCCTTTATTTCAAGTTCACGTGGATAGATGAATTCTAAATACTCTGCAAATTTTGTGTTTTTCCGAGACAATACATCAGCTATATATCTGTAGGTGAAATTGAATTGTTGTGCAAGGTGTTTCTTGCCTGCTTGGAGGAGACTTTGTACAAACTCCGCCTCATACGAGTATAAAACAAGTCGGCAAGTAACGGTGCACAGTTAGTACCGATCGGTATGCCGATTGTTTGCTGAAATATCCGTCCGTCGAACTCCACAAAAATATTGTCGATTAGATATTCCAGCATCTTTATGACATCTGCATCTGAGTATTTTTGTGGCGTATCAGAGTGATCCCGAACGAAGTATGTGTCTTTGTAGCCAATGACAACAAACTGAAATCGACGGTTACCATTCTTGTGGAAGAAACACTAGTTGATAATTTCCTTTAATTTAGATTTCAATTTATCATGAGGAATAGCAGTGTAAAGAGTAGAGAAATCGAAAGATTTTATATTGTTGACGGAATGAAGAGATTATGCCTTTAGGTTTTCTAAAAGCTCTTTGGAGTTTTTCAGGATCCACATCTGATTAGCACCACTTCTGGCATATGCAGTGTCACAATACTTCTGAAGGCCTTCTTTAACTGCGGTTAGGATTTGTGTTAGAATCTGAGAAAGAGGCTTGGTTGAGCATTTAGCTGAACCCGCCGCAATATATCTCTGCTTGTACGGATTCTTGTGAAGTTTAGGAATCCAGTACAGTTTTGGAAGGTCAATATTTTCCTCTGGGAGGGAAATTCCAAATGTCAGCATCACCGAATGGTGGTTTTGTAGAATTTCTCCTTGGACATAACAGTAAGATTATATGTAGGATTTCCGGTCATGGTACTGATACCAAGCTCTTCCATTAAGCAGTTTATATAGTGTGTTTTGCAAACAAACACAATGTTGTTAGATGCCTATTTATAAATAAATAAATATATATATTCGACACTATACATACAGAAAACTTAGACTATATATATATATATATATAGTCTAACTCCCAACTTATTATATATATATAATATAATAAGTTGGGAGAAGGAACATAACATCTAACAAAAAAATCTTTTTGGAAGCACTGGGTCCAGAAAAGGATGCTGAAATGATAGGCGTTCCTAAGTCAGGGCAAGCGACAGCTTATGTGGAACGTTTTTTTTTTTTCATGTGATTTTATGTTAGTTGGGCCCATTTGCCTCACGTATTGGTGAGAAACACTCAGTTTGGTGTATATCCCTTTCGGTGTAAGGTTTATGTGCATTGTATACATTGCGTATATGGGCACAGTGGTGTTGATAGTAAAGATAAGCTATATACTTTTTTGCACGTTGTGTTGGTAGTAAAGATAAGCTTTTATACTTTTTGCACGCTGTGTTTATGCGTATTGTGTACATTTCATATATATCCAAACACGATCAGTTATCAAGGCGCAGCGGGCCAGATAACATGGGCCCGAAAAGGGCATAATCTGTTTTTGAATTTTTGCAACTTTCATTTGTAAATTTTACATTTTTATGTCATTTTTTTTAACATAGACCGAAAGGCCTCAGGTAAACAAATTATTTGCACTGTTAATGATTAACTCTCAATATATATATATATATATAGTCTAAGTTTTCTGTATGTAAAGTGTCGAAGTTTTCTGGGCCAGGGTTCCCAATTTCGACCAAGTAAGGCTCATCTGTGATCCTCATGTATTTTTTATACAATCCGGAAAAGGCACAATTATACGTAGATAAACCTGTATCCGGATTATAAATGCCCATGCGTTTTTGTGGTGTCGTTTTATGTCATTCAACTCTTATCCGGTGTCTTGTAGCCCGTGATTGTGTCCTTCTCTTATACCTCCATATTTTTTTTCAACGGTCACAAAAAAGCCTGAAAATATAAATTACACTGTAGTGAAGTAAAACGAGAATTGACGATTTTGATGATATTATCGGCGTTTATGTATACAGTTGAACTTCAATGGCTTAACATATCTGGGACCATGGGAAATTCTAGACATGTGTAGTTCAAGCCACTGAGTTCTAGATCAAGAGAGAGATGGGAAAAATTTTAGGATGTCTTTTCAATCTTCATTAAAATAATGGTATGTTGAGTTAACTCATTAAAATCGCATCAGTGATGCGATTCTAATTAGTGTACACAGCCTATATCTTTTTCATAAAATAAGAAAGAAATCCTAGATTACTCTTTATATTTGATTTCTTGAGCTATCCGAAGAGTTTCCTTGGACTCAAAAAAGAGTTCGAATCAGGCACGGTAAAAAAGCCTTCCATTACGTAAATATGCCTATTCAAATTTACTGACAAATTCACTACAAAAAAAAAAAAAAAAAAAAAATGGGTAAAAAATTCTGATTTGTTTTATATTTCGGCTCAAAACATAGCTTGTGGGTAAACGTTAGATCCACCTCGATGAGGCGGTTCTAACGAGCACCCAAAATATATGTTTTTGAGCAGAAATGAAAATAATAATGTACACCCCTGTAAACCCCATTTTTACTATATAACAGTGGGGTTTAAGGGGGTGTTTTCGTGATGATTGAAGTTTTACTGCACTTTGATTTCGAAAACCCCTCTGTACTTACTTATGTAACCTATCAAAACAGCTTTTCCAAATTTATGTGGGTCTTTCATATCAGCTTGAAAAGTTGGAAAGGCTGGATGACCGCCAAAAGCAAAACAAATAGTTCCAAAGGCGGTGAAGAAAGACACAAATGTGATGTCACTGTGAAATACTGGCTCTGTTGGTTCCCGGTTTACAATGATGACGATCATTGTAATTATACTAGCTACTCCAGTAGCGACTGATGCGCCAAGCGCTATTCCCCTGAAAACAAAATACGGAAACCAGTTAAAAAGGCTTCATCTGGTAAAAATTCTGCCAGTTTTACAAGGTAGCATCACGAAAACATGCCTATATGATCTTGATCCCCTTAAACCCCAACTTTTATATAGTAAAACTACGGTTTACAGGGGTATATATTATTTTTCTTATTTCTGCTCAAAAACATAGACTGTGGTTACTCGTTAGAACCGCCTCGGCGAGGCGGTTCTAATGAGTACCCACAATCTACGTTTTGACCAGAAATATGAAAAATATCAGTGTTTTTTTATCTGTAAATTTTCAGTTTTTGGAGATGATTTTATATATATATATATATATATTTGAATAGGCGTGTTTTCGTAATGCAAATTTTGTGACTTCATATTTGTTTGTATGCACAAGAAGCCCTTTCTGGAAAGGGGTTTAACCTAAAAGGAAAGAATTAGCTCCCTCCCTTTAAGAGACGCCTTCCCTTTCAGATGGAAGGCAAAATAATTATAAAAGAGTTACCACCTATAAAAGTGAATCAATTCCTCTTAATCAATTGTGTACTATACCCTAACTTTAACGACTCAGCATGTCTTCGAATTTGAATTAAATTTGTCTTAACCCGCAGGCTGAATGGTAAACTTGACCTGAACAATCCGCTCCTTAGCAAATTACACTGTTTGCTCCTTCAGAATATTTTATATCAATACGCTACACCATTCCCAACAGTGTAGTGACAGGTTATACGGCTTGTAATGAGCCGTAATATTAGGATAAACATCTAAACGATTCGTCATTCTATTTTTGAGATTTGTTAAACCATGCCTAATAAGGGACGAGACGAAATCCAAATATCTAAGACCTCAACGCTTCTACGCAGTTCATTGGACGGTTTAGATTACATTTGAGCCTCAACGTCAGAAACCGTGCCTATGGACACGTGCACCCAGTGAAGATTAGGATCAGCCTGCATGATCAAAGTTTTAACGATACGTTACCTAACGACATCGTTAGTTTTGAACAACTGGGCCCTGTTTTATTTTAGGAGCCATCGTATTCTAATTGGATTCTAGCACCACATGTCATAACGAAAACACGCCTATTCAAATACACTGAAAATTTTACCACCAAAAAATGGCATTTTTTCATATAAAACATTCTGATATTTTTCATATTTCTGCTCAAAACATAGATTGTGGGTACTCGTTAGAACCGCCTCGTCAAGGCGGTTCTAACGAGTACCCACAATCTATGTTTTTGAGCAGAAATAAGAAAAATAATGTATACCCCTGTAAACCCCGGTTTTACTATATAAAAGTGGGGTTTAAGGGGGTCAAAATTATATAGACATGTTTTCATGATGTGGCAAATTGATACACAAATCCTCAAGACATTATTTAATACAACTGATAAATACAAGTTTTGCCACAGAGTAATGCCATATCTAACAAATCCTATGTCCGTGTGGCCACGGCTTGAACATTAATGAAATGTCTCTGTTTCTGTTTTCTGCCTGTTTACTGTATTTCTGTTTAGTTCTCCATCGTTCTATGTCTTTATCTCAGCCACTTTTTCTTCTGATCACATAGTTACTGACAATAGTTACTGACGTTATATCACAATCAAGCCTGACGTCAAATGACATTGCAATTAAGAGTGCTATTTATACAATGTAAAATCGGTGAAAAACTAACGGAAAACACTTAATTAAAAGTAATTATTTTTAAGAAATCACGAGTTTCGTGACACGTCTCACAACCGTGCCACTTTAGGTAAATGCAAAGTTGTAAACCATGATTAGGTTGACCACCTTGTCCGCAACCTGCCTCATAACAGCTGCAGTGACCGACATACATACAAAGAACTGCACTAGAAGAACTGCATTGGAACAGTAAGCAGAAACAATTACTGAGACAAATTCAATATTTGTGGGATAAAAACTAACATATTTACCAGAAATCCTTTGGAGTACCTAGCCACGTGGTTGGTAATAGGACACAGGCTATGATAACTGCGATATAACAGAAACTAAAGTCGGCTTTCTTCGGTATAAGTTCGCTGATATTTTCGGCTGCCAGAAGAATGTACACGACAGCACCACCATACATCGTCATGTTGATTGACGCTGTCACTACAAATCTAGACAATGAGAGAGCACTTGCAATCTTCATACACAAACCCCTATCTCATTTACAAATATAGCAATTAAGACATACTGCTCATTCTTAGATTTAGCTATAATGATCTACTGCTCATTTATAAATGTACCAATAATGTCATAGTGCTCATTTACAGATGTAGAAAAGATGACTTATTGTTCATTTACAAATGTACTACTACAATAATGACATGTTGCTCATTTTCAAATGAAACAACTATGATATACTGCTCATTTTTAAATGTTGCAATGTATGACACGCTGCTCATTTACAGATGGAACAATAATGACTACTACTTATTTACAGACGTAGTAAAATAACATACTGCTTTCATTTACAGGTGCAGCTTTATTGATATACTGCTCATTTTCAGTTGTAGTTGTACACTTTTAGCTGTAACAATAATGACATATGGTTCATTTACAAATGTAGCAATTATGACATACACTTCATTCACGGATATAACAATAATGACAAGCTGCTAATTTACTATAGAGTAATAATGGCATGATGCTCATTTTCAGATGTAGCAATCATGAAACACTGTTCATTTAGCGATGTAGCAATAATCACATCCTGCCCGTTTAGGGGTGCATTCAAATGGCTCATTAATATACATGCCACTCATACTTATTCATACTCATGCTAATTCACAGATGTAGCAATCTTACTGCCCAATAATAGATGTAGCAATCATAATGTTCATTTCTAGATGTACCAAACTTACATTCACAGATGTAGCAATCATACTCTTCATTTACAGATATGGAAATCATACCACTCAGTCACAGATGATTGAATATTATTATGCAATAACAGATGTAGCAACCTTACTACTCATCCATAAATGCGACAATCTTGCTGGGCAATAGCAGTGATAACAATTATACTGCTCATTTATAGATGTAGCATTCTTACTGCGCAATAACAGATGTAGTAATCACAGTGTTCATTTCTAGATGTAGAAATCATACCGCTCATTCCCAGATGTAGCAATCTTATTGTTCATTTACATATGTAGCATTCGTACTGCACAATAACAGATGTAGATATCAAACTGCTATTTAAACAGGTAGAACTCATCTACTTATTTTCACGGTAGCAGACATACAGCTTATTTAAAGATGCAGATATCACACTGCCCATTTACAAATGTATCAGTCAAACTGCTTACGTAGAGCTGTATGAATAATGACATACTGCTCATTTACATAAGCAGTATTCGTACTGCTCATTTACAAATGTAGCAGTTATACTGCTTATCTACAGATGTAGCAGTCGTATACTGCTCATTTGCATATATAGCAATCACACTGCTCATTTATAGATGTAGCTCATTCTCAGCATACCTTCCTGGTTTTCCAAAGGCAGTCTCACCTATAGTGGGGTAAGGGTCCCGTACGTGCGTGGTTTTATACTGTGGGTGTTTTTCTCGGACCTTTCCCCAACATTTGCCCAATAAGTCTCCGGTGTAAGCAGATATAACACATAATACAGCGGTTAGAACCAAACCAATCCAACCTACAAATTTATGTGAAAATCAATACACTTTTTTTTTTATTTTTTTTTTTAAAATAAGCATATACATGTACACTTTTGTAACAGATTGGCGAGATGAGCAGTTAAAATTTACTAAGTAAAACTTCGACGACTCGAACCCCGATGGCTCGTTTACCGTGGCTGATTCGAACTCTTTTTTTTTTATAATCCCTACGAAATTCTTCCGATAGCTCATGGAAACAAGGATTTCAGAATATTTCAGTGAAATTGTTTTCTTTTATTATGAAAATGTACGTTGTGAATACTCTTTAGAATCGCCTAATCGAGGCAAATCTAATAAGTACACCTAACCCTTGTCCTGCTGAATAAATTAAGATGCCATACCCTTTTCAATTTTTCAGCCAATCTGATTACTCCATCCATATTGTTGATATAAATTCACATACTAAATGGCAAACAGTGAAAATCCAGATCAGTTGGCTTCTTCAGAAGCCAACTTATCTGGATCTACACAGTTTGCAAATGTAGGGTTAACATACCATTATTTTATAGACTTTCTAAAAGACATCCATAAATTATCCCCACTGGCCTCCTAACCTGGCGCTATGAGAAACCGTCAGCGACTCGAACTTCTTATGTCTAGAACAAATTTTCATTGCCCCAAAGATGTCTAAGCCATTGAAGTTTGACTATATACATAAAGGCCGATAATTTTACCAAGGGCGTCTGTTCACGTCCCACTTCCTTAATTCTTTCGGTGCCAAATTTCAGACTATATTTATCGTCTGCTTTTTTTTTTTAACAAACTATCGATTGAAAAGACGTTTATATGTAAAGATGACACTGAATGTCAAACAGCGTAGACCCTGATGAGACGGCTCATAATACGGCTCATTATGAGCCGTCTCATAGGGATCTACGCTGTTTGCAAAAGCCTATTATCATCGCCTGTGACAGTGAAAGTGTTAAAGTCTAATTTATATTTTTAGACCCTTTGTGGCCATTGAAAAAGAAAACTTAGAGATACTCAATATTTATTAATAGACGGTTGAAAAGACATTCCCCGATGTCATAAATATCCCCATTGGCCACCTGACCTGGGGCTATGATTAACTTTCATTGGCTCGAATATCAACGTCTAGAACAAATATCTTTGGTCTCAAACATATTCGAGCCATTGAAGTTCGACTTTGTTTTATGTACATCTGCACGATTACATTTAATGAAATGCTCCAAATCGTATTATACAGATATACATACAGAAAAAAAAGTTTTCAAAGGATCCTGAAGCAGGGCTCCATTGGAAATACAGAACAAATAAAAAATCAGACACTATCCGACTCGGTTTGATTGTTTATAACGAATAAAGAATAAAAGGCAACATCCCTCACGCCCCATATCATCTGGCAGCTTTGACCGAAGCTCTGGTTTAGCGTATAATGTATGAGGCCAATAACCTACCAGAGCAGTTATTTCTTATATGTAGCGCCAGGCCGTCGTACATTTTTTTTATTCCTGATTATCATAATGATTAGTTGAATATGTGAATACACGTCATGTGCAAGTCAGAAAGAGAGAGAGAGAGAGAGAGAGAGAGAGAGAGAGAGAGAGAGAGAGATTGTAAGTTCCGATGTAACCTAAGTATACTTGGACAGACAGGCTTGAATAGAACAGTACAGAGCCTAATTAGGATGCGGAGTATGCTCAGATTCCACACAATTTGCTACTCACCCAGCGCGTTTTGAGACACAGCACATGTACATTATGCAAGTAAATGGATTTGTTCAAACTACATTTAGGAAAAGAATGCTAAGGAATGAGTAAAGATGTCCAAACATTTATCGTAAATACGGTACGGCAGTTTCTGCCTGACAAACGTACAGCATCGCCACAACGTCGTATCGACGTCGCCGCAACGTCAAGACGTTGCTGCGACGTCGATACGACGTTGTGGCGACATTGTATGTTTACTGGGTCTAAATGAAACGCAACATCGGAAAACGTACCTTCGGACATGTGCGCCCAGAAAATATTTAGATCAGTTTGTGCATTTGTGCAGTCTGATCAGAATTTTTATTGGAAACATTTTGGATAGCGAAGGGTTCAAATGTTCTTCATGCGGACAATGAAGACTTTTATCAGACTGCACAGGCTGATTTGACTTCGTAGGGAACATATGTTAGAAGATACGTTTTCCCATGTTGCTGGTCAAACGTTATAAAATCTTACCAGCATTATCTATAGCCTTGGGCAAAGCTAGAAATCCGGAACCTGCTATAACGCCCACAATGAAAACACATGTTGTTAAAATGTTTAGACCTTTCTGTTTTACTGGACCACTCTGTGACGTATGAAATAGAAATGTGAAATGTGTATACTCCTAAGCTAAGCCCTTTTCCTCAATAATAATGTCTTGTTGTATAATACATAATGAACGACTAACGACATTACGAGAACACACTTAATCTTGGTGATTGTTAATATTGTGAAAGCAACTATTTGATTTTGATATTGTGTGAGTGGAATATTGAAGCAAATAATATTTCATGCAACTGTGCCAAGTTTGTGCATGCGCGGATATAACATAGCAATACCCTTCAAATAAAATGTCACACACGATCATCTGGCATGAGATGCATTTCTTTAATATTATATTGCATTTTCCAACAACGCATTTAGTATCAATGTTTGCTTTTCATGCATTAAAAGTCGCAAGCGCAGAAGACTGCAACTTGAACGTCATGCTTAAATATATGATGTGTACTTTAGTTACTAGAGTGACAAAGTTTGTTCGTTTACGTTGCCTGCGAATGTTGAACCCAGTAAGCATTCTTTATAAATCTATAGGCGGGCCGTTATCGGCCCGTCATGACGGGCCGATATCGGCCCGCTATAGATTTATAAAGAATGCTAGCGGGGCCATACTTTAACTTTTTTTATTGCAACCAGTAGCATTTTGCTATAAATTTTGCACCATTTTACCTTTTAGCAAATTTTAAATTGTCTTTCGGAGTTAGATAAATTACCCATACTGCAAAAACTGAAGTAAATTGACGTATTGCTGGATATGAATTAATACAGCAAACTCTACATTTAACAACTGCGTCTCGCGCCACGTGTTTTTGCTTCATATTTCGTTATTCTGATGTTATTCTTGTTATGCTATAGAAAATAGCACACTCCTCTGATTTCTGATCTACTGAGGGTAAGAGTTTTGTTCTGATTCCTTATAAGGTCTTTATAAGGTCTTCTTAAATATGTCTTAATCGATCTCATTTAATGCCATGGAACCGTAAAAATTGAATTACCTCTGTTAAAATATGAATTTAATTTGTCCTCTCTTTGCTTAAGAGGTACGTTTTTTTCTTTGTTTCTTTTTGTTTTAGAATTTTAAAGCTTTAAAATACATTACATGTTCAAGTGCGCGAACCATTCTGTGTTGAATTAAAATAAATTCTGCAGAAAATGGTTTCGCGCATTTGAACATATAATGTAGGCATGTGGAATGTATGTTACATGTTCAATGCGCGAAACCATTCTGTGTAGAATTTATAATTCTACACAGAATAGTTTTGCGCACTTGAACATGTATTGTAGGCATATGGTATGTATGATGCTGTACTTGTACATCAGAACTACACCAGTTTACACACCTGAAGAATTTATGGAGAAAGGATACTCTAGGTAGATTCCCGTCATTGTTAAGGGACACAATTTGTTAGAGTGTTTTTCAGTCCTTTTAGCATTGCGATTACCTTGCTTGGGGAAGAGACAGCTAATCTTATTGCTTTTCGTATGTTTGTGCGATTTGCGCATGTTTGGTTTTGTCTGTTTCCTCTTCCTCTTGGTGTCTGGGAAGGGCTGCGGATTGTGATTGTGGCACTCCCTAGACATTTCTCTTACCTTTTTTACATGTACATCAGGATTGTTTCACTAACCTCCCAATTAAATTAAGAAACGAGAAAGTAACGTCAACACATGGTTAAATATGCGAGAAACGTTCAAATATAAATACACAGTTTTTCCCATTTCTATGGTGACTTACAAGAATCGAATCAGCGCGCGGTAAAACCTACAAGAAATGCCGTGTGATCAGCAAAGACACTAGTCAACCTGTACATCCACCCATACGGCAAGGGTTCTCTTTCATCCTTCTTTGGATAGCCCGGCGGCTGTAGAAGGCACGTGCGATCAGCGAAGACTCAGATCAGACTGCGCGAAAGCTGAAGGTTTTGACATGTGCTGGCTCATTTAAGAAGCACAGCCCTATCAGGGCATCAAACGAAGAAGAGATGAGAAAACAAAAATGACAAAACAAATGCCACATATGAAACCACTCTCGTTATCTCGACCTCGCTTATCTCGAATAACCGCTTATCTCGAAGTGAAAATATGGTCCCTGCCTATACATGAAAACCTAACAACAGAAGGAAAATATTGTAGAAAAGAGGAGAAATTGCTCCTAAGGAGCAATTTCTCCTCTTTTCCACAGTATTTTCAATATATCTCTTAACTTCAAAAGTCCAATTACCTATCAGTTTGTTAAATGTGGTTAATCAACTTTTTTTCCTCAATTCTGCAAACCCTTATATGTCGAACTACGGATATCTCGAAGTATTTCAGAGAGTCCCTTGGAATTCGAGATAACGAGAGTCGACTGTACATGTAAGCACAAAGATGGTTACAAAAGAAGAACCGCCTTGAGACGATAAATACAGCCCAATCGTTCGAGCTTTGTGATTTTATGTTATAGTATATACCCTGAAGTTTTGGAGAGTCATGAACGGTTAAAAAAGTCTAAAGATAACTACCCTCCTTTCGACATCTTTTAGAAAGTCGTTTCTTGCCTGGCACGTTACATGGAGGAAGTAAATTTGCGGGATTTTTGCATGGTTTACTGCAAAATCATTTCTCGGAACTACCAAAATACACACAGTTTTATTCTTGTCATTGTTTAAAAAATCTAATACTTTTATTTTTCCCATAGTATATAAAACTGGCTGCAAAATATGCAAACATCGATAGGGTGGTTTGTTGGGATGCAGGTTTTAAACAAGTTCCATGTTCAAAACCTCATTTTTTCACAATATTGTTATAGAACACCAGTAATTTAAAGTTAGTAAAGAAAAGCAAAGAATACGTTTTTAATAAAAAAAATCTAAAATTCCACTTTACTATAGAAATTGCATAGGCCAGACCCTTTTTTGGCTAAAACTTTATTTTGGGGTAAATTTCTGAAAACAAAGCACAAGAACAGAAACGACAAATTGATTCTATTAAGATATTGTAAAAAACAAATCATTTTTACATTTAGAATAAAACGCCGAAAACAACACCTTTCGAATATCGAAAGCACAGTTAGAGTCTCCACTCTTTGCTTTTAAACCAGCACGTTTCCTACATATGACAAAGCAGTAAAATTAACATGTTCAAATTCTGTTGCAAGTAATTATGATACAATACTCGTCTGGCGGTTTGTGCTTACCTCTTGTATAGTATTTACCGTCTGAGATGCAGGTTGTTCCATTTCTCTTTCCATAGAGTCAACCGTGGCTACATGTACAACATCTAGAAATATAGAAAGTTCATATCAATACCATCAGAACATAAAAACCATCTAAAACCGCTACATGACGAATAAACCTGTATAATGTTGCCCTCCTTAAACCCCACTTTTATATACTAAAACTGGGTTTTACAGGGGTATAAATTATTTTTCTTATTTTTGCTCAAAACATAGATTGTGGGTGTGGGTACTCGTTAGAACCGCCTCGGCCTTGGCGAGGCGGTTCTAACGAGTACCCATAATCTATGTTTTGAGCAAAAATGAAAAATGTCAGTTTCTAATCTGAAAATGTTCAGTTTTTGGAGGTGAAATTTTCTATACATTTGAATAGGCGGGTTTTCGTAATGGTTTTGGTTTTTTTGCTGTGCTCCTAGCTTCCGAGGAATCTATCCGCACAGAACCTACTCATGTGCAGTATTATGTTGTGTGACGCTGACTGCACACACATTCTAGCCTAGTCGAGAAGATCTCTATCCGTACATTTGAAATGGGCTCAGAGGTATCAGAAATCCCCTCCCACCGCCCGATGAAGTACGGCGACATTTTACAACCGCCGCACGGCACTTATCACCAGCCAGCTGTAGTGAGGTCAATTATGCTCTTTAAAACATTTTCCATGGTAGGTGAGCGATAACTCCAAATGATGTTCTTGGAAACAGAATCTGGACTAGTCTTTTGCTAATTTCTGTATCCGTTAAATGGTACTTTAAATTGGGTGATTATTGGTTATATTTTGAGAATGAACAGTTATTGCGGATGGCCCTGGCGAGTCGCATATATAGGAGTTATGCAAATCACACATCAAATACGGATAGCGGGAGCAAATACCAAGACTGCTGACATAGTAGTCGTGCATCTGATAACAAACAGAAGAGAATACAATGTTTTATTATCCAAAGATGGCCTCTTTCTGGTATACTATTTACCCATTTATGCCTAGCTTTCCATAAACGAGGCAGTGGCAAACAGTATAGGCCTAGATTAGACGCCGCAAATTGAATCTTCTGATCAAGGTCTAACTGTATTAAGCACTGAAATCGCTATATAAATGATAAAAAAAAAAACCGCAATGCAGACATTCTTTGACTCTGAAATGAACCTGTTGTAAGAGTATCTTTACTTGCATTAAAATGAAAGTATTCCGTTGTCAAATCAGCAAATATTAGTCCAGGACCCCCTGATCTAGTTATCTGCTATAGCAAAGTGTTGAAAAAATCACAGGATAATATAACTGCGGCACCTGTTATTTGTGATGAACTTGAAAAATGTCATAGGCGCAATTAAGTCAAAGGTCAGCTTCAGGCGAACTATCCTGTCAGGCGATAGGTTTTATCAAAAATGTTATACATTCCAATCTGCTTATAACACAAATTTTGGAATCAAAGTATAAGCTGTATTCTTTAAACAATCTTGTTATATCCAAACAAAAATATGTAGATGTTATAAAAATAACCATTAACCATCAGTTTTGATATAATCTATTCATTTTTCGAATCCATCTTTGAACCATGCTATATATAAAACCATCTTATAGCAAACTGTGTTATAAACAGATTAATGTCTATTTTATTTTCATTTCAATCAAGAAATTACATAAAGCTTAATAAAAGCATACATTCAAGAATCACATTATTGTTCGTTTTTTACCCGTTACATTGAAAATGTATTAAACTTTAGTAAACCCTTGTCCCATATCTCAAAGTAAATATGAACAAAATTGCGCCAGTACTTAGACATTTACGTCTAAATATTTTGTCTTGTAGTAATCTACAACTGCATAATCAAGTGAAACTCAAAGGTGTGAATTTCGGTGGATTCTCATTAGGTGCTTAACATAACATCACGAAAACACGGCTATATAATTTTGACCCCCTTGAACCCCACTTTTATATAGTTAAACTGGGGTTTACAGGGGTATACATTACATCTCTTATTTCTGCTCAAAAACATAGATTGTGGGTACTCGTTAGAACCGCCTCGTCGAGGCGGTTCTAACGAGTACCCTCAATCTATGTTTTGATCAGAAATATGAAAAAATATCAGAATTTTTTTTATCTGATTTTTTTTTTCAGTTTTTGGTGGTAAAATTTTCAGTATATTTGAATAGGCATGTTTTCGTAATGAGGTGGCATGTCAATAACTATTAATCCGTGCCATGAGTAATCTTGTAAAATAGGCCAAAGTTGTAATCAGACATTCTCTGCGCAAGGGACCACCACACAAGAATTTGAATCATGTCTGTTATGTTAATTTTTTAGTGGACACTGTGGCAACCTGTGCCGTCATCATTCAATTGTATCATTACGAAAACATGCCTATATAATTTAGACCCCCTTAAACCCCACTTTTATGTTGTAAAACTGGGATTTACAGGGGTATACATTATTTCTATTATTTCCGCTCAAAAACATAGATTGTTGGTATTCGTTAGAACCGCCTCGTCGAGGCGGTTCTAACGAGTACCCACAATCTTTGTTTTGAGCAGAAATATGAAAAATATCAGAATTTTTTTATCTGAAAAATTGCCATTTTTCGGTGGTAAAATTTTCAGTGTATTTGAATAGGCCTGTTTTCGTAATGATCAATGCTGCAATCGGTGAAGGGACTCCAAACTAGGGAAGTAACTGAAACAATGGCGGAATCAAGTCTATAAGCCATTTTCCGGAATGCAGGTTTTTGACCTTATATTTCTCTTGAGAAATCCCAGTGATCGACTCGCTGAGGTACAACTTTCTGGATATGGTTATTGAAGGAAAGGTTGTCACTGACATCAGATGCTTAGGGCTGACAACCACTTCAAGAATTTGAACTGAAGAATGTACTGGCTGGGAACCGGAGTTCTAGACCTTGGGAGATAAAGGACAGCACAGGTGCCGGGATTTAACTCAAAGGTTCATAGGATTTCCCACTCATGAAATAAATCAAGATCCTGCTGTAACACCCACCTCAGCACCAGATAGGGTGAAAACTGCAAAGTGCAAACAGCCGCATTTTGGACTTTGCCTCGTCCGGTATGTCTAGACCTGTGATTTTAGACCTGTGATTTCATATTTGTGGACCGTCAGTAGTAGTTTCGTATTATTTACATTATCGAGAAATCAA
The DNA here is from genome assembly GCA_964016985.1 of Anodontia alba. NCBI lineage: Eukaryota > Metazoa > Mollusca > Bivalvia > Lucinida > Lucinidae > Anodontia > Anodontia alba. Next base: position 7,078,408 of record OZ024825.1, on the reverse strand, counting down.
GGAAAACAAATTGAGTTTATCTTCCTTCTAAACAGTTCGCACGGCGTCTACCACGAAAATTAAAAGCTGCGTTTTAAACGATCATTTCCTACGGAAACCGTGCAAAGGAAAACAATTTCATGCAAAGACAATAGCATTATTGTGGTAATATTTGCCATTCGAAAACATGCCTATTCAAATAAACAGAAAATTTCACCAGCAAAAAAAAAATTGAAACTTTTCAGATGAAAAATTCTGATATTCTTCAGATTTCTACTCAGAACGTAGATCGGCGAGGCGGTTCTAACGAGTACCCACAATCTTTGTATTAGCAAAATAAACAAAATAATGTATATCCCTGTAAACCCCAGTTTTATTATATAAAAGTGGGGTTTAAGGGTTCAAAATTATATAGGTGTTTTCCTTATGAAGATACACGTATCAAATGAAAACCTCTGTTTTTATTCTATAACGAAATTAAAATTTGCAGTAAAAAATAAATTATTATTATTATTATTAATTCAGAAGTAATCAGAAAAATACATTACCAAAACTAGTAATAACAATCAAATGTATCAAGTGTAGTTGTCAGAACACAAGGTTGAATAATTGAAGTATTATAGCGATATAAAAAGAATTATACCTTTTTCGTTATTTTGCATCCTGTTTCACGATGTGGACATACCAATATTCATAGTCCTAAATATATAATGAATTATCCTTAAAAGATCATGATTAATTTTACCAGTCTCTAAGCTAAACTAAAAAACTGACAGCTTTTTTCCAAGAAAAAAGAGTTTGACATTCAATGCAAACCGCCTCCCTTGGAGACCATTTGCATAAAATATCATACCCTACGTTCTGGGATTTGTTTCTTTTAGACAATTTGCATGAAATGTCAAACTCGATTTACTGGGGAAAATAATGATAAAAAAATCTTTCAGCATGTTGTCTACTAAAGTAATCAAAGTGTTAAAATGTATCCTATTACAATGTGTCTTTTTACATGTAACACTTCTTATCAGCAAAATAATAATGAACAAAATTTAATATAATCAGTTACGTTGACATGATAGGGAAGATTAAAACCTATCTTCAAGTTAAGGTGGTCTAAGCGATATACATGTACACAACATAAACTGTTTTGTGATACCGTCGTGTAACCGTAGTTCAGTATGAAAATCACAAGTATTAGCTTTTTCAAAAGGCAAGCGGATCGTTTAGCTTCAACAATTGCATGTACATTTATAAAGCTTATACCGCAATTCATTATATCTGTCAAGATTCATTGGACTAACTTAAATAACTCGAGTTACTTTCCGAGTTTTGGTTCACTTCGAACTGTCAAATTCACCTCTGACACGTATACAAATGGTAAGTTCCACAGACGTTGTGCCTTGACAGTTACTATTATTCTGTGAGTTTTTAACATTTTGACTGTGGCAGATCACTAGACGAGGAGTGGCAGTAACACGCTTAGGCTGGGTGCGGTATAATGTCCGTATTTGATGTGTGATTAGCATAACTCCTATAAACGCGGCTCGCCAGGGCGACGCACAAACATCTTGTCAACTGCCCTAAAGTAAAAAAAAAAAAACAAAAAAACAAAAAACAAACAAAAAACAAACAAACAAATGAACAGTTTAACCATTATTCTAGTCACTGGAACATTTAGAAAAAAAACTAAGAAAAAAAAAGCAACAACATAAAACAAGATTATCGTGCATACGGAGATAAAAAGAATACATGTACAAGTGAAGACACTCGGGATCTGCCATAATCACGAAGCACCAAAAAGAAGTAGAGACCCGCAAAAGAACCGCAAACGATGACAAAACAAACGCCACATAAGAAACCTACTGCCACATAAGAAGCCTACACATAAGAAACCTACTCCAAAGCATAACTGCAACAGAAGGACCGCTCTCGATTGCCAGCAAAGTAATCACTAGGTGTCTAAATCAGCTTAACTTGCGTGCAACCAACTCCGATGCAGCCCAAAACTCCTATACATTCCCATAGCACTAGTTAAGGTGTTTTTTTTTCAATCAAAAAGTATTGATTTTTTTCTTATTTCTCCACGAAAACATATGTTGTGGGTACTCATTAGAAGCGCCTCGCTTCTAATGAGTACCCACAACATATACTTTCGTGGAGAAAGAAGAAAAATATTTACCAGATGCCCTCCCTTATCTAGACCTATGCATTCCCACATTAAAAGCATATGCTCGATCCGCAGAGGGATCCCTCACTCCGTCACTGAAACGTCACAGTAAATTACACACAAACACTATAACGAAACAAAGGAAACGGGTCAATGGCGATTTGAATCCAGCATACAAGAAAAACATAAACAGGATTGTAATAATTTCAATGCATTTATTTGAGCGACGTTAACACACTCCGACATGCGCATGCGCGCGATCATTGGCAGCAATATGAGAAAAAATACCTGGCGACATATGTGTCCAGCGCACTCTCGGATCAGCCTGCGAATTCCATGTAGTTTCATCAGAGTCTTCTTTCCCTTTGGTGTCTTGTAACGAAAGGTGTTGTGTAATTGTATTTATTCCCGATCATGCGTCCTTCTTTCCCTTTGGTGTCTTGGAGCGGAAGATGTTAGGTAATTGTATTTAGTCCCGATCGTGCGTCCTTCTTTCCCTTTGGTGTCTTTGAAAAGAAGGTGTTAGGTAATTGTATCGATTCCTGATCATTGCCTTCCTTTTTATTCTCTGTTCACTGATATAGTCTACAGTATGCATTAATCCTGTAAGCGGATATGAAATACCCTGATCACACTGCGCGAATACCGACTTTACCCTAAGTGTTCGGACAGACAGACTTGTGCTCAAGTAAGCCATAAAATATGTGACATATACTTGCGTACAATAAATAGATGTTCATGTACTACATAAAGCTCTATAAGACACATGCAAATGCCCTGTGCAGCCCGTGTTCAAGATAAATAACAATGTATACAGAGATGAGTACATAAAGAATAATCTTCCGGCTGACATGCCTGATTTTGCACGTGTATCCTTTATGATAAAATATCAACATAATTTGCATATTAAACGCTTGCCTCCCGAAGAAGTTCAACTTATATTGTTAAGATAGCAGCTGTGACAACCATCTTAAATTTATGATTGGAACGCTCTTAGTTATTTTGCTTTATAAATCATCCCGTCACTTCCTATCAAGTTTCCAGTCAATTAGCCTTTAAATTCAGAAGGTTTTTAAAACAGAATTGCAAGATAACAGCCATCTTGGATTTCTGACCGAAATGATTTTAGCTGTGTTAATCTAAAGGTCACACCGATACTTCCTACAAGTTTCCAGTCAATTGGCATTTTGGTTCAGGAGAAGAAGTTTAAAATAGATTTTCAAGATGGCGACCATGTCTTTGATTTTCGATCTAAACTATCTTTGCTATTTTATATCGACGTTACGTTGATATTTCCTGCCAAGTTTCTTGTCAATTGGCCTTTCCGTTCAGGAGAAAAAAAGTTCCAAATACATTTTTAAAATGGCGGCGGTGGCGTCCATGTTGGGTTTCCAAACGAAATGATGTTAGCTATTTTTGATCTACAATCATACCATTACTTCGTATTAAATTTCGAGTAAATTGGCCTTTCGGTTCAGAGGAACTTCAAAATAGATTTTTAAAATGATGGTCATGACGCGGAATGATGTTTGCCAGCTATGATCTACAGGTCTCCTCGATGCTTACTACTAAGTTTCGAGTCACTTGATCTTTCTGTTTAGGAGAAGTTAAAAATGATTTTTAAAATAGCGGGCATTTTGGATTTCTGATTGAAAAGATTTTAGCTATTTTGATTTACAAGTCACTCTGCTATTTCCTACCAAGATTCGAGTCAATTCGACTTTCTGTTCAGAAGAAGAAATTCAAGCAGACTTTCAAAATGGCGGCCATGGTGGCTATTTGATTTTCGATCGAGTTAAGCTATATTTGATCTAGAGGTCAACCCAATACTCGGGTGACTTGTAAATCAAAAATAGCTTAATTCGTTTCGATTGGAAATCCAAGATGGCCGCGATGATTGGAAATCCCAGATGGCCGCCATGGTCACCCGAATATCGTTTTTTTTTTTTTTTTTTTTTTTTTTTTTAATTTCTTGTCCTGAACAGAATAGCGAATTGACTCGACTTTTGGTAAGCCCTATATACCCTATAAAGTTTCCAGTCAAAGAGCCTTTCTGTTGAGGAGAAGAAGTTAAAAAATAGCTTTTTGAAAGTGCGGCCTTGGCGGCCATCTTAGATTGCAGATCAGAAAGATTTTAGGAAGTTTTGATCTACAAGCCACCTCCTATCAAGTTTCGGGTCATTTGGAGTTGAGTTCAGGACAGGAGAAGTTCAAAAATAGTTTCAAAAGGACCGCCACCCCTCCTATCAAAAAAGGTAAGAGAAAAGTCCAGGGAGTGCCACAATCTCAAACTGCAGCCGCGTGAGTCAGCTGGCCTTTCAGTTCAGGACATAGAAGTGTAGAATAAATTTTCAAGAGGGCCACAGTGGCGGCCATCTTGGATTTCCAATCGGAACGATTTTAGCTAGTTTGATCGACAAGTTATCCCGATACTTACCACTAATTTTGAAGTTAATTGGTCTTTCTGTTAAGAAGAAAAAAATCAAAATAGATTTACAAAACGGATTTCCGATCGGAGGGATTCTAGCTAGTTTTAATCTACAAGTCGCCCCGATACTTATTAAGTCGCCCCGAAACTTCTTATTAAGTTTCCACTCAATTGGCCTTTCTGTTCAGGAGAAGAAGTTCGAAACACATTTTCAAGATGATGGTTGTGGCGGTCATCTAGGATTTCCGATCTGATCGATTTTAGCTTTTTTGATCTACAGGTCGCCCTGATACATCTTACGAAGTTTCGAGTCAGTTGGCACATGGGTGTAGGAGGAGATGTCATTTGAAGTAAATTGTTGACGCCAAACGCAAGAGCTCACCATGAGCACTTCGTGCATTGACCGCAAATTGTATATATATTGTATATATTGTACTAAGCTGTTTCCCTCGCACATGCACATCGAACACAAACCATATCCATATCCAGTTCGTTATATGCATGGATGTTCAATGGTTTTTATTTAAGAATCGGCGAAGTTGGCTAGCTGTAAAAGTGCTTTAAACCTCCCCCCCTCAACCCCCGCCCCCTGGTGGTTTACTCAACTGACCGTTCTAAGGCGGTGGTCCTTACTCTTTGTCGCTTTGTGGTTTATTCTACGAGGCGATTTGTTGTATGTCTTTCCGTGTGTCTTTTTGTTCTAGTGTTTTTCAGTCCTTTTAGTATTGCGATTACCTCGCTTGGGGAAGAGAGAGCTAATCTTAGTGCTTTTCGTACGTTTGTTCGATTTGTGCTTCTTTGGATTTGTCAGTTTCCTCTACCTCTTGGGGTCTGGGAAGGGCTGCGGTTAGTGATTGTGGCACTCCCTGGACTTTTCTCTTACATTTTTTGAGTACTCATCACGAAAACATACCTATATAATTTTGACCCCCTTAAACCCCACTTTTATATAGTAAAACTGGGGTTTACAGGGGTATACATTATTTTCCTTATTTCTGCTCTGCCAGGCGGTTCTAACGAGTACCCTAAATTTATGTTTTGAGCAGAAATATGAAAAACAAATCAGAATTTTTTATCTGAAAATTTTCGTTTTTTGGTGGTAAACGTTTCAGTATATTTGAATAGGCATGTTTTCGTAATGTCATGGACATAATGAATCTGAGGCCAGCATACTAAAATCATATTGCGGAAATCATAAAGTCGATATACACTAGGACAAAATTAAGAATGTTAAAACAGACAGACATGGGTTGGGGCTTGACGATATGTATTTGGCTTGGCCCGCCGTGGTTCAACTATTGGTTTTCATTTATTCTGGCATACCATTATGAAAACATGCCTATTCAAATATACTGACAATTTTACCACCAAAAAATGAAAATTTTCAGATAAAAATCTCTGACATTTTTTCATATTTCTGCCCAAAACATAGATTGTGGGTACTCGTTAGAACCGCCTTGACAAGGCGGTTCTAACGAGTACCTACAATCTATGTTTTGAGCTGAAGTAAGAAAAATAATGTATACCCCTGTAAACCCCAGTTTTACTACATCAAAGTGGGGTTTAAGGGGGTCAAAATTATATAGGCAAGTTTTCGTGATGAGTAGAATTGCCATGAGTACTCGTCTCTGTTTATCATTGTGATTAATTTGATTTTAATGTTTTCGCTTTGATGCATAGATTGAGTTTGGAGCCTTTATGCGAACCGCATTTTTATGTCTTTCTGTATTAAGAGTAGCATCGGGACCCAGGGTGAAGATGGCTAGCTGTAAAAGTGCTTTAAACCCACCGGTGGTTTACTTTACTGATCATTCTATGGCGATGGTCCCGGTGTTATTCTTACTTTTTGTTGCTTTGTGGTTTATTCTACGAGGCGATGTGTTTTATGTCTTACCTTGTGTTATTTTGTTCTTGTGTTTTCTGTTTATGGGTTGGCTGTGGCAAAACATCGGACACAAGTCTGGAAACAACCACATTGTAGGGACTGATAAGGCCATGTTGTCTTTAGTGTTGACACCAGTTTAGTTCTTTGATATACCCGAGTCAACAGTATTGTAGTGAGCAATTTTCCTCGTTCCATAAGGTCCTGATACTCAGAGCAGGCTCTAGCATATAGGATTAACTGTGAAATGTTAACACCGTATACTACTGCAGAAGGAATATCGCTACACAGAAAAAAAAAATATGGGAAAGTTGAAGTCATCCCGTTTATCGTAAAGCCTAGTAGTGAGCTTTTCATTTGATATAAAGGTATAAATCCAGGTATGAGGAAGAGGTTATCGTCTCAGATATTTCTTTGATTTCAAGTTTATGTTGGTAGAGACCTTCGAGGTACTCTGAAAGCTTTTAATTAATCAGAGAGAAAACACCATCTGTGTACCTGTAGGTAATATTGAATTGTTGAGCAATACGTTTTGGCCTCTTTCATGAATCCATGTATAAATGTCTCATACGAGCGTTATAACGAATCAAGCAATGGAGCTTACAGTTTCCATAGGAATGCCGATTGTTTGTTAAAATGCCACACAGATATTGTCGGTTAGACATTCCAGCATATTTACAACCTCTGCATCATAGTACTTTGTGGTGCATCAGAGTGGCCCTAAAGAGAGTATGCGTCTGCATAGCCAAGGACAACATACTGGATGAGTGAAAGAAATCTTCGTTAATTATATCCCGCAATCTGGATTTTAGTTTGTCATGAGGAATTGTGGTGTAAATGATTGAGATATCAAAGATTTAATATTGTTTACTGAACAGAATGACTGTTTATGTAATTTTTATAGGAACTCTTTGAAATATTTCAGGATCCATATCTGATTTACACCGCTTCTTGCGTAAACAAAATTTACTTAAATTTGAAAACTTCTGGAATTTTTTTTTTCGGCTGCCAAAAATGGACAATTGTAAAACAAACTGACGCCAGTATATTATGTATTCATAATACATACTGGATGAGTGAAAGAAATCTTCGTTAACTATATCCCGCAATCTGGATTTTAGTTTGTCATGAGGAATTGTGGGGTAAAGGATTGAGATATTAAAGATTTAATATTGTTTACTGAACAGAATCACTGTTTATGTAATTTTTATAGGAACTCTTTGAAATATTTCAGGATCCATATCTGATTTACACCGCTTCTTGCGTAAACAAAATATACTTAAATTTGAAAACTTCTGGAATTTTTTTTTCCGCTGCCAAAAATGGACAATTGTAAAACAAACTGACGTCAGTATATTATGTATTCATTAAAAGAAAAAAGGTGATATTTGCACAGCGTTTCATGCAAGTTGAAAGGTAAGTTTTTCTGACTTATAAAATGTACGTTGTGGCTCTTACTTACATGTCCAAAACGTATAAGCAGATCGGCCAACAAAAAACAATATTGAGATTGGAGAACTATGTTTGAGAAAAATGGTCATTACGAAAACATGCCTATTTAAATATATATAGAAAATTTCACTTACAAAAACTGAAAATTTCAGATATAAAATCTCTGATATTTTTCATATTTCTGCTCAAAACATAGATTGTGGGTACCCGTTAGAAGTAGCCACAATCTATGTTTTTAGCAAAATAAGAAAAATAATGTATAGCCCTGTAAACCCCAGTTTTACTATATAAAAGTGGGGTTTAAGGGGGCTCAAAATTATATAGTCGTGTTTTCGTGATGGATTCCCGCGACTAAAACTGGTTGAAGCCACCAGTTTGTTTTTCAACTGACCATTTCAAGGCTGTTCCTCCGTTGCATTTCTTTCTTTGATTGCGCGTCGGTGGTCTCAAATGTGGTATTTGTTTCGTCATTACTTGTTCCTCATCTCCCCTTCTTTTGGTGCCCCGGGAAGAATGTGTGCTTCGTGCTTGTGGCATTTCCAAGGTACAGTGAACCGTCGTTACAACGACATCATTTTTTTCCAAAGATGTTGCCATTAAAATGAATTTGATGCTGTAAAGACTCCTTAATGGACAGAATGATATGTGAGAAAGACCTTGTTTTATTCTTATTTCCTCATATAACATATGTTTTGGATATTTGTTAGAATCGGCTGAGTGAGGGGATTCTAACAATTATCCAAAACATATGTTGCTTTAAGTTTTAATACAATATTCTTTCATATTTTCTCATTAACTGTCATCTCTTGAGCGAAGGTGTCGTGACATTCAAATTGTCATGATAACGAATTTTGTCGTTCTATCGAGTGTCGGTATAAAGAGGGTTGCCTGTATGTCTTATATGTCTGTATGACTTTTTGATGCCGATACACATGATACCTTTTTAAACTAGAAATATGTCCACAGTACACGGATGCTCCCGCTGTGGGGTACCTGACTATAAAACTGCAAAATTATACCTGGTACAAATGCCTTAACCTGAGACTAACAGGATCACGTACGTACACACATTCGTACAGAAGGACGTACATTCGTACGCACTTCCCCACGTACGCACGTATGGAAAACCGAAAAACTATATGCCCCCGGCATCATCCGATGCCGGGGGCATAAAAATAAGAATACGTCATTTGTGCTCGGTTAAGCCCTTTTGTTCAACGGGAGTTACTACGATGGGAGTAACAATTCCAACAATCAATTTGTATTTTGAACAACTTTCGAGCCTAGGATGATGATTTGATACCAGTAAAATCGATTTGACCCGTGGAAAGTTTTACTACTGCTAGTTCTAAGGCGCCGACTCTGGTGTTGTTTGTTCTTTGTGTAACCTTGTGGCTACTTGCTGCGCGATTGTTTTCATATTTGGCCTGGTCGTTGTCTTACTGTTATGTTCGGTAGATCGTCTTCAAGCAGTTTGATACCTCAATGGGGAATTGGGAGTGGGTTACTTTGCTTTTTACCATTTGTGACATGTGTGCTATCTGTCATGGTTTATTTGTTATTCAACTTGGCGCCATTGGTAGGCTATGTTCTGTGATTGGGACTCTTCTTGGACATCTGATATTCGGCTTTCCTTTCTATACAAGGAATCTGGCTTGATATGAAAGGGAATACAGTCGAACCTCAGTAGCTCAAACACCGATGGCTCGTTCACCATGGCTTACTCGAACTCATTTGTGAGTTCCTACAAAATTCTTCCGATATATACTCTCTCTCTCTCTCTCTCTCTCTCTCTCTCTCTCTCTCTCTCTATATATATATATATATATATATATTCTCCACAAAGTAATTTAAGGACCATCAGTTTTATTTCCCTTTGATTATCACTAAAATGCGACCCTTATGTTTTAAAATTATTTCATGGGCAAAACTTGAAGTCTCGGCCCTATTTCAATCAGCTCAACATGTTCGCAACATGTTCAGCTACAAAAGTAGACTAAACGATTCTAAGAAAAACGGGAATTACAAAAATAACGATTTTTACCCCAAAATGAAGTTTTTTCATAATACCGGAAAAATTATTTGTTTAATGAAAACAATACTCTGTCACACACTAAATCATGCAAACGCAACCTTCCGTCGAGTAAAAGGCACACAGATATGGCCAGGAAAAGAATCCAACCCTTTGAGAGGCTAAAAATGCCTCGAAAATTCCCCATAGACAACGAATAATCTGTAGAGAGTACCTCTAGCAAAATGGGCGTTTCTTGATAACAAATAAGGCTTTCTCTATGGTGTTTTCACAGTTGGGAGCACAAACTTCACTTTTAACGTGAAAATGTCTATTTTAAATGTTTGGGTAAAAAGTAGTGTCTTTTTTGCGAATTTTAAAATGAAAATTTTGATTTAAAATTTTTTGTTGGAAACACTCCTTTAGGGCTTCCTTTTAAAGAAACTTTCAACGATACTTTGATGACTTCTGTGGTTTTGCCCATGCACCCGGCTAAAGTTTGTATATATGGAAATTTGCACTATATGCCCCTTAAATTATTTTGTTGAGTAAAGATATTTTGAGAAATTTTCTTCGTTCATCATGAAATTTATGTTGCGTGTACTCATTAGAATTGCCTCATCGAAGCAATTCTAGTGAGTACACTCAACATATCATTATTGTGTAGAAGATCGAAATGATTTCCCTAAAGTATCGCAATTTGCTTGCTGACCTGGCGCCATGATTAACCCTCAGTTTCTCGAACCAGATATATCTCGTACGAATTTCAGTGGTCCCAAAGATGTTCGAGCCATTGAAGTTCGACTGTATATACATTTTTAGGTGAGGCAACTCTGTCAAAATCCCTTCTAAAAAAGGATAAACTCTAAAAGGAAAGCATTTGTTCCCAACATTTGCTCCCCTTGGGACATTATGAGGGGAGCAGATGCTTTCTATTTAAAGTAGACACCTTTTCAGAAGGATCTTAGTGTGCAGAAAAGCAAACAGGAAGTCACAAATGTTGTCTCCCGTGGCGGAAATTGCGGAATGTCTACCATGTGTATCAATTAAGTGCTCTTAATTTGAAAAAAATGAATGTATACCAGCTGCACTTTCTGACAGTATTCACCATCAGCCATTCGGTGCTTACGTTGAAGCGAAAAACAAATGAATCTAGGTCTGCACTGTTTCTCCCTCGAGAGTGCTGTACTCCGTACTTGTGGCGTTTCCTGGGTATCTTAACATATATTTTTGTAGGTTGTAGATTCGTAAGATGAGGTTTCCGCCTCTCCTTGCAACAGTTGTAATGTCGATCTGTTGGATTTCCCCTTCAATTGTCTGAATTATCTTTTTTTGCTGGTACTGGCGTAGAAAGCGCTGTTTTGTTTTGTCACCTCAT
>OZ024825.1:6781869-7066914 GCA_964016985.1 Anodontia alba | reverse complement strand
GTGTATCTTACTTATATTTTATATATTTCATGTAAACTGTCTCTGTTTATTTTTAATAAATATCAAAGGATGTCTTCTGGAAAAATAACAAAAGTATCAAGAAAATAGGCAATGAGATTTCATACAAATTAATTCTCTCCTTAAAACTCGTTTGCTTTGAATATCAAAAATATACATGATGATACCCAGGAAATGCCACAATCACGAAACAAAGCTTTCCCTAAGGCATCAAAAGAAGGAGCTATGAGGAACAAACAATGACAAAACAAACGCCAAATATGATACAACTGGCGCAGAAACAAAGACGAACTGCAACAGAAGAAGCCTATATCCTGGGGAAAATATCAATAATTTGTTACATGTTGATTTTGTTTGTGTTGAGGTTTTACGGCCCAGTCAACCCAATGGGGTCATGTCGAGCGCGGTCAGTTTACCTAACCACACGTTTACTGGGCAGGCTTAGTCCTCTAAGCGGTTAACCAGTATTGTGCACATTCTTTCGCCAGAAACTGACAACTGCCCTTCTTGAATCAGCGGAAGGGAGAGAATGACCGTAGAAAATATTTCATGATCAATCTCCACGAAAGAATGTTGCCGACCTCGGCGGGGGTTGAACCCGCGACCTCCTGGTCTCCAGTCGGACGGCGCATCCAACTGAGCCACCGAGGCCGGCTGTTACATGTTGACATTGCCCAGCAGTGATAAAGGTGAATTAGACTTTAAAGCATTTTATATCCAACATTTGCAAGCAATAAAATGCTGGATTTAAAGAGCATAAGACGACACATTATAATAGTTTTCTTTATTCTTTTTACAAAGCATAAGGCTTGGAATAATCTGTCTAATGCTTCACTGACAGGAATATCGTTACTATTCATTCAACCCTCTTTATACCGGCACTCGATATAACGACAAAATTTATTATAATGACAATTTGAATGTCACGAAACCTTCGCTCAAGAGGTGACAGTTAATGAGAAATTATGCAAGAATATTGCATTAAACCTTCAAACAAAAAATATCCAAAACAAATGTTCTATGAGGAAATAAGAAAAAAACAAACAAGGTCTTCTTTATTATATTATTCTGTCCATTAAGTATTCTTTACAACAGCAAACTCATTTTAATAGAAACGTCTTTGGGAACAAATGCTGTCGTTGTAACAAGGGTTCACTGTAGTTACATTAGCCTCCCTCAGTGGCAGCCGAATGCGCGTCCGACTGGTGATCAGGAGGTCGCAAGATCAGTCTACGCCGGGTCTGGCAATTTTTGCGTGGAGACTGATCATGAAAGATTTTCTTTGGTCATTTTGTCCCTTCTGCTGATTCAAATGTGGCAGTTGTCAGTTTCTGGCGAAATAATGTGCAAAAAGTGGTTAACCGCTAGAGGACTAAGAAAAATTGACACACTCGACACGATCTTAATAGTGTTGAACTCCAACCCAACCATTGAACCATAATTACGTAAAACGTGTATAGGTCTAATCACCAATTATTTATTTTTCAAATATAAGTACAAACAAAAATGCAAGGTCTATATGACTTGTACCTACACTGTGTTTGAACTGGTATTTATACAGTGAACCCTCGTTACAACGATAGCATTTGTTCTAAAAAATGTTTCCATTAAAATGAATTTGCTGTTGTAAAGAATACTTAATGGACAGAATAATATGTAAAGAAGACATTGTTCTTTTTCTTACTTCCTCATAGAACATGTTTTGGATATTTATTAGAATCGCCTCAGGGAGGCGATTCTAACAAAAATCCGAAACATATGCTGCTTGAAGGTTTAATGCAATATTCTTGCATAATTTCTCACTAACATTCACCTCTTAAGCGAAGGTTTCGTTACATTCAAATTGTCATTATAAAGAATTTTGTCGTAGTATCGAGTGTCGATTTAAAGAGGGTTGGCTGTATTTAGAATTACTGTTGGCAATAATATACTGAGCAGAGAATCATTTGCGCAGCAACATGAGAAAACTTACCTTCTAAAGTGTGCAGCCTTTTGATATGTGCACCCAACAAAGGCTCAAATCAGCCTCCAAAAACTGGAAATTTTCAGATAAAAAACTAATATTTTTCATATTTCTGTTCTTAAAATTAGATTGTGGGTACTCGTTAGAACCGCCTCGGCGAGGCGGTTCTAACGAGTATCCACAATCTATATTTTGGAGCAGAAATAAGAAAAAATAATGTGTACCTTTGTAAACCCAAAATTTACTGTACAAAAGTGGGATTTAAAGGGGTCAAAATTATATAGGCATGTTTTCGTGATGAGAACAAAATGTTTGCTTACCCTAGAATAGGAAAGGTATACTATGGAAGCCGATGGGGGACATTTTGACTTCGACTAAAGACTTATGACTTATGAGTTTTGAATTATGACTTCTGACTTTTGAGTAATGACTTGTGTCTTTTAATATGTCTTGTATAATCTTGATGATAAGAAAAGTGCTTAAGTGTCACATTTTCCTTTATATATTCAGCAGAAGACAGATTTTTTTGATATTTATCGTTTTATTTCCAAGGATAATGGTTTTGACATTTCATGCAAATTGCATGAAATCCCAAAATCTATTTTCCAGGAAAAAAAGAACAATATCTAAAAATGTAACCTGCTGAAAATTTACCCAGCATGCTAATTGTTTAAAGAGTTTGATAAAATAAATATTTTTACAAATGCATTGTGTTGTTTTTTCTTGTCTTTCATTAGCACTTTAACCAAACCTTAAAGCGCTAAGCAGATTTGTAGCAGAACACATTCTGAAATTGTTTTTGTTATTTTCAGAGTAAACAAGGCTTTTCATTTACTCTGGCATACAGTAGAATTAGCCATGAGTACTCGTCTTTGTTTATTATCGTGATTAATTTGATTTTTATGTTTTCGCTTTGATGCATTGACTGAGTTGGGAGGCTTTATGCGAACCGAATTTTTATGTATTTCTGTATTAAGAGTAGCATCGGGACCCAAGGTGAAGTTAGCTAGCTGTGAAGGTGCTTTAAACCCCGCAGTGGTTTGCTCTACCGACCGCTCTAAGGCGGTGGTCCCGGTGTTAGTCTTACTCTTTGTTGCTTTGTGGTTTATTCTACGAGGCAATTTGTTGTATGTCTTTCCGTGTGTCATTTTGTTCTTGTGTTTTTCAGTCCTTTTAGTATTGCGATTACCTCGCTTGGGGAAGAGAGAGCTAAACTTAGTGCTTTTCGTACGTTTGTTCGGTTTGTGCTTGTTTAGATTTGTCGGTTTCCTCTTCCTCTTGGTGTCTGGGAAGGGCTGCGGTTGTTGATTGTGGCACTCCCTGGACTTTTCTCTTACATTTTTTGACATCTAGGCAGATTTTCTGATAATAATAATAATAATAACAATAATGATAACAATAATAATAATATTTTAAAGTGTGATCTAAAGACTTATGACTTATGAGTTTTGAGTTATGACTTGTGACTTTTGAGTTATGACTTGTACCTTCGGTGTAATATTGGCGCGCATTTGGAGAACGCACGTAGAAGATGGCTGACATTGGTACAAAATATTACACCGAAGGTACTTGTAAGTCATAACTCAAAAGTCACAAGTCATAACTCAAAAGTCATAAGTCATAACTCAAAACTCATAAGTCACAAGTCTTTTGACCACACTTTAAAATATTTTTATTTATTTATTTATTTTTATTATTATTATTTTTTTAATTTTTTTTTCTGTTTTTTTTTTTTTTTTTTTTTTTTTTTTTTTTGAAAAAAAAATCTGCTTAGCAAAAATGTAGTCTTGTTTACTCTGAAAATAATAGTAAAATCAATTTTAGAATGTGGTCTGCCACAAATCTGCTTAGCGCTTTTAGGTTTGGTTAAAGCCCTAACAAAAGACATGAAAAAGCAACAGAATGCATTTGTAAAAATATTTATTTTATCAAACTATTTAAACAATTAGCATGTTGGGGTAAATTTTCAGCAGGTGGCATTGTAAAATATTGTTCTTATTTTTCCTGGAAAATAGGTTTTAGGATTTCAAGCAATTTGCATGAAATGTCAAAACTTATTTCCTTGGAAACAAAACGATAAATATCAATCCCTCGTCTGCTGAATATATAAAGGAAGTGGTGACACTTAAGCACTTTTTCTTATCATCAAGATTAACAACTCATAACTCAAAAGTCACAAGTCATAACTCAAAAGTCACAAGTCATAACTCAAAACTCATAAGTCTTTAGTCACAAGTCAAAATGTCCCCCATCGGCTTCCATAGTATACGATTTATTTCGATATAAGAAGAAAGATTGTCATTTATGTATATAAAATAACTGCATAGCAGACATGCATACAATGTTTTTCTCTAAAACTTGCACGTCTCTGTGGAGGGCAAGTTGATACCAAACAAATTATAAGTATACAAAACTGCATGTATTCTGGTTAAACTCATAAAAAAAGAAAGCAAAAATGCTTAGAGGGTATATAAAAATTGACGATCACCAAATAGTTTCGATTTTACGTCAAATATGGCCGCTACGATTAAGCTGTAAGAAAACAGAGCAGAAATCATTTGAGCAGCAGCGTGAGATAACGCACCTTCTAATATGCGCTTCTTCATTACGAAAACACACCTATTCAAGTATATTGAAATTTTAACATCCAAAGAAGGAAAATTTTTAGATAAAAAATACCGATATTTTTTCATATTTCTGCTCAAAACATAGATTGTGGATATTCGTTAGAACCGTCTCGTCAGGGCGGTTTCTAACGAGTACCCACAATCTATGTTTTTAGCAAAAGAAGACAATATATATACCCTTCTAAACTCCAGTTTTACTATATAAAAGTGGGGTTTAATTGGATCAAAATTATATAGGCGTGTTTTCGTTAAGTCTGATATGTGCATATGTTTGATTGCAAATTTTATGATTCCATTTTTGAATGACACATTTTAACCTTTACCAGACATCTTTCGAACGTTCGTGCTAATGGGTTTTCTATAAAAAACATGTTCGTAAGAACAGTGTATTATACTTACGTAAGTCTTAAAAATACATGTTGAAGGGGATCGCCGCGCATTTCATCATGTCAATAATTTCAAAACCTTTGTTGGCGAATTATACACGGTAATAATGTATGAAAAAAAGGTAAGAGAAAAGTCCAGGGAGTGCCACAATCACAAACCGCAGCCCTTCCCAGACCCAAAGAGGAAGAGGAAACCGACAAATCTAAACAAGCACAAACCGAACAAACGTACGAAAAGCACTAAGATTAGCTCTCTCTTCCCCAAGCGAGGTAATCGCAATACTAAAAGGATTGAAAAACACAAGAAAAAAATGACACACGTAAAGACATACAACAAATCGCCTCGTAGAATAAACCACCAAGCAACAAAGAGTAAGACTAAAACCGGGACCCAAACATAATAAGAGACGGAATTTCTGCAAACAAAATTATTCAATAATCAAGAATTTTAAACAATCAGTGCTAATTTATATTCGGACATCAGATGTGCAGATTGATTTGTCACGAGTCGGATGTATATTTTACCTATTAGTATATATCTGTGTACTATACGCTTTATAGACATTACACTTGCATGGCAAAACTCTGAACAAGTATCAGGCAAAATGCATGCATTTTTTTTCCAAAATGCAATTACTTTCGAACCGCTTTTCAGTGATTTCATATGAACCAATAGCCAGGCTTTAAATTATAAAACACTCAGTCGTATATCTTTCCGATTGTATAGTTACATGTTTTTGTCAGATACAGGAATTGACAAATCCGACTATCATCTAGTGGGTTCTCCTACTCTGTTATCAGGGCCCAGTTGTTCAAAGCGTCGTTAGCCTAACGAGCTCGTTAAGCGTCATTTCGTTAACTGTTTTAGTGGATTCAATATACAATATTCTGATATTTTTTGCTGAAAAAATGTGAGTAGCTTTGCAAAAGCTACTCACATTTTTTCAGCAAACAATTTCAGCATATTTGCGTATCACTTGATGTAAATTTTAACGAATCGTTAACTTACGACATCGTTAGTTTTGAACAACTGGGTCCTGATCGCTACTGAACAACAAAGTTGCTTAGTTACAGTGTATATAGGAAGCATGGTGTGGTGATGTAGCATGGACGTTGTGTGACATACTGCATGCTTCGTTTTTGACTGGTTGGTGGCTGTACTTTCCTCTTGTCTTGGGTTATATTACAATGTCTACATAAAAAAGATGTTTACTTTAAAAGACAGAATGTGATCCCTTTGGTACTGGAGCAAATTCTTTCTTTTGAAGTACGAGTAAACACCTTTTTCAGATTGGTTCTGGTGTACAGATAACAAACTAGAAGTAAAACAATAGTCTCCCCCGTAAAATGGCAAAAATATACAAAGTGCAATCAAACCCGTTACAAAGGAAGATATGACAGCAGTCCACCATCTACCACATTGATAGAACCATTGACCATTGTTGAATGGTCGCTTAACAAATACAGGATTGGATCTAAACACTCTTGTACTTCACACAATCTTCCCATAGGTGTATTATTTATAATAGCCTTTTCAATCTCGGGTAAGTCTTTCAATGTATCCCTGATTCTCTCAATCAAGACATAAGTTGGGTGTACTGAGTTCACTCGAATTTGGTGGCAACCTAACTCAACTGCGAATTGCTTAGTGACCATATCCAAGCCTGCTTTTGTGACACTATAGTATAATACCTGCTTCTGTACTCTTAGGCTTAGAATACTGGAAATACAGAAACAAAATTAGAAAGCATTGCCATCTCTGAATAGCTAATATGCAATACCATAAATACTATAAGGGTGTGAATTATGAAGGCTCCTTTCTGTACCTCGGGTAGGCTGAACTTCGTGATTATGACACTTCCTAGGTATATTACTTATAATTTTGTCAGGCTGGTATGTACTATCCAGTTAGGGTCTATCTACAGAGCATAATACATATATTGCGAAAACTAGACGACTATGAATACGAACTTGTTTTGTGATTACTGTGGTCCGTTAGTTCATTTATGTGGCTCTACCGTATATTGTATAGCTGCACACTTTATTCTTGATTTGTCTCTTTCATTTTGTTTGTTGTTAGTTTGTTTTGTTTTTGTGTACTGTATAAGTAATAGAGTTTGTTCCTTATTTCTCCTTTCGGTGCCTCCGGTGCTTGTGCTTTGTGAATCTGGGCCAGTTGTCATCGTTAAAACTTTGATCATTAAATACGGCTTATACGTTAATAGTTTTGCTACTCCGATATTTTCAGCAAAAATACCTGTGAATTGGATATGAGTACAATATATGTATCGATGAGTAGAAATGGGTACAATATATGTATCGTAATCTGAATACTCTTCTTAGCCAGAGCCAATAAGTCTTTGTCACAGGACAAGAAAACTGAAATTTGTTACTTATCCTCAAGGGATAAATGGGACAAGTTAGGTTATTCCACAGCCATGAAAACAGAAACCAATATTACCTTGAAATATTGACTATGGATCCATGTTTATTTGCATCGATCATTTTCTTTGCTGTCACTTGTATAATGTTGATCGGTGCCAATAAGTTCACATTGAATGCTTCTTCAAGATCTTCTTTCGGTGTTTTCAGAGCATCCACTAAAAGGTTGTCTGGTATATATATAGCATTATTAACGACACCGTCCATTGCATCTAATCCACTCAGTGCCTCTCTTGTACGTGTCCAGTTACTGAGGTCAGCTATCACTGGATGAATATTATTGCATTCTTCAGCCAGCGACTCGATAGTTTCTTTTCTTCTACCAAGGGCATACACTTCTCCTCCAGCATTAACAAGTGCCTTTGCTAGGTGTCGGCCTATACCTCTTCCAGCACCTGTTATCAGAATTTTCTTCCCAACGAATGAAAACGGCATTGTATCTGTTGGCTAAAGTAAAAAAAAAACACATAGTGAATATTTGATGAAACTAACCGTAGAAAGGCCCTGAACTTTTGAATGCTATTTGTCTTCACTGCAGCTGATGTTAGGTGCCGTGTGGCGGTCGGAACAAGCCCTCACATACCTAATCAAAGTGCAGGATTTAAATAAGCTTTTAGCTTTTTATCAAGTCCTGTACCATATAACATTATGCGATGTATATATGTGAACTTAAATGAATAAAATATTATTAAAACCAAAGTGCAGGATTTTAACATCAAGATAACATACCTATATAAGTTTGATCCGTTAAACCACACTTTTGTATAGTAAACCCCACTTTTATATAGTAAAAAAAGACAGCGATTACAGACCATATGGAACGGATGATTAGGCTGATCTGAATCTTCTCGGGGTGCGTAGGTGATCTTATTAATTTTGTCACGCATCGGTAGTAGTATTGGGTGCCACTATAGTGGCACCTAATACTACTATCGGTTCACTTATGTGTCGTGAATATACATTCATCTACCTTCAAACTTATAGTATAAAAGAGACAACAATCATGTGACCTGAAATAAGGTAGAAGCCGTGAAAAGACCAAGTGAAACGGAACATTAAAGTGCGACACGAATTTCTGATACAGAAAGAACACTTATTTCATGATGATTACATCACGAAAACATGCCTATATAATTTTGACCCCATTAAACCCCACTATAGTAAAACTGGGGTTTACAGGGGTATTTATTATTTTTCTTATGGCGTCTCAAAAGCATAGATTGCGGGTATTCGTTAGAACCGCCTCGCTGATGCGGTCCTAACAAGTATCCACAATCTGTTTTGAGCAGAAATATGAAAATATCAGTGCTTTTTATCTGAAACTTTCGAGTTTCTGTAGGTTAAATTTTCTGTATATTTGTATAGGCGTGTTTTCGTGAAGCGGTGTAGGTAATTGTATCGGTTACTGATCAGCGTCTTCTTTTCTATTTAGTTGTATGTTCCTTGGACTCATTGAGCTCATTCTGGTGTCTTGGATAACATTACGAAAACACGCCTGTTCAAATATACTGAGAATTTTATCACCAAAAAATGAAAACTCTCAAATGAAAAATTCTGGTAGTTTTCATATTTCTGTTCCACACATAAATTGTGGTTGCTCGTCAGAATCGCCTCGACGAAGCGGTTGTAACGAATACAAAGAATCTATGTTTTGAGCAGAAATAAGAAAATTAATGTATACCCCTGTAAACCTCAGTTTTACTGTATACAAGTGGGGTTTAAGGGGACAAACCTATATAGGCGTGTTTTAAGCAGAAATATGAAAATTATCAGATTTTTTTTTTTCTGAAAATTTTCATTTTTTGGTGTTAAAATTTTCAGTGTATTTAAATAGGCGTGTTTTCGTATAGTCTTTAGTTCGTGCTGCAACTGTGACGAATTATTGTGTTTATGACACTGACTTTTTCCATTGGTTTCAGAGTCCTGTTACATATTCACACTTTGACAAGTGCTTCTAGTAGCGAAAGGTAAGAGTGGTGTAGTAGTGATAGGTATATGATACACTTGTACTGCCTTGCGGTACAAGCCGGCTTTTATAGCGACGTGGTAGAGTGTTGGCCTGTCACGCAGGCGGCCAGGGTCGGGTTCGATCCCCGGTTGCGGCATTGGTGATTAGAATTTTGTACCTGTTACAGCTGGCGCCCAACGTAAATAACCCAATCTGATGGGCTTGGTGGCCCGAGAGGCTTGGTGGCTTGATATTGAGTGGTTGCTCAAATTGAGATTAGCGGACAATATGTAGTAGTGATAGGTATATGATACACTTGTACTGCCTTGCGGTACAAGCCGGCTATTATAGCGACGTGGTAGAGTGTTGGCCTGTCACGCAGGCGGTTCGATTCCCGGTTGCGGCATTGGTGATTAGAATTTTGTACCTATTACATCTGGCGCCCAACGTAAATAACCCCATCTGATGGGCTTGGTGGCCCGAGAGGTTTGGTGGCCTGATATTAAGTGGCTGCTCAAATTGAGATTCGCGGACGAATCTAAAAATGACGGGGGAATATGTAGTAGTGATAAGTATATGATTGATACACTTGCACTGCTTTGCGGTACAAAACCGGCTTTTTCAGTGTATTTCAATAGGCGTGTTTTCATATTTCTGTTCAACACTGCATAAAAAATACACATTATGGACATGTCAGAAAGCGTGTGAAGCTCTCACCTTTCTACTTGACAGTATTTATATAAAATTTGGTACTAAGTTATTTAGACAAATTGTGGGTATTCCGATGGGTACAAATGGCGCACCCCTTGTGGCTGATTTGTTCTTGTTTTGTTATGAAAGAGACTTCATGATGTCCCTTTCCGTTGAAAACCAATCTGAAATCATTGAAGCTTTTAGCTCGACTTCAAAATATTTGGATGGTTTATTGAATATTTACAATACCTACTTCGATGATTTAATCAGTCATTTACCCCCGAGAACTTCAGATAAATAAAGCTAATTCTTCTGATACCGAAGCCGCGTTTTTGGATTTACATTTATCTATTGTAGATGGGTTTGTTTCCTGCAAGATTTATGATAAACGCGTTGATTTTGATTTTGAGATTATAAATTTTCCTTTCTTGGATGGTGATGTTCCTCGTACGGTATCCTACGGTGTTTATATTTCACAATTAATTCGATTTGCCAGAGTGTCTAGTCATGTAACTGACTTCAACACTCGTAATAAATTGCTAACTGCTAAACTTCTTAATCAGGGTTATTGGTATCATAAACTACGTAAAGCCTTTTCTAAGTTATATAGACGTCATTCTGATTTAGTTTCAAAATTTAATGTTGGACTAAAATCTCTTCTGCAACAAGGCCTATCGGAACCCAAATTTTATGGTGACAGTGTATAAATTCAGAAAAATATATGCTTGCAATGACTTCAGTACCCGATTTCGTAAAATCATTCTTCGATATAAAAAGATTGGGTACAACATAAATGTTATACGACAGACTGCATGCATGGTTGTTAACCCAATCACGGTTAATAACTTGCTTCCGTCTTTAACTGCACGCCGGCGGGTTAGGCCTCAGATTCTATGATGGTTCCAGCGTAAAGGCTTACTTGAAATTCAATTTTGGGTAATGTTTGTTGGTACTTGATGCTCTATCTTTGGTCGGGCCCACCGGAGTCTAACTGTTGGTTTTCTTTTGCTCCAGTATTTCAGTTGTTTCGTGCTGTCGATTCCTCATCGTTGTTTCATCTCTGTAATTAGTTGATATTTTGTGTTCTCGGAGATGTAGCACTGAGGAGTTAGGAAGCCTTCATGCGGACTGAACAAATTATGTGTCTAAAGCGCGGCAGAAGTAAGGGCGAGGATTTTGGCCACGTAAAATCGATTTAAGCCCCTCCCCCCACCTCCCCCCCCCCCCGACCGTTCTGAGGCGGTTCTTCTGTCATGGTTTATTTTTGTTATAGTTCGTCTTTGAATGTGTGTGTCGCTTACATCTTTTTGTTTTGGATAGACATTTGGCCACTTTGTGGGAAAGTAAATGTCCGTTTGACTGTCTACTTGTTATGTTTCCATTAGGGGCTAGTTATTTCGTGTTTGTGTTTCTTTCCCTTTGATGTCTCTGATGGGAGGTGTGGGATAATTGTATCGATTCCTGATCATTGCCTTCCCTTCTATTTTTATAGCGACGTGGTAGAGTCTTGGCCTGTCACGCAGGCGGCCCGGGTCGATCCCCGGTCGCGGCATTGGTGATTAGAATTTTTTCACCTGTTACAGTGGTATCCATACAATATTGTTTAGTTATCAACAAAAACATATGTTGTTGATATTCATTAGAAGCGCCACAACAAGGCGCCTTCTAATACGTACCCACAACATATGCTTTCGTGAAGAAATAAGAAAATATCGGTACTTTTCGGCTAAAAAAGAGCCCTTCTCTGGAGCTATGCCATGTGGACGTTTATACACATTTACTTGTAATTTGGACCCATCAGCCCTATTAAGAAACATCAGGTGGTCACTTATCAAAACCTTTTAATTCTGTTTTATTTGATGACAAAACAAAATATTTAGACGTAAACGTCTAAGTACCAGCGTAACATTACGAAAACACGCCTATTCAAATATATAGAAAAATTTCATCTCCAAAAACTGAAAAATTTCAGATAAAAATCTCTGATATTTGTCTTGTATCTGCTCAAAACATAGATTGTGGGTACTCGTTAGAACCGCCTCGGCGAGGCGGTTCTAACGAGTACCCACAATCTATGTTTTGAGCAGAGATAAGAAAAATAATGTATACCCCTCTAAACCCCAGTTTTACTATATAAAATTGGGGTTTAAGGGGGTCAATATTATATAGGTGTGTTTTCGTGATGATTTTGTTCATGTTTACTTAGAAATATAGAACATGGGTATACTAAAGTTTAATAAATTTTCAATGTAATAGATAAAAAGAACAACAATGTGATTCTTTAATGTATGCTTTTATTAAGCTTTATGAATTTTCTTGATCAAGCAATATGCGAATCCTAGTCATATTGGGATCTCCACGAGATTTAGTCTGTACATTATTGTTAAAAAAAAACACATGCCAGAACTTAAATAAGTTACCAGATCTTATGTAGAAGCTTATTTTAGCATGCGTCAGATATGAATATGTTTGAACTTTCTAAGTATGGACCACAGGTCATAGTCAAACTTACCAAAGATGGGCTGCAGGTCATATTCAAACATACCAAACTGCGCTCTGCGTTAATCGAACACTTCTGCATGCATAAAAATCCAAAGCTATATTAAGAGACCGGCGCGATTCGCGCACCGGCCAATAAGATCGCTGATAAAATCTGTAACGGTTGTCCTTGAAAACAAAGAACACATGGAAGAATACACGGAGTCTCGGTTTTATCATCACGAAAACACGCCTATGTAATTTTGACCCCCTTAAACCCCATTTTTATATAGAAAAACTGGGGTTTACAGGGGTATACATTATTTTTCTTATTTCTGATCAAAACATAGATTGTGGGTACTCATTGGAACCGCCTCGTCGAGGCGGTTCTACCGCGTACCCACAATCTATGTTTTGAGCAGAAATATGAAAAAATATCAGAGTTTTTTATCTAAAGATTTTGGAGGTGAAATTTTCTATATATTTGAATAGGCGTGTTTTCGTAATGTTGAGTATTTCCTATGATAGCATATATCCTTATAAGCACTGCACCTTTGTACCTACCCACCCCAGCTCCTAGCACAGGTTTAAGCATTTCCAAAGTAGCATCATGGGGTTCAATGACCCTAACGAAAACTGATAAAACTGCACTAGAATAACGTACAGGGAAACGGCCGCAACACGGCCTTACGCATCAATTGCGGTGAAATCAAATAAAATATATAAATAGAGAAGAAGGCAATGATCGGGAATCGATACAATTACCTAACACCTTCCGTCCAAGACACCAAAAGGAAAGAAGAACACACTTAAAGCAACGGCACCACAATCAAAACACTACAGGCAGCAAACCAAAAGGACCTAGGATTCTAAAGTTTGCCCTCTAAAACATATATGAATGTTGCCCTTTGGAAAAAAACAAGAAAACAAAACAAAAACAAAACAGAAAAAGTCTCGTTGTTTTCGGAACTTACAGAGAGATGTCGTTTGCAGGACTACATATGCTCATTAGCATTGGCTTAAACGGACATGATTTGCAAATATAACAGAACGGGCTCAGGAAATATAACAGGGTACATGTACGTATCTCACCGATATAAAAGAAAATGGAAATGAAGAATTTATTATAGTACAATTAACGCTATCTGTCATATGTCACAATAAAATATGTTATAGGCCCATCACGAAAACATACCTATATACTTTTGATTCCCTTATACCCCACTTTTATATAGTAAAACTTGGGCTTACAAGGGTATACATTATTTTCTTATTTCTGCTCAAAAACATGGATTGTGGGTAGTCGTTAGAACCGAAATATATCTATATCTATATATATATCAGAATTTTTATCTGAAAACTTTCAGTGTTTGGTGGTGAAATGTTCATATATTTGAATAGGCGTGTTTTCGTAATGCACTTCTAACTGTAAGCTGCAGTGTCAGAAAATGTACCCTCAGAAAAGTGCGCCTAGATAAGATTCAGATTGGCCTGCGCATGCGCAAAGTATCATCCAGACCTTTTCTCTTCATTCATACATTTTGTAGTATCCAGTAATTCTGATAGCGGACAGCAAAGGCCCTGATGAGACTGCGCGGATGCGCAGTCTGATCCGGCCTACGCTGTCCGCATATGTCCGAAGACATGTTTTCGCATTGCGCAGTCCGTATAATTGGCCTGCAAATTCGCGCAACTCGCTCAGAGCCGGCGTGACCTTATGAAGAAACTTTGCATACGTGGCTATCCAAAATGCGCCCAGTGAAATTTCTGATCAGACCGTGCGGTTGCACAGGCATCTGAATCGTCCCTAGCAGCGCACAACCGAATGTACGTTGTTTTTTTTTTTACGTATCTGAAGGTTCATAAGGATTATCGAGATAACTGAGACGCGTCTTTCGAGAATGTGTGTGTGTGTGTGTGTGTGTGTGTGTGTGTGTGTGTGTGTGTGTGTGTGTGTGTGTGTGTGTTTAAACCTCTATTTTTTATTACTTCCATTAAATTTTAGTACTGGATAGAATATAAATTAAATCATCGAGGAAGTGGCATAGCTATGGCCTTCCTGAGTTACCACAATGACCAACAACAAAATATACTAGGCACATACCGGTGCATGAAAAGAAGAAGAAAAAAAACTACTGTGGGTTAGGTCACCCTTAATGCTTATGCAAACTCCAAAGTACAAACATGCTTACGCTCCCTAAAGGGTCCTCTACCTCGTCTTTGAGACGTTCTACCGCCGCCACACGGCACTAATACCAGCTGCAGTGTAGTAAAATATGTAATCACAAACTTTATAATTAACAAATGGCGATCTGAAGCCCAAGTACAAGGACACTACATTTAAATCGGTCTTACTATTGTTTATAATCAAGTCGTCCCCATTTGTTTTATAGTATGTGGTCAAATGACATGGTTCACATTACCTTAGATAAGATAACGCCATTAAGGCCGAAACTAACAAATGAAATCAGTCGATACTATACTGGTGATTGTTATGATGGTGGTTGGTGATAAATTTACCTAATACATAGCCTGAAGTATGGGCCGGGGCACAGTATTTCCTACAAGGTACATGTGCGCCAAAGGCTCAGATCACCTGCACTTCAACTGATCAGTCTTAGCAATCCGCCTGAAGGCGCTTTGGATCTTTGGCTGCACGGAGAGTGCCCCATTACGAAAACGTGCCTATTCAAATATACTGAAAATTTTACACCAAAAAATGAAAAATTTCAGATAAAAAATTCTGATACTTTTCATATTTCTGCTCAAAACATAGATTGTGGGTACTCGTTAGAACCACCTTGACGAGGTGGTTCTAACGAGTACCCACAATTTATGTTTTTGAGCAGAAATAATAAAAATAATGTATACCGCTGTAAACTCCAGTTTTACTATATAAAAGTGGGGTGTAAGGGGGTCAAAATTATGTAGGTATATTTTCATGATGACATGCAATTTTGTAGGAAATGTTGTGCCCCGGCTGTTATGATAAGTTGTGATCTTATCAATAATAAAAGGGTGTCGTGTAACAATAAAATAAATTATCACATAGTGGCCTAAATTCCCAACATTCAGCATGAGCCGTCTCGCGATATAGATGGTCTACATGCATGCAAATGTGATAAATCAGGTGTACCATAGTTCTGCGCATGTAAGTGCGATAATGCACTCGCTCACGCTCGTGCATTATTGCATCGTACATGCACACGAACCATTATATAACTGACACTTAAACAATAGTCTAAGAAAGGTACCTTTTTCTGACAATAAATAAACACAGTGGTGAACTCTGATCGGATTGCAAAGCTTTCTTTTTCAACACAATATCAACTCCGAATAAGGAATCACTGTTGAGTGTTGGCATGTGCAAAATGTAAACAGTCACGAAAACATGTGACATTCTAATTATTTGGTTAAAAACTCCATTTTACTTAGCTCTAAACAACTTAATATAAAAATGTATACATAAAGACTTCTGCACGTCATGATTCTCTGAGAGATGTTTAACATAATAAATCAAATATATTGCATGCATATAGAAATTGGTACAAAACACTTACCGTAAACTAGGTCGAACAATCTCACTTTTGAACTCTAGCGATAGTATTAACAGGTACTGTGTACCATATGTATAACTCGCCGTGTCAAAAATCCAAAATCCGTTTTTAGGTAAATAACATCTCGTGCATTTTCGGACTTATCCGTGAAGAGGTCGGCGATCGCGCCACGAGAATACCAAATATATGCACGATATTCTGTAACAGCGGACGGCGTGGTGTAGTGGATACATCGCTGGACTCTTTAGTAAATTGTTGTATTGGCACCTCGCAATTTTTGTGTATTTTTTTTTTTTTTCTTCTTTTGTATTTTACTTTAGATTTTTTTTATCAGCTGTGGCTTAAAAAATACTTATTTTTTATTGTTTTTTTTTTTCATACCAAATTACAAAAAACAAAACGAAACAAAAAAAAAAAAAAAAAAAACACGGCTAAATGGGCCTTATTGCATCTGCTGTTCATACACCATTATAAAGGACGCCGGCTAATTGGCACTTACTGTATTTACCCGAACTCTGAGCAAACTGTGTGGACCCCGAGCAGAACGGGGTGATTAGAATCGTTACTGAATGTCTTTCATCTGATAATTTTAGATAAATAAACAGGTAGAAGAATTTTGGGGGCAAGTCTGGTAAGTGTCAGAATGTTTAGGGTAAACATGGTATTTTTTTTTCTTCTTTCTTTTATTTTTTTACAATAAACAACAAGATATTACGTAGATGTTACATCTATATCGCAACACTTTATCATCATTCAGTCTGATCATGACCTTTGTCCGCTTAAAATTAACGGATGCTATAGAATACATGAAAAGACAGGAGCAATCCAGAGAAGATCCAGATGAGACTGTGCGGATGCACAGGTTGAGCTTGACCTTCGCTTTTCGAATGCAATAATAGCTCATTACACGAATTAAAGACTTTTTTGTATTAACTTTTAGCATGCTGGGTAAACATTTCAGCAGCAAATATTTTGAAATATTTTCCTTATATTCCCCAGAAACTAGAATTCGCCATTTCAACACTTCATGCAAACTGTCTCCTCGACTGAGTCCTATTTTCTGAGAAAAAAATAGATAAATAAGAAATATCACATTAATTTGTCGACTGCTGAATCTGCCAACAGCGGGGTGAGTATCAAAACAGCATAATAATCTATCTATCTATCTATCTATCTATCTATCTATCTATCTATCTATCTATCTATCTATCTATCTATCTATCTATCTATCTCCTTTAGAATGTATCCTGGTTCTTAGTCTTAGGTTATCATCAGCATTACTATGAATTTACGATATAACCGTCTTAACTACAACTTCGTATTTTTCATTTCCTCCTTTGTCATGCTTAATTTGAGAGAATAAAGTATTTTAACTTCAAATGGCATTATCAAACCAAATAAACATTAATCTGAGAATTTATTACTTGCATATTATTTATTCTATTTATTTACGTATTCATCAAGGGCGCTACCATATGAGTCAGCGCACGACAAAACCTACAAAAAGGCATGGGCGCCCAGCGAAGACTTAGATCAGCCTGAGCATCCGACCGGTCTAATCAGAGTCTTTGCTGTCCACATGAAGAAAGCTTGGGTATCATGAAAACACGCCTATATAATTATGACCCCCTTGAACCCCACTTTTATATAGTAAAACTGGGGTTCACAGTGGTATACATTATTTTCCTTATTTCTGCCCTAAAACATAGATTGTGGGTACTCGTTAGAACCGCCTCGCCGAGGCGGTTCTAACGAGTACCCACAATCTATTTTTTGAGCAGAAGTAAGAAATATATCATAATTTTTCATCTTAATATTTTCGTTTTTTCGGCGGTAAAATTTACAATGTATTTGTATAGGCGTGTTTTCGTAATGCCTTAGCTACACCTTGAGCGCATAGCGAAGACTCTGATCAGACTGGGCGGATGACAGGCTGATCTGAGTCTTCGCTGGGCGCACATGTCATTTTTGTTGTTGTTGTCATACGCTGGCTCATACTGAAATGGCCATATCCTCAAACGAATCATTAATCTCACTTCAAATTTTCACCCCCTTAAACCCCGCTTTTATATAGTAAAACTGGGGTTTACAGGGGTATACATTATTTTTCTTATTTCTGCTCAAAACATAGATTGTGGGTACTCGTTAGAACCGCCTCGGCCAGGCGGTTCTAACGAGTACACACAATCTATGTTTTAAGTAGAAACGTGAAAAATATTTGAGTTTTTTAATCCGAAAATTTTCAGTTTTTGGAGGTGAAATTGTCTATATATTTGAATAGGCGTGTTTTCGTAATGACCAGCTGCAGAGCAGTAAGATAAACGTCAAAAAGATTACCTTTGGAAACTAAGAACACACTACAGATTAGAAAATGGGAATCTCGGTTTTATTGAGATTCTTCTTAAGCAGTAATGAAATTTGCAACACTGCTTACGCCCTCTAGCGTATACATGAGCAGAACTCCATTTTCAAATAGACCACACTGGGCCTAATGAGCCCAAAGGAAATGAAATATGATCTGCACTATGGTAAAGTACGGGGAGACGTTCTACCGCCGCCACACGGCACTAACCATCACGAAAACATGCCTATATAATTTTGACCCCCTTAAACCCCACTTTTATATAGTAAAACTGGGGTTTACAGGGGTATACATTATTTTTCTTATTTCTGCTCAAAACATAGATTTTGGGTACTCGTTAGAACCGCCTCAGCGAGGCGGTTCTAACGAGTACACACAATCTATGTTTTAAGTAGAAACGTGAAAAATATCATGCTGAGTTTTTTAATCCGAAAATTTTCAGTTTTTGGAGATGAAATTGTCTATATATTTGAATAGGCGTGTTTTCGTAATGACCAGCTGCAGAGCAGTAAGATAAACGTCAAAAAGATCGCCTTTGGAAACAAAGAACACACTATAGATTAGAAAATGGGAATCTCGGTTTTATTGAGATTCTTCATAAGCAGTAATGATGTTTGCAACACTGCTTGCGCCCTCTAGCGTATACATGAGCAGAACTCCATTTTCAAATATACCACACTGGTCCTAATGAGCCCAAAGGAAATGAAATATGTTCTGCACTATGGTAAAGTACGGGGAAACGTTCTCACCGCCACACGGCACTAACACCAGCTGCAGAGCAGTAAGATAAACGTCAAAAAGATTACCTTTGGAAACAAAGAACACACTACAGATTAGAAAATGGGAATCTCGGTTTTATTGAAACTCTTCATAAGCAGATATGAAGTTTGCAACACTGCTTGCGCCCTCTAACGTATACATGAGCAGAACTCCATTTTCAAATATATCATAATGGGCACAATGATCCCAAAGGAAATGAAATATAATCTGCATTATGATAAAGTACGCCGAGACGTTCTACCGCCGCCACACGGCACTAATACCAGCTGCAGTGTAGTAAAATAAACGTCAAAACGATTGCCTTTAGAAACAAAGAACACACTACAGATTAGACAAGAGTTGTCAGAAGACAACGCAGCTCGCCGAAAAACGCTGAACAGATAAAAAAAAAACAATCATAAAATATTAAAGATTAAATGACAGAGTATGACCTGACTTTGATGTCGGAAGAATGTCTCCCTGAGGGATGGGGTACATGCCATTGAAACATTTTCCCTTAGGCTGGTGTGGATGAAACATGAACACTATATCTTACATACTTCAACAGCCATGTACACTTTTCAAAACTTAAACACAGGTATAAATGACAAAGTATGACCTGATCTTGACCTAGGCAGAAGGTCAAACTGAGGAAGGTGTGTGTACTATTGAAAGGTCTTACCCTAAGGTAGGTGTAGGCCAAACATTAAAGCAGCATCTTGAATACTTTAGCAGTTACGAACACTTTTTAAAACTTAAACGCAAAACTCAAACATGGGTTTAAATGACAAAGTATAGCCTGACCTTGACCTTGGCAGAAGGTCAAACTGAGGAAAAGTCTGTGCTATTGAAATGTCTTACAGTAATGTTGATGTGGGGAAAATATTAAAGCGGTATCTTAAATACTTCAGCAGTTACAAACAGTTTTCAAAACTTAAACGCAGAACTCGAACATGGGTTCAAATGACAAAGTATGACCTGACCTTGACCTAGGCAGAAGGTCAAACTGAGGAAGAGGTGTGTGTTATTGAAAGGTCTAACCCTAAGGCTGATGTGGGCCAAATATTAGAGCTCTATCTTGAATACTTCAGCAGTTATGTACACTTTTCAAAACTTAAACGAAAAACTTAAACATGGGTGTAAAAGACAAAGTAAGAACTGACCTTGACCTATATAAAGAGTCTATTTTGGAGATGGGAATGTATGCTATTGAAAGGTCTTACCCTAAAGTAGGTGTAGGCAAAATATAAAAGCAGTACCTTAAACAATTAAAAAACTATGCACACATTTGAAAACTTAAACATTGTGCTAACGCGGACGCCGACGCGGACGCCGATGTCGACGCCGACGCCGACAGACGCTGACGCCAACGCCTGGGTGACAACATAAGCTCTCCAGGGACATAGTCCCGGCGAGCTAAAAATGGGAGTCTCGGTTTTATTGAGACATATTATTATTAGTAGTTGTAGTAGTCGTAGCAGTAATACTATAAGTAGTAGTATAAATCACCCATATAATTGATGTTTTCAAACTGTTATTAATGGATTAAAATAGACTGTTGCTTACATACTTACCTCGAGACATTGACAATCGTTCCGTGTTTACCAGACGTTATCATTTTCTTTAAAGTCACCAGTATGACATTGATAGGAGACATTAAATGGATATTCGGCGATTCTGTATGTTGATCCTTTGGCACATCAAGAGCGTCTATGGATGGTTGAATAATTCTTGCATTTTAATAACCCCGTCCATTGCATCCATTTCATTTAGAACCTTTCTCTGGCATTCCAGTCACTGAGATCAACTAAAACTGGATGCATATTATCACATTCACGGACCAGGGATTGCATCGTTTCCTTTGTTCTCCCAAGAGCATAGACCTGTCCTCAACTTTTGTTATGGCCTTTGCCAGTTCTCGGATTATGCCTCTTCCAGCGCCAGTGATCAAGATTTTCTTTCCAGAGAAATAAAACGGCATTTTATAGAAATCTGTTCAAAAAGAAATATATTATGTAAAAGGTATCCTTTGGTAACACACACACACACATATATATATATATATATATATATATATATATATATATATATATATATATATATATATATATATATATATATATATATATATATATATATATATATATATAAACAAAACAAAAACAACGGTGAAGTAATGAAAACAGCAGACTCGTTTCATCACGAAAACGCGCCTATATAATTTTGACCCCTTTAATCCCACTTTTATATAGTAAAACTGTGGTTTACAGGGTTATACATTATTTTTCGTATTTCTGCTTAAAAACATTGATTGTGGGTACTCCTTAGAACCGCCTCGCCGAGGCCCACAATCTCTGCTTTGAGCAGAAATTTGAAAAATAGCAGATTTGTTTCTGGAATTTTTTCTTTATTGGTTGTAAAATTTATTTCCAATATATTTAAATAGGCGTGTTTTCGTAATGTTGAGTCCGTTCGTGCGTATTGGATTATTTGACGCTGCACACACGCTCTAGCCTCTAGCAGAACAGACCACTGTTTCCTTGCAACCGAAACGTGTCCAATGATGCAAAATGACCAGACATCACGAAAACACACCTATATAATTTTGACCCCCTTAAACCCCACTTTTATATAGTAAAACTGGGGTTTACAGGGGTATACATTATTTTTCTTATTTCTGTTCAAAACATAGATTGTGGGTACTCGTTAGAACCGCCTCGCCGAGGCGGTTCTAACGAGTACCCACAATCTATGTTTTGAGCAGAAATATGAAAAATATTGGAGTTTTTATCTGAAAAGTTTAGGTTTTTTGGAGTAAAAATTTTCTATATATTTGAATAGGCGTGTTTTCGTAATGTAACAGAATATAACATACGGGTGATGTTTCACGGCCGTTACACGGAACCTTACATCAGCTGAGGTGAAGTCAAATAAGTTGAGTAGAGAGGTTTCTTTAAAGACAAAACTTGGGATATTTGTCCCAATAATGCTCTAGACATGCATGTTTGGAGCTCATTAGAGTCGTCTCAGTAAGGCGGTTCTATTGTGTCACGGGGCTTTGTGTTTCTATCATGAATGGTGGGTTTGCAGGGTCCTAAAATTGCATTATCATGTTAACGTGATGTCGGACAATATGTATTAGTACTTCGTATATATATATTTTTCCTGTTTTGATTTTGACGTAAACATTGTGTGATCATTGGGGTCGTCTTGTCAAGATGGCCCTGATGAGTACCTAGATTATACTCCATGGATCCCATTCTTCTCCTTATTGAGAAGGATATGCTGGGGTGCTCATTACATTGACCTGTGAACGTGATGCATATCTCATACCTTGTTAAAACCAAAATCTTTTATAAAGATTGTTAAATGCATTTTTTTCATAATGCAGGTCTCTGTAAGTGTATCTATCCATTGTGCATTACGAAAACAGGCCTATTCAAATATACTTACAATTTTATGACCAAAAATTGAAAATTTTCAGATAAAAAATTCTGATATTTTTCATATTTCTGCTCAAAACATAGATTGTGGGTACTCGTTAGAACCGCCTCGCCGAGGCGGTTCTAACGAGTGCCCACAATCTATGTTTTGAGCAGAAATAAGACAAATAATGTATACCCCTGTAAACCCCAGTTTTACTACATAAAAGTTGGGTTTAAGGGGGTCAAAATTATATAGGCGTGTTTTCGTGATGGTATTTCATATGTATGATTGCTTAAATATACTATGATTGCCATTGAAACCATGTGTTTTTGTATTATAGTATCTTTTATACATCTCATGTATAAAATTATGACACTAATCTTTGATTTAGTAAATGCTTTAGAGCCTAAATAAACTGATCAGATTTAAATCGTGCTGAATGAGAGGCTCACGTCCAAATAAAGACCTCCTTCCAATTAGGCGAGATATTTTTGCTTTTCAAAGCATCCCCGGGGGCTTAACAAAGGCAGTCTTTTTGATGTTTATTTTACTACACTGCAGCTGGTGTAAGTGCGTGTGGCAACGGTAGAACGTCACCCCGTACATCACCATATTGCAGATTATATTCATTTCCTTTGGGATCATTGGGCCCATTGTGGTATATTTCAAAATGGAGCTGCATATGCATATGCTAGAGGGTGTAAGCAGTGTTGCAAACTTCATTACTGCTTATGAAGAGTCTCAAAAAAACCGAGACTCCTATCTTCTAATCCGTAGTGTGTTCTTTGTTTCCAAAGGCAGTCTTTTTCACGTTTATTTATAGAAGCTGAATACGGGACGGGACAAGCTTGAATTGCAAACTGACATGTGTGTCTATTGATGACTCGGATCAGCTTGGGCATTCGTCCAGCTTGGTTCGACTTTTCATTGTGAGCTCAGTGGATGGCTATTACCGATAACGTTTGCTCTTTTTTTTTCTTGCGGATAGCGATTACCTACCATATGGAACGGATGATTAGGCTGATCAGAATCTTCGCGGGGTGCGTAGGTGATCTTATTAATCATTACGAAAACACGCCTATTCAAAAATATTGAAAACTTTTACCTCTAAAAACTGAAAATTTTCAGATAAAAACCCTGATAGTTTTCACATTTCTGCTAAAAACACCGTTTGTGGGTACCCGTTAGAACCGCCTCGGCGAGGCTGTTCTAACGAGTACCCACAATCTATAGTTTTGAGCAGAAATAAGAAAAATATTGTATACCCCTGTAAACCCCAGTTTTACTA
Organism: Anodontia alba; assembly: GCA_964016985.1. NCBI lineage: Eukaryota > Metazoa > Mollusca > Bivalvia > Lucinida > Lucinidae > Anodontia > Anodontia alba. Next base: position 7,042,967 of record OZ024825.1, on the reverse strand, counting down.
TATAAAAGTGGGGTTTACGGGGGTCAACACTATAAAGGCATGTTTTCGTGATGTTTGTCACGCTTCGGCTCACTCATATGACATGAAAATACATTTGTCTTATAGTATAAAAGAGACAATAATCTGAAATAAGGAAGAAGCCGTGAAAAGAACAAATGAAACGGAACATTAAAATGCGACACGAATTTCTGATGCAGATAGAACAGTTATTTCATGATGATTACATCACGAAAACATGCCTATATGATTTTGGCCCCTTAAACCCCACTTTTATATAGTAAAACTGGGGTTTACAGGGGTATACACTATTTTCTTCGCTTCGCTTGAAAATAAAGATTGTGGGTACTCATTAGAACCGCCTCGCCGAGGCGGTTCTTACGAGTACCCACAATCTATATTTTGAGAAGAAATAAGAGAGAGTAAACCACCGCGGGGTTTAAAGCACTTTTACAGCTAGCCAACTTCACCCTGGGTCCCGATGCCACTCTTAATCACAACAATTAAAACAGAAAGCAACATGGGCAGCTGTTGAAGGTGACCAAAATGCTAGCATCACAAAACAACTAGTAAAACAGAAAGCAAAGTGGGCAGCTGTTGAAGACGGTGACCACAATGCATCACAACACATAAGAAAAGCTACAAAGAGTAAGAATAACACCAGGACCACCGCCTTAGAACGGTCAGTAGAAAAAAAACTACCGGGGGGTTTAAAGTACTTTTACAGCTAGCTAACTTCACCCTTGGTCCCGAGGCTACTCTTAATACAGAAACACATAAAAATTCGGTTCGCATAAAGGCTCCCAACTCAGTCAATGCATCAAAGCGAAAACACAAAAATCAAATTAATCACTATAATAAACAAAGACGAGTACTCATGGCTAATTCTACTGTATGCCAGAGTAAATGAAAACCAATAGTTGAACCACGGCGGGCCAAGCCAAAGACTTATCGTCAAGCCCCAACCCACTGGTTAAAGTTTTACGAAGAGGCCGTCATTAGGTCTGAGGCCCGAACCGCCTTCGTGCAATTAAAGAGTGAAGCATAGCCATCAACAATGATTGGGTTGACACAAGCCGCAGCTCTTCCCAGACACGAAGAGGAAGAGGAAACAGACAAAACCAAACAAGTGCAAATCGAACAAACGTACGAAAAGCACTAAATTAGCGAGGTAATCGCAATGCTAAAAGGACTGCAAAACACAAGAACAAAATAACAATCAAAACCCTAGCTTTAAATGCTTTTTTTTTTATCTTGCTGATAAAGTCAAAATGGCCAAAATTGTAAGGAGCTAGAGCTCTGTATTAGTCACATGGAACCCCACCACCCAAAATTTAACCAGGTAATCTTCAAATCATTTCAAACTTGCATGTTAGATTTAACTACCCTAGCTAAAATACTTTTTGAGATATCTTGTTGATAAGGTCAACGTGCTCATAAATGCAAAGGGCCGTAACTCTGTAAATTTTGCATGAAATTCCATCAAAATCCAGTAACCAGATAATCTACATATCAGCTCCAATCATTATCCAATAAAAGCTCGTTGCGGGCAAGCGTCTCCGACGTCATGGCTTTGTCAGTAAAGGGCTGTGCCTTTTTATGATAGGAGGATAACCTGGAAACCACACGCACATCTTCAGACCATGTAGCACAAATATGCATAGTTTTAAAATGATTGGTATAAAATTCTAGGAGGAGTTGCGCCCACAAGGTATCTACTCCAATACTAATTGGACCTGGAAAAAAGTAAGTATAAAGTGTAAAAAGTTGATAAAAAATAATGGGAGGATAACCACAAAACCACACGCACATCTTTAGATCATGTAGAACAAATATGCATAGTTTAAAAATGATGGGTAGAAAACTGTAGGATGAGTTGCACCAACAAAGCATCTTTTCTGAGACTAATCGGGACCTAAGAAAATGACTAAGTTCACAATGTGAAAAAAAAAAATAAAAAAAAAAAAAAAAAAAAAAAAAAAAAAAAAAATAAAAATAAAAATAATAAAAAAATAAATAAATAAAAAATAAAAAAATAATCTAACAATTACATCCAAACCACATGCACCTCCTCACACCATGAAGAAAACGCATGCAAAGTTTCATAATAATCGGTACACAGCTGTAAGAGAAGTTGCGCTAACAAGAGGTACCAACTGTTTCATAATGTGGAAAAAGTAACGAAAATAATCTTACAATTATATCCAAGCCACATCCTCATACCATGAAGAAAATATGTGCAAAGTTTTAAAACGATCGGTACAAAACTGTAAAAGGAGTTGCGCTCACAAGAGGTACCCATTGTTTATAAATTGTGGGTGAAAATGCGAACAATGAATAGAACTTTGGCTACTTTGGTTCTTGAGTTACCCTTCCGCCCCCACCCCTTGCTCATCCCCACCCCTGGCTTAAAACCCATTAAATTCACAGATGACTTCATCATATCGAGACGATGTGTCGCGATGAAGGAAAACAGTATATAATATATTCAAGAAACTTCACAGATGGTTAAATCATATCCAGATGATGTATCGCGAAAAAAGACAACTCTTGGCTAATTCGGTTTTTAAATTGTGTCCGGGAATTATCCCCCCTACCTAGAATTCATGTAGTGTAATGCTGGAAATTCGTGTCCTGCTCATAACTACTGAACCGAATAGAATATATTCATTTAACTTCACAGATATATTTTTAATTATGTCACAAACAAGTACGACAACTCTGGCTAATCGGTGCTTGAATTTACTTCGGTTGCCTTAAATTCACGTAGTGTAATGCTTTCTTCGTGTCCTGCTTATAACTCTTTAACTATATGGAATCTATTCAATAAACTTTACAGCCTCATTTCCAACTGGAACGTTAGACTCTCAGGTTGGGATTTTCCCGTCTTCATTGAACATCACTGATGGATTCTATCGTCTTAACTTGAAGATCTCTATTATGTTGTTTGCATTTTCTCTCTGGACCACCACTCTTGGTCAATACTTTAAGTATTGTATGACACAAAGGCAATCAGGCGGTGGCGTTCTTGTCTCAAGGACACTTTTCCAGTATTCAATAAACTGTACACATAAGGCAAGTGGAATCATAAATACAACACAGTGGATGAAAAACAAAATTTTCTGTGATTCAGAGTCTGTATGTTTTGTCGCACATGCACAGGTTTAACACACATCATAAGCGTGTACACGTAATTGGCAATAGCGAGATAAAACTAGTTTAAACCCGGAGTAGTTGTTTCTGCAGGCCGTCCAAAGGCGAGTTCCTCTGTTGAAGAAATAAACAAAAGTCTCATGAAATGCCACAGTCACGATGCACTGCCTTCCTAGGCACAGCAGTGTTTCCAAACCCACACTACAGATTAGAAAATAGGAGTCTCGGTTTTATTGAGACTCTTCATAAGCAATTATGAAGTTTGCAACACTGCTTACGCCCTCTAGCGTATACATGAGTAGAACTCCATTTTCAAAGATACCACAATGGGTCCAGTGATCCCAAAGGAAATGAAATACAATCTGCACTATGGTAAAGTAAAGTCACTGTGTTGACTAGATGCTCTAGCAAAACGCATTAAGAAATAATAGTTCGTCTGTCTTTACTGATAATGACCAATCTTAATCACATGCGAGAAATGCTACTATTTGTGTGTTCTAAGATGGTTTATTAGACCAATTCTGGCTCTAAACTGTCTGTTGCAGATAGAAAAACAGAGGTCAGAGCAAGACAGCTCTGTTGGTGATGCCTTAGCTCTGGCTTTGCGCTGTGCAAGTTTCTGCTCGGCTTCGCTGATTCATTTTGCTTCATATTCACTAGTACCTCTTCTGAGGATGCCTCGCCAGTTTGCTCGGTCCTGTGCATTTTGTTCCCACGACTCTGTTGTTATGTTGAAATCCTTGAGGAAGGCTTTGAGGGTGTCTTTGTATCGCTTCTTCTGACCACCATGGGAGCGTTTGCCCATTTCTAGTTCTCCATAGAGGAATTTCTTTGGCAAACGTTCCTAAGGCATCCTGGTAACATGGCCATTCCATCTTAACTGTGCCAGTTTCAGAAGAGTATGTACACTCTGCACCCCTGCCCTTTTCAGGATAAATATCAACCCTATAGGATGTAGCACGAGGGACGTCTCCGTCCGAAATAGCAATTAACAATATCAAAAATAAGGTAAATTCACTTGTCGTACATTTGAGTAGATATGAGATTATTAAATTTTAGTAAATTCAGAGCCATTAGCTCTGTTTAGCTGTAGTTTTTTACCCAGCAAACACACAACGTCGCCACAACGTCGTTACAACGTCGCTGCAACATCACGATGTTGCAGCGACGTTGTTGTGACGTTGTGTGTTTACTGGGTAGACACATTTTATCTACATAATGATTATCAATACAGTGAACCCTCGTTACAAAGACAGCATTTGTTCCCAAATATGTTGCCATTATAATGAATTAGCTGTTGTGAAGAATCCTTAATGGACAGAATAATATCAAGAAAGGCCTTGTTTAATTTCTTATTTCCTTACAGAACATATATTTTATCCGTTAGAATTGCCTCTCTGAGGTGATACTAACAAATATCCAAAACATATGTTGCTTGAAGATTTTATGCAATGTTTTTGCATAATTTCTCATTAACCGTCACCTCTTGAGCGAAGATTTCGTAACATTCAAATTGTCATTGTAACGAATTTTGTCGTTGTATCGAGTGACGGTATAAAGTGGGTTGATTGTACATTCCCCCGTCATAAATCACCCTTGCTCAAAACGGTCAGCATAATAGCTGATAAGTGTTATTATCATTATTATTATTATTAATGTTATTATTATTATCATTCGTCGTAAGACGTACTATCTTCATTACTGGCCTAGCTTTTACGCTATTCTATTGGTCAAAATAAGTAGCGCGTCGAATTCTGCCAATGGTATTAAACTCCCCTCAAACAAATAACTTTCGGTTTTTCCGAGGCTTAAAGGAAATAAAGAAGCACTGGGCGTTTGTTTGGATCCAGTAAGGAAGTTTTTTCTACAATAAGAGATAGCAGCAGTATTTCTGTTATCTCCCTTAAAAGGTAAAGTCCAAGGTAGATCAAATACAAACCAGGTCCTTCTAGTTAAAATCCTCTGCTTTTATCATAGGTCATCCGTGGAATTTAACAACTTCTTAACTTTACATTTCTCCATATCCACATAGAAGATTAATTAATATTATATATTTCATTGCACGGAAAATGTTTCTTTTAAATATCTTGAAAGCTGTATATGACCTTGTTAAAATTAGATTTATTAAGGAAAAGGAAATGATACTTAATGGAAACACTAATGATAAAAGCAGAGGAATCCAATTATTTGGACATGGCTATTTACAGAAAGTAATCAAGGGAGTTAACTGACTGCTTTTTCCTTTTGAGTTGCGCTTTTCGTTAGTACTGATGTCATAAAAGAAATTTACTGTAAAGTAAAAAAAAATGTTGTACGCATGCTATCTGTTAGTTTTGCAGTTTTTGGTAGAACTGTATAACAAACTGATAAAATGATATCGATAATGTTTGCATTGACATCGTAATATGACAGCTGATGTTAAATGAAGTTTAAAGAAGGAAAAAAAAACAAAAAAAAACAAACAAACAAAAAAAAAAAAAAAAAAAAACTGGCGTCAAAGATCTGAAACGGGTCCAAGCAGAAAAGCAGACGCTTAGTGAAGAAGGAAAATGCTATCTGTACATGAATCTTGTCTCAGAAACTCCGCGCTAACTGTGGGAGGATTTTCTCTAAACTTTGGTCAAATGTTCACCTGTGGGAAGATGTGCAGAACCCGTAACTCACCGATGGGGACACAAGGACAAGGTCACAGTTCAAGGTCGCAAGTTTGAGCCCTGAATTTCGTGTCCACTGGATATCTCCTTTACCCCTGGAAGGATTTTCTTTTAATTTTGGTCAAATGTTTGCCTCAGTGAAATGATGTGCAGAACCCATAGCTCAACCATGCAGACTCACAAGGTCACAGTTCAAGGTCACGGGTTTGAGCCTTGAATTTTGTGTTCACTCTGTATCTCCTTGACCTCTGGGAGGATTTTCTCTAAACTATGGTTGAATGTTCACCTCAGTAGGACAATGTGCAGAACTCATAACTCAACCCTGTGGACTTAAGGTCAAGGTCACAGTTGAAGGTCACGAGTTTGAGCCTTGAATTTGGCGTCGGCTCCATATCTCCTTTACCCCTGGAAGGATTTTCTTTAAACGTTGGTCAATTGTTTGCCTCAGTGAGGTGATGTGCAGAACTCATAACTCAGCTATGCTGACTCAAGATCAAGGTCACAGTTGAAGGTGTCAAGTTTGAACCTTGAATTTTGAGGCCGCTCCATTCCATTCAGACTGTCTTGTTAAATTTTGTTCAAATGTTCGCCTTAGTGAGATGATGTGTAGAACCTATAACTCAACGATGCAGACTCAAGGTCAAGGTCATTCGTCCCTTTCTTGTTCGCTCCATATCTCCTGAACCCTTCGAAAGATTTTTATGAAACTTTGGTCAAATGTTTGCCTTAGTGAGGCGATCTGCAGAACTCATAACTCAAGCATGCCGACTCAAGGTCAAGGTCACAGTTAAAGGTCACGAGTTTGAGCCTTGAATTTCATGTTCACTCCATAACATCTGAACCCTTTGAAGGATATTTATTAAATTTGGGTCAAATGTTCGCCTTAGTGAGATGATGTGCAGAACACATAACTAATCAATGCAGACTCAAGGTCAAGGTCACAATTGAAGGCCACCAGTTTGAGCCTTGAATTTTGAGGCCGCTTCATTGTCCTTCTGCAGCGGGGGATATAGCTGTCATTCAGACTGCCTTGCTATATATATTTTCTCACCTTATGTTTTGTCCTTGTGTTTTCCAGTCCTATTAGCATTGCAATAACCTCGCTTAGGAAAGAGAGAGCTGGTCTGTGTGCTTTTCGTGCGGTTGTTTGTTTTGCGCTTGTTGGTTTGTGTCTCTTTCTTCTTCCTCTTGGTGTAAGGAATTGGCTACGACTTGTGATCGTGGCACTCTCTGAACGTTTCTTTTAGCTTTTTTGGATACAAATAAATCCAACATCATCAGATCTCCAGAAATAGCCACAAGCAAAAAAAAAATAAAAATAAAAAAAAAATAAAAAAAAAATAAATAAAAACGTCTACCATTGACACCAAGAGAAAGAGGAAACACAGCATGACAAACAGAAGACATACTACAAACTGAACAAAAATAAAGCAACCATCTCCCTCTTCCACGCAAAGTGATCGCAATGTTAGACAGGGTCCACTAAACACAACAATAAGAAAAAGATGAAAGTCTATATAGCTGTAGTACTGCTAAACTATGAGTGAAAATACCCGGGACATTAGGAAAACAAGCCTATTCAAATTATACTGAAAATTTTAACACTAAAGAATGATAATTTTCTGCTAAAAAAATCTGATATTTTTTCATATTTCTGCTCAAAACATAGATTGTGGGTACTCGTTAGAACCGCCTCAGCGGGGCGGTAATTACGAGTATCACAATCTATGCTTTTAAGCAGTAGTAAGAAAATTAATGTATACCCCTGTAAACCCCAATTTTACCATACAAAAGTGGGGTTTAAGGGGATCAAAATTATATAGGTATGTTTACGTCATGAAATGCCACAGTCACGAAGTACAACTCTCCCGAAGTACCAAAAGAAGAGATGAGGTACGAATAAGGACAGAACAAACGTCACATGTTAAACCACAGATGCTCAAACAAAGAACTTCAACAGAAGAACCGCCCGGGAACGGTAACTAGGAAATCTACTGGGGACTTAACCCTTGCCTTGCTGAATAAATTAAGATGCCACCCCACTTCTAATTTCCAGCTAGTCAGATTACTTGATCCGGGGTTTTGATAGAAATTCACATATTTAATGACAAACAGTGCAGATCCAGATCAGTTGGCTTCTGAAGAAGCCAACTGATCTGGATCTACACTGTTTGTTTAGACCGGGCATGTCGTGTTCAGCAAGAGAAGGGTTAAGCCAGTTTTGATCGCTCAAAACTTCAGCCTTAATTCTGATGCGGTTCAAAATCCCAAATATACGTTCGATCCGCATAGGAGACCTCTACCTCAACACTCATATATGCATGCGATACAGTTTACCTACGCCATCCTGAAAGACAACAACTTCCATACAAGTTGCTTGAGGAAGCACTAATATTGTTTTGAAGCGGCAACATCTAAGATGGGCAAGCCGTGCCACTGGCATGCCTGATGAACGCTTAGGAAAGAATATCTTCCTTGGAGAACATAAAGTGGGGAAGCGCTCCCAGGGCGGCTAGAAGGGCCGCTACAAAGACACCCTTAAACATCAACCCAAGTACTTCAACATACCCCCAGAGTCCTGGAGCAAATAATAACTAACAAAATGAATCTGCTATGGGCCGCTACAAAGACACCCTGAAACATCAACTCAAGTACTTCAACATACCCCCAGAGTCCTGGAGCAAATAATAACTAACAAAATGAATCTGCTATGGGCCGCTACAAAGACACCCTGAAACATCAACTCAAATACTTCAACATACCCCCAGAGTCCTGGAGCAAATAAAAACGAACAAAATGAATCCGCTAAGCGACCACAGTGGAAAGCCAGGGCCCCTTCATCACCATCCATACAAATTTCGTCAGACCTTTCTTGCACAATATACAGTTCAACGACTGGTCTACTTAGTCATCAAAGAATATACGCAAAGAAATAACACTGCAGTCATAACTGCTTGATCTATGGTCTAATCAGTCATCAAATGACATTATCAAAGTTATAGCATTGCGGTCATAACTGCTTGAACTTTGGTCCTACCAAGCATAAAAACACAAATAAAGAAACAGCACTGCAGTCATAACTGCTTGATCTTTGGTCTAATCAGTCATTAAAGAACAAACACGAAGTAATAGCACTGCAGCCATAATTGTTTGATTTTGGTCTAATCAGTCGTCAAACAACACACGCAAAGAAATAGCACTGCAGTCATAATTGCTTGATCTTTGGTCTAGTCAGTCATCAAACAACATACGCAAAGAAATAGCACTGCAATATATTGCTTGATCTTTGGTCTAATCAGTCATCGAAGAACACACGCAAAGAAATAGTACTGCAGTTATAACTTCTTAATATCTGTTCTAATCAGTCATCAAAGAACATAAGCAAAGGAAAAGCACTGTAGTCATAACTGCTTTATCTCTGGTCTAATTAGTCATCAAAGAAAACGCGCAAGGTAATAGCATTGCAGGAATAACAGCTTGATCTTTGATCTAATCAGTTATCAAAGAATACACGAAATAACTGCTTGATCTTAGGTCTGCAAATAACAAGCACTGCTGCTATAACGCGTAATCTTTGGTCTAAGAATTCATCAAAGAACACGCAAAGTCAGAGCACTGCAGTAATAATTGCTTTATCTCTGGTCTGATCAGTCATCAAAGAACACACACAAAGTAATAGCATCGCAGTCATAACTGCTTGATCTTTGGTTTATATATAAGTTCGTCTGTCGATACTGATAATGCCCAGTCCTAATCAAATGCGTGAAGTGTTATTATTTGTGTGTTCTAATATGGCTGATGAGACCAATCTTAGGTCTAAACTGCCTGTTGCATATAGCACAAGAGAGGTCTGAGGAAGAAAGCCCTGTTAGTGATGCCTTAGCCATGGCTTTCCGCAGCGGACGTTTCTGCTCGGCTTCAGGTTGGGGCTTGACGATATGTCTTTGGCTTGGCCCGCCGTTTTTCAACTATTGGTTTTCATTTACTCTGGTATACTGTAGAATTAGCCATGAGTACTCGTCTTTGTTTATTATTGTGATTTATTTGATTTTTATGTTTTCGCTTTGATGCATTGACTGAGTTGGGAGCCTTTATGCGAACCGAATTTTTATGAATTTCTGTATTAAGAGTAGCATCGGGACCCAGGGTAAAGTTAGCTAGTTGTAAAAGTGCTTTAAACCCCCCAATGGTTTACTCTACTGACCGTTCTAAGGCGGTGGTCCCGGTGTTAGTCTTACTCTTTGTTGCTTTGTGGTTTATTCTACGAGGCGATTTGTTGTATGTCTTTCCATGTGTCATTTTGTTCTTGTGTTTTTTGGTCCTTTTGGTATTGCGATTACCTCGCTTGGGGAAGAGAGAGCTAATCTTAGTGCTTTTCGTACGTTTGTTCGATTTGTGCTTGTTTGGATTTGTCGGTTTCCTCTTCCTCTTGGGGTCTGGGAAGGGCTGCGGTTTGTGATTGTGGCACTCCCTGGACATTTCTTTTACCTTATTTCGCTGTTTCTTTTTGCTTCGTATTCGCCAGTACCCCTTCTTATGAGGCATCGCTACTTTGTTCGATCCTGTGAAATCTGTTCCCACGACTCTGTTGGTATGTTGAAGTATTTAAGGGAGGCTTAAATGGTGTCATTGTATGACTTCATCATCAATGTGCACCTCCAGAAAATGTGCTTCCAAGATAGGTAAACTTTAGTGAGGGAGAGGCGCGCAGAATCAACCTCACTCTCTCGTCCTGACCTAGATGGATCCAGAGGCAAGACAGTGTCAGGACATCTGGAGCTAAGCCCGGATGCAGTGAATTATCATGACTTCTGTTGTGCCATGTCATGCTCATGCTCCACAACATGTTGCTGCATCGCCGTTTGGGCCGTTGAATAATAGTAATGATTTCCTCCTCCTAACTGGAACAGGCATATCCAGATATGCAGGTTTTGTTTCGAGTTGCCAACTCCTAGATGGACTGCCGCCCAGGGCTTGAGAGCTCCAGCTACCCTATATATGGCTACACAGATCCAGTAAACAGCTATACAGAAGCAGTAACAAGTGTCTTATGTAGCCCTGATCTTTGGTTTAACCAGTCAGTACAGAACACACCCAAAGCAATCAAATTACAATAACTGCTTGAACTCTGTTCTTATCAGACAATCATCAAAGAAATAGCACTGCTCCCATAATTGCTTTATCTCTGGTCTTATTATTCATCAAAGAGCACACTTAAAGTTATAGCAATGCAGTAAACACTGCTTGATCTCTGGTCTGATCAGTCATCAAAGAACACACTCAACGTAATAGCATTGCAGTCATAACTGCTTGATCTCTGGTCTAATCAATCATCAAAGAACACATGCAAAGAAATATTACAGCAGCCATAACTGCTTTATAGAAGTGGTGTTAATCAGATGTGGATCCTCAAAAGCTCCAGAGCTTTTAGAAAACCTAAAGGCACAATCTCTTCATTCCGTCAACAGTTTAAAATCTTTCGATTTCTCTACTCTTTACACTACTATTCCTCATGATAAATTGAAATCTAAATTAAAGGAAATTATCAACCAGTGTTTCTTCCACAAGAATGGTAACCGTCGATTTCAGTATGTTGTCACTGGCTACAAAGACACATACTTCGTTCGGGATCACTCTGATGCGCCACAAAAATACTCAGATGCAGATGTCATAAAGATGCTGGAATATCTAATCGACAATATTTTTGTGGAGTTCAGCGGACGGATGTTTCAGCAAACAATCGGCATACCGATGGGTACTAACTGTGCACCGTTACTTGCCGACTTGTTTTTATATTCGTATGAGGCGGAGTTTGTACAAAGTCTCCTCCAAGCAGGCAAGAAACCTTGCACAACAATTCAATTTCACCTACACATATTTGGAATTCATCTATCAACGTGAACTTGAAATAAAGACTGCAGTCTCCTCCTCATACTTGGATTGTTATCTACATTGACAATGGAAAGCTTACTACTAGGCTTTACGACAAACGGGATGACTTCAATTTTCCCATTGTTAACTTTCCATTCCTGAGCAGTATATCCCTTCTGCACCAGCATACGGCGTTTACGTTTCACAGTTAACCCGTTATGCCAGAGCCTGTTCAAATTATCAGGATTTCATGGAGCGTGGGAAAGTGCTCACTACAAAGTTATTGAGCCAGGGGTATCAAAAAATCAAACTGGTAGCAACACTTAAGAAGTTCTATGGGAACATAATCTGGTCAATCCCTATAATGTGGCAGTTTCCAGAATTGTTTCTGATGTTTTTGCAAATGACGCACCATAAGTAGACTTCCGAAATCTCGGACATACGCTTCTACCGATATTTCCCTCGTTCAAGCCATTGGACATGGTGGGCGAAGCTTGCTTACCAAGTTATGCTTACTATCCGTGGACGCTTGATTACATCCTTTATTCTGGGTCCATGTCTGTTGGTCTGATTTCTGATTCGTCATTCGTTTACGGACTTATGAGTTTGGATTATGGCTTAGGTAATCATGACCGCAACTACTTATCTCTGGTCTAATGAGTCACCAAAGAACACAGTCACGCAAAGCGATAACATTGCAGTAAAAGCTACCAGATATCTGGTCTAATCAGTCATCACAGATCACAATCAAAGACATAGTGCTGCAGCCATTACTTCTTTGTCAATGGTCTACTTAGTCATCAAATAACACACACAAAGTTATAGCATTGAAATGAAATCTGCTTGACCTTTGTTCTAATCAGTCATTAAAGAACACGCAAAAAATAAAGAACTTCAGTCATAGCTGTTTGATCTCTATTTTAATCAGACATCAAATAACATACACAAAGTAATAGCACTGCAGTCATAACTGCTTGATCTTTGGTCTAATCATCCATCAAAGAACACACGCAAAGCAATAACACTACAGTCATAATTGCTTGTTGATCTTTGTTTTAGTCAGTCATCAAATAACACACAAAAAGTAATAGCACTACAGTCATAACTGCTTGATCTTTGTTTAAATCAGTCATCAAAGAAGACTTACAAGGTAATAGCACTATAGCCATAACTGCAGTGTTATTAATCTGCGTATGTTCTTTGAGCTGAACGTTGTGTGTGTGTGTGTTCTTCTATGTTTGATTAGACCAAAGATCCGGTTGTTCATAATCCGAAATGAACAAGAACTTTATTGCGGATCTTCGTATAATGAACTGAAATGAAACAGACATATCTGCCGATCTAGAGCACACGAGTTAGTTTCAATTTTTTAGAAGCAGTGTTTAGTGCTCTTTGCATCAAATGCCCAGATCACTTATGTTTGTGGATAAATTTCGAAGCTACGAAATAAACTGGCGAAAAGCAAATACTCTGAAACTGTTCGAAGCTCTGACTTTATGTACTATTGTTGTTTACTAATGCTTTCAAAGCCTTTTCTTGCGTGACACACTTTAACAAAATCGTGGACGAAGGTTTAAAAGGGGAATGGATACACTTTTAACCCATTTATGCCTAGCGTCCCATAAAAGGGACATTGGTAAACAGAGTAGACCCAGATCAGACGCCGCTTAATGCTTAATACCCTGTTTAGAAAGTTTCAACTATCATGATTTCTGTATATCACCCCTTTGACTATACAATGGAGCCTTCCAAAGTCCATGATGGGAGAGTTTATTGAAAATGGTTTAAGGAGGTTTGTCTGTTTTGCCTCCCTTCTGAAAAGAGGTCTACAATTCTAAACCAAAGGTAAGAGAAAAGTCCAGGGAGTGCAACAATCACAAAGCGCAGCCCTTCGCAGACACCAATAGGAAGCGGAAACAGACCAAACCAAACAAGCGCAAATCGCACAAACGCACGGAAAGCACTAATATTAGCTCTCTCTTCCCCAAGCGAGCTAATCGCAATGCTCAGAGGACCAAAAACACAAGAACAAAACAACACCAGGCAAACCTTAAAACAAATCGCCTCTTAGAACACAAAAAGGTAAGAGAAAAGTCCAGGGAGTGCCACAATCACAAACCGCAGCCCTTCCCAGGAAGAGGAAACCGACAAATCCAAACAAGAACAAACCAAACAAACGTACGAAAAGCACTAAGAGCAGCTCTCAACAATGATTGGGTTGATGTAGACATGATGTCTGCCGCATAAATAAAACACGTGTAATCACATACACTGTGATGAAACAAAGCAAAGGCCTCAAGGCCACCAAACCTACTTAAATCTTTACCAATGACTATGCTTGCGTTCAACATAAGATGATGAGCAACGCACTCAAAGGGCCCTTATGCAATTTACGGACAACGTAGGCCCAGATGAGTCTGCACCCTCGTTGTTCGCTTACAGAATCAATGGATACTGTAGTCTTTGTTGACGAAAAGAGAATGACAAGGTTAGACTGCACAGATGTGTATGCCGATCTAGACTTCCGCTGTTCGCTTGTGATATGAGAACCTTTTCCCCAACATTTAGTTGTTATACTATCAGATCATACTACCTATTAGTTTTAGTAGCAGAACAAATAATACATGTACTCATTGAAGTAAAGCTAACAGCTCTTGGTTTTTGTATTAAACGTGGATGCTCAGGCTAACTTGTATCCTCGTTGGGCGCATGTCAGAAGTAACGTTTTCTCACGTCGCATCCCCTTTATCCTTTATAATATATATATATATATATATATATATATATATATATATATATATATATATATATATATATATATATATATATATATATATATATATATATATATATCTTAGCCTCTAATTTAATAGTTAAGATAATAATAATAATAATAGCAGTAATAAATAGTAAAAATAGTTTCATTTATACATAGTGTTTCCTTAAGTAAAACACTGTGTAAATGAAATTATTTTTGTTATTCCGTTTGGTTTAACGTCACTAGCTTGCAATAGGTTCACAAGCTTACAATCGTCGCTACATTGCAATGTTGTTTACAAGGAACTGAACATGCGACAGATGGGGACGGGTTCCCAAAGTGTGATCATGCGCGGTCACTGCAATTACGCAGATGCAGTTTTAAATGGTTTAGAAACAGCGACGCGTACAAACGCGCTTCTAATGCGCAAAGTTCGTGTGATAATGCTAATACTTTATTGAGTGCTCTAGAATTGCGATTTAATAGTTGAAATCGCGATTAGATAACTTGTCAATGCAGTCCATTTCCGTACCTCGTGCAAGTAATGCAAGATTGAGGAAAGCGTAATCGCAGTAGCGATTTTTTTTTTATCTCATGCTTCCATACGGGTAAATAATGCAAATGCAAGGGAAGCAGTAGGTTATTCTAAGGTAAAATGATTAACAGTGCTTGAAATCATCGAAAACTGAGTGCTTTTGGTCACTATCGGCCTCCTTCAATTTTAACAATATACTTAGGGATAAATTGAAGAAGATAAAATGTAAACAATAAAATACAATGCTATAAACAAACACTAATTAAGTTCTTTTTTAAACGTTCTAACATCAGAATTTCTAAATACATGAAGGTGGAACATGCCTTTCTCGGGCTAATTATTTCGTTGAACACAATTTAATTTCCCTGTGCTTTGACTCAGGTTTGGTGTACACAATAAATACAACGTATAATCGATATAAAACTAACCAACACCCTATAACTGAACATTATGACGTCATAAACAACGTACCAAATATCCATTGTGTTTGAATTACAAAAGCGATGAGGTCAGGTTTTGGAATACAGTTTGTAGTGTTTACTGAACACAACCTAATACAGTCAAACCTATCTTGAAGGTCACCTGTATTACTCTTTTAAGCAATCACTCTCTTAAGATGCCACAGTTTCGATGCCTTCAAAAGCCAAACAAGTGTCAATTTACCTGTATTAAGCAAGCACCTGTCTTAAGAAACCACTGTTTGGCTTTCCCCCAGGCGCTTAACACAGGCGACTGTGTATATATCTGAATATTGACCCAAAGGTTCTGGCCCGCTTGAGAGCTCAGTCCCCTTGTTTATACCATGTGGATTATCGTATTTTTGGATTTGAATCTATGTATATCTAATGGTACAGTATCCTCCAAAATTTATGATAAACGGGACAATTTTGATTTTGATATAGTCAATTTCCCTTTTCTGGATGGCGATGTTCCCCCAGCGTACCTCATATGGAGTATACATATCTCAACTTATTAGATTCGCTAGAGCTTCTTCAAAGTGACTTTAACTGCCGTAATAAAGCCCTTACTGCCAAACTTCTTAGGCAGGGTTATCGTTATTTTAAACTTCGTAAGGCGTTTTCGAAATTTATCGCAGTCACAGTGCCTTGGTAGAAAAATATCATATTGCTCGTCTGTTATTACTAACAATGACCAGTATTAATCACATGTGAGAAATGCTACTGTTTATATGTTCTACGATGGCTGATTAGACCAGTTCTACTCTAAACTGTCTGTTGCAGATGGAACAACAGAGGTCAGAGCAAGACAGCTCTGTTGGTGATGGCTTAGCTATGGCTTTGCGCTGTGCACGTTTCTGCTCGGCTTCGCTGATTCTTTTTGCCTCATACTCACTAACACCTCTTCTGAGGAGGCCTCGCCATTTTGCTGGGTCCTGTGCTATTTGTTCCCATGTCTCTGTTGGTATGTTGATATCCTTAAGGGAATCTTTGAAGGTGTCTTCATAAAAAGAAAAAAAAAACACGGTAAGAGAAGAGTCCAGGGAGTGCCACAATCACGTTGCTTCTTTTGACCACCATGGCAGCGTTTGCCCATTTCTAGTTCTCCATAGACGATTTTCTTTGGCAAACGTTCCTCAGGCATTCTGGTAACATGACCTGTCCATTCTAACTGTGCCACTTTCAGAAGAGTATGTACACTCTGTATCCCTGTCCTTTTCAAGACTTCTGTGTCTGGAATCCTGTCTTGCCACTTAATATTTAAAAGTTTACCAAGGCAGCTTGTATGGAAGTGGTTCAGTCTTTTGGCATGCCGTTGGTAAACGGTCCACGTTTCGCATGCATACAATAGTGTTGGCAGCACCACAGCTTTGTAGATTTTCAGCTTTGTGCCAAGCCTGATTCCCCTTTGATCCCAAACATTACCACGAAGTGCTTTGGCAATCTTGGCATTGACTTCATCATCAATGTGCATAAGTCTTGACAATGTGCCTTCAAGGTAGGTGAACCTGTCTACCACTTGCAATCTTTGACCTTTCATTTTAATGGTGGACTCCTTGTAAGGCTTGCCAGGTACTGGTTGATAAACCACCTTGTTTTTTTATGCTGATTGTGAGGTCATAGTTGTCACAGGAGTCAGATACTTAACCTACACCCTTTTGCATCTTCTCGTCTGTTGGAGCACACTACGCCATGTCATCAGCAAAGAGGAATTCATCTAGCACCTCTTTCTGCACCTTGGACTTGGCTTGCAACCTTCCGAGGTTGCAAAGCTTCCCATCAAAGCGATACCTAATAGGTATAACATTGTCACCATCCTGGAAAGCAGCTGTAAGCATGGCAGAGAACATCATGCTCAACAGAGTTGGAGCTAGTACACAGCCTTGCTTTACACCATTTGTCACAGGGAATGGATCAGAAACCTCACCACCATTTCGGACCCGTGCAAGCATACCATTGTGGAACTGCCTCACCATTGCTATAAACTTAGTCGGACAGCCAAACTTTTCCAAAGACCCTCACGACTGGCTGTATCAAATGCTTTGGTAAGGTCAACAAAGGTCATGTAAAGGTCTATGTTCTGTTCCTGGCATTTCTCTTGAAGCTGCCGTGCTGTGAAGATCATGTCATTCGTTCCTCTGCCCTTTCTGAATTCACACTGCTTTCTGGCAGAAGCCCTGACTGTTCAAGGTGCTCATTCAGTCGGTTAAGTAGAACTCTTGCAAGGACCTTCCCAGCAATTGACAACAAAGAGATGCCACGATGATATTCACACAACTGAGGATTCACTTTTCCTTTGAATAGGTGGATAATTGACGCATCCTTGAAATCTTGAGGGATGGCTTCTTTTCTCCACATAATGTGAAATAACTCTGTCATCTTCTTTGCAACTGGAGTTCCTCCTGCTTTGTAGATCTCAGCAGTTATTGCATCTGATCCTGAAGCCTTGCCATATGACCAAAGTTTTATTGCTTTCACTGTTTCAGCTGACGGCTGAGAACTCGTCAAGCATCAGATTACATTCCACCTATTGATAGCGTCTTCATTGATAGATGATGGCCGATTAAGAATTGGATTTCATCAGCCTTACTGCTCAGCCAGGTGTCTTGCATATCTCGGAGCCTATTCTGGACTGCCTGGCATATATTTGAACATGCCGCCTTATTGGATACTGAGCTGGTATTGCTAAGGCATGCCTTGTGTTTTTGGTGTTTCTCTTCAAGGTGTTCCTGGATTTCTTCGTTATTCTCGTCAAACCAGTATTGGTGTTTGCGAGATACTGGTCCTAGGGAATCCGCTGCTGAAGAGTGGACGGTGTCACTGAAGACTGTCCAGTTACCTTCTGGATCATCTGAACGGAGTTCTATTAGACCTAATCGGCTGTAGATATCATTGATCAAGGCTCTGAAAAATATAACGTTAGTCTGAAAACACTTCTGCAACAAGGTATATCGGAACCAGAATTTTACGAAGACTTAGTATACAGATTTAGAAAAATTGTGAGAAAATCTAACTATTGGGAGCAATTCAGAAAATTAATTAACCGTTCTAAAAGAATCGGTTATAGCCTGGATATTGTGCAGCAGACTGCATGCCTAGTTATCAACCCAATCATTGTTGATGGCTATGCTTCACCCATTAATTGCACGACGGCGGCTCGGGTCTCAGACTCAATGACGGCCTCCTCGTAAAACTTTAAACAGTGGGTTGGGGGCTTGAAGATTTGTCTTTTGCTTGACCCGCCGTGGTTCAACTATTAGTTTTCATCTGTCACACAGTAGAATTACCCATGAGTACTCGTCTTTGTTTATCATAGTGATGAAGTTGATTTTTATGTTTATGTTATTTTGTTTTTGTGCTTTTTAGTCTTTTAGCATTGCGATTACCTCCCTTGGAGAAGAGAGAGCTAGTCTTGGTGCTTTTCGTACGTATGTTCGATTTGCGCTTGTTTTGTTTTGTCTGTTTCCTCTTCCTCTTAGTGTTTGGGATGGGCTGCGATTTGTGATTGTGGCACTTCCTGGACTTTTCTCTTACACTTTTTTTCACGGGCTTTCTTAGTTTTATCTGACCGCTTTGGGTTATGGCTAATACAACATAGGGAGACAAGACTCAAGAAAACTGTTCTGTTGAGCAGAAGTGTTCTGTTAGAATGGGTCAATTTTGACTCTGTGGTGCTTCCAGTATCGTGATGGCCGTGTTACAATACAGAGTAGGTTAAATATATTGTATATTTTTGTTTTGGATGTGAGGTTCTTTTCTTTTACTGCCTGTCCATTTGCGACATGTAAGTGTAAAATTACAAATTGTTACCATAACAATTTATATCTAAAATGAGTCATGAAGACATTGACTTTTCGGTGGTCATTATTTTTGACTATGGATACATCCCGCTGAAATTATATCGATTTTACGACGCTAAATGTCACAAGTTACCTTTGTCGGGATTTTTAGCGTGTGTGTTTTAATTTTAGTATTAATATTTTTATATAAATATCTAATTGTCGGTTTTCAATGCAAACTCTGAAATAGCAGGAATTCATAGCAAAACTGGTAAATGAAAACCTTTAAATTATTACTTGCAGGGGCTAAATATTATGCACAGTTTAATTCGATTAGTTTAAACATATTTATTCAAATAAATCATATAACTGAACAATGCCACAATTTTACATAATCCAATCTAAAGGATCTGAACGAAAGCTAACAGCTTATTAAGTTCATCTCCTAATACATAAACTTGTAATATAGATAAGTGGGAAGCAGCAACACATGATAATTAATACTTATGATGGACAAAAACATTATACCAGACAAGAAAACAACAAAAATATTTGAAGAAAAAAAAAAAAAAAAAAAACTACAAAAAAAAAAAAAAAAAAAAAAAAAAGAGATGAAAATAAGAAGATGGAAGCGACATCCGGCAAAGCCGATTTTAAAATTTCCTTTATTTCACACTTTTATATTCTTTTATCAAAGACGGGCTACGGACTTCTCCAGTGATAATGTACATAGATGACCTTAGTCTTCCGTTGTTAAGGCCGGGGAAGGAAGAAGTAAAGCAGGAAATCAGTTACTGAACCTTTTACTATTCTCTATGAATATTTGAACCGCTGAAAAAATCTGATAATTTTGATTAATTGATAGTCGTTCATTGCCGTTTAGAAGAGTTCTTAATGTAATGTTAGGTATTGTGGTCAGTCTTCGGAATAGTTCATTTCTCTGGGCATTAAATCTTCCACAAGTGAAAAGATAATGATATGCATTTTCTATTGCCGCTCCGCATGCACATGCTGGGGATTCTATTATGTTCTTTAAGTACAAATCATTGTTTAGGGAGCTACAGCCTGTTCGGAGTCGCGTGTGCAGAATTTGGACCTTCCTTTTTCCGTGATAAAAATATTTTGGTACCTTTGACTTATCTCGATTTAAAAATGATTTAAATGAGTGCAGTGAACTAATTTGTTTAGCGGTTCCAGGTAAATTATTCCAATCTCTTATAACTGATGGCATAAATGACGAATAATAAAGTTGTGTTCGACAGTTTATCGTAGTATAGTCATCTGCGTTCCGTAGATTATATCTGGAAGTTTCACTAACTGATGGGGGAACAAGAGACGAAAGGTAAGGCGGAGTTCAGTCGTGTTGCATTTTGAAAAATAAATTTAGTTTATGTTTGGATCGTCTGTCTTGTAAAGATTGCCACCCGATTTCTTGGTACAAAGCTTGTAATGATACTAAAATTGTTGATCCTGTAGCAATTCGTGCAGCCTCATTTTGAATTTTATCTAGCTCTTGTTTTTCGTACTGAGTGCAATTATCCCATACCATGTTGCCATATTCCAAAATAGGTCGAATAAAAGATAAATAAATAGTTTCCAAAGATTTTCTATCGAGACTAAATTTCAATTTTCGCATAATATTTATTCTCTGCCAGGCCTTTACTTTTATGTATTCTATATGAGTATGCCAAGAACAATCGCTAGACAGAAATATACCCAAATGTTTGTGTGAATTGACCTCAGTAATTTGGTTATTTTCCATGTAAATGTACGGGTGGTTTGGTTTATTAACTTTTCGAGAAATTATCAAGGATTCGGTCTTCAAAGGGTTAAATGTAACCAGCCATTTTTTTGCCCATGTTGAAATTTTGTGAATATCAGAATTTAAAACTTCAGCTGTTGTTAATGGGTTTTCGACTATCATATACAGAGATGTATCATCGGCAAATAATCTTATGTTTGAAGCAATGTCGGAAACTATATCATTGATAAATAAAAGAAATAGTAATGGTCCTAATATAGAGCCTTGTGGCACGCCAGCTTTTACAGTTACCCAATTAGACATGACACCAGGCAATACTACCCTCTGTTTTCGATTTAGCGTACGTTACCGGAGTATTGTCGGGAGTACCGAACAGGCTGGTTTTGTGCAGTCTGGTCAGGATTTCCCACACATGTGCAGGTTGTATTTATTGTCAAGAGTACCGAACAACTGCGCTTGCTTTGTGCAGTCTGATCGGGGTCTCTCTGCCGTAGGCGGAAGTTGCTGTTTTTGTGGTGTTATATAATAGGGTGTTCAGTTATTTTAAACATCATGTTTACTATGTTTCCATAAATAGCTTTATTTACTATGTTTCCAAAAAAAACAACAACAAATTGTGGGATCAGAAACTGTTATTCAAAGGATTTGTTTTATAAATTCTCGTGGATTATTTTAGAGGGACTTTGTGACATAAACTTGAAAGGTACTGTCTACTTATATTCTTTTGTTTTGAATCTTGTCTCATTTTTTTGTGAATAAATATTGTTAATATTTTAAAGCTTGTTGCTGGTTTCACTTTTATTTCTTTGTCGTTACGCTTGGCTCGTAACAGTGGAAAGGAGGACAGTGCAGGATCACACATTGATTTTAAACGTAGAAGTGACAGTGCCATAGGGAAACGCGCCGACTTAATATAAATTAGGAAGCGCTGACAAACATATGCACGGACATACATACATGCACGCACACACCCACATATCTGTGCATTTAGGCTATTGAGGACATGCACGCACACACTCACATACCTGTTCATTTAGGTTATTGAGGACATGCACGTGTGCGCAGTTCCTGTATTTAATTAAGATACGTGTAAATCACATAATTAGTCATATGCGCGAATACAAAATCAGGGTACTCATTTTTGTCAGTGCTGAAGCTGATCCTAGAGTGCTGTTTCTTTAACTTGTAACCAAATATAATTAAATTATGTTACGTATTAAATGGGTTACAATTCTAAGTTTGCCGTTACAGACAAGCCAAGGGTAGTGTATCTATAGCATTAGGGTCGCGTCATTTGGGACGTCATAGCTCTGTTGTGTTCCAGGCCTGTTGTATTCCTTTTGGAAATGAAGCTTGCATGTGATATTGAGGTCGGGCGACGGTGTCGATAGTTAACGGATTACTCACCCACAGTCGGCAGCGCCGATGACGGCAACCGAGATATTGGTCACGGAGGAGTCATGTCGACGTAAGATTGATTAATCATGACGTTGGTGATTTTGTCGCGACGTCAGTGACGTCGCTCACTCTTCTTGTTTGTTTGTGTTGAGGTTTTACGGCCCAGTCAACCCAATGGGGTCATGTCGAGCGCGGTCAGTTTACCTAACCACACGTTTACTGGGCAGGCTTAGTCCTCTAAGCGGTTAACCAGTATTGTGCACATTCTTTCGCCAGAAACTGACAACTGCCCTTCTTGAATCAGCGGAAGGGAGATAATGACCGTAGAAAATATTTTATGATCAATCTCCACGAAAGAATGTTGCCGACCTCGGCCCCACGTCAGTTTATGCCGTGGTCTGTTGTCCATCCGTCGTTAGCTTTTTCACATTTTCGACATCTCCTCCAGAATCAAAGTTTGATTCAGCTGAAACTTGGTTGAAGGCATTGTGGCTACATGGAGACTCAGATTTGATAAAATCGTTCCGTTCCGATATCCAATAAAGCCGCCACGGCGGCCATTATGGAATTATTCAAACGACATCATCTCGCAAACCATAAGTTGGATTGAGCCGAAACTTTATGGGAGGCATCAGTTGGACATACAGATTCAGAATTGCTAAAATCGTTCCGTTTCGATATCCAAAATGGCCGCCATGGTGACCATCTTGACATCTCCTCCAAAACCATGTCAGACATCTCCTCCCAAACCATAAGTCGGATTGAGCTGAAACTTGATTGGAGGCACTGGAGCGACATAGAGATTCAGAATTGCTAAAATCCTTCCGTTCCGGTATCCAAGGTGGCCGCCATGGCCGCCATCTTGAAATTCTTCAAAGGACTCCTCCCAAACCGTTAGTGGGATTGGGCTGAAGCTTGACAGGAGGTATCGGAGCAACATAGAGATCAAGAATCGCTAAAAATGTTCTTTTTACGGTATCCCAGATGGATGCCACAGCGGCCATCTTGAAATTCTTCAAAGGGCATCGCCTTCCAAACCATAAGTCGGATTGAGCCAAAGCCTGATGGGAAGCATCGGATAGACATATTGATTCAGAATTGCTAAAATCGTTTCATTTTCGATATCCAAGATAATTGCCGTGGCGGCCATCTTTAAAACCTTCAACCCACATCTGCTCCTGAACCCTAAGTCAGATTGAACCCAAACTTGGTGGAAGGCACTGGAGCCACATGGAGCTTTAGAATTGGTAAAATCGTTCCGTTTTGATGTCCAAGAAGGCCGCCACCTTTAAATTGTTCAAAGAACATCTTCTTCGGAAGTCGGATAGAGCTGAAACTTGATGGGATGCATGAAGAGGAAGAGATTTAGAATTGCTAAAATCGTTCTGTTCAGATATCCAAATGGCTGCCATGGCGGACATTGAAAATCTTGAGCTTTAACTTGATGGGAGGCATTGAGGTGTTATGGAAATTCAGAATTACTAAACTCGTTTAGTTTCAGTATCCAAGATGGCGACCATGTCGGCAATCATGAAACTCTTCAAACAACGTTAAAGGCAATCGGATCTGATAGCCAAGTTGGCCACCATGATGCAATGTAATATATCATGATCAGCCTAATCCAGGTGAGCGATTTCTGACCCACTTGGGTCTCTGCTTAATTATAGGTTTAGGCCCTCTCACCTGCGTTCTTCCTATGTTGAGGGTTCGCATGTGATAACCTCAGAAAAGAAGAACCATTCCTTATGATCTGTCAAGACAGTATTAAGCCATCGCATGAAGAAATGACGAAAATAATTCTATTCTAATTGTGAATTCATATTGAAGGAGGAGTATTCCTCATGGGCATTATATGCCAAACACGTTCAGTATTCAAGTCAATTAAGTATTCTAAAGTGACTTAAGTAATATAGTGCACCATAAAATTCTAAGTAACAGAAAAAGAAAGAGGCGACAAAAGGTTGGCCTAGAAAACGATTATCATCGAAAAGGAAGTGGCACACTGTTGTTAGTATGACAGGGACATTCTCTTCACATCGGCACGACAAAGCTCACCGCACTCCTTTGGGATTATACTTGTCGTCAACAATTTGGTTAATCAAGCCAGATTGATCAAATTATAAACCAATATAGTTTCCGGCCGTGTTGTGTTCTTTGTCGAGGCCGACGCGAAGAGAATTGCAGTTATGTATTTTGTGTTGCACTTTTATGTTTAGTGTATTATTTAATGTTGTAAATAGTAAATGTGTAAAAATATCATAAAAAAACTCTAATGTTGTTAGAGGCTCTGTATAGTGTTACAGTCAGGCATCACCGAACCTGAAACAGTGAAACAGGAAGTCACACACGGTCCATCTTCATTACGAAAACACGCCTATTCAAACATATTGAAAATTACACCACCAAAAACTGAAAGTTTCAGATAAAAATTCTGATATTTTCACATTTCTGCTTAAAACATAGATTGTGGGTACTCGTAAGAACCGCCTCGGCCTCGGCGAGGCGGTTCTAACGAGTACCCACAATCTATGTTTTTGAGCAGAAATAAGAAAAATAATGTATACCCCTGTAAACCCCAGTTTTACTACATAAAAGTAGGGTTTAAGGGGGGTCAAAATTATATAGGTAGGTTTTCGTGATGTTGACCGTTCTCAGGCGTAACAGGCCTCTCATTCCTTAATGTAATGGGAGTTTCGTTTCTCCTATTTGATGTTGACAATACTGCTGTAATGTAGTTTGTGTCACACTTTAGCTTGACTACCGCTCCAGACGACGATTGTACCGTTTGTGTTAGGGTTATCATTTAAGAAGATTGGCGTTTGGCTTTAAACAGTCACAATATTTGTCTTCCTTGTAAAACGTCCACTAAGTGCATCCATTCCCCTTAAATGATACGAGTATACAGACTGACCCTATATGCCCCGTTGTCGTTATCTTCTTTAAATAAAGATTACACACTACTCCGCTTTACATAGGACCGGGTAGCGTAGTGATATGGTAAAGTTGTACGTTTTGTATTAATATTGTTTAACACTAACCATGCTATGGGCAGATTTTGCAGTCGATAAATTGATGACATTTTGTTTCTTATTTTTCTAAGAATATAGGATTTGACATTTCATGTAAATTGTCTCCTAAGAAAACAATTTGCATGAAATATCTAATATTTTTTTTTTCTTTTCTGGAAAAAACATATTTCAAAATGTCATCTGTTGCTATTTTTACCCAGCAAGTTAAGCGTTAAACAATATAAATTCAATTGTCAAGTTTGTCTACAATACAACGTATAGATTGTAAATATAAACTGAGGATTTTACCGAAAGCAAAGCTTGCTTGAAAAGTTCATTTCATTTTTTGATACAAGTTATGTTACTTAACAACATGGCTATATATCGTTTAAACGAAAGTTCTATAGATGTCCAGGAATAGCAACAATTACAGAACACTGCCTACCTACCCAGTGAGCACAAGACGTTGAAACAACGTCGATTCAATGTTTATTCAACGTCAAGACGTTGAATCGACGTTGTTTCAACGTTGTGTAGAAAATAGATTCTAAAAGGAATAACCCTTGAGCGCAATCAACTCTCTTACTAAAATAAAAACTGCTGAAGTGTCAAGGCCACACTCAAGAAGCACAGCCTGCCCGAGACACTCATAGAAAGAGATGAGGATCTGAGAAAGACGACACAAACAACACAGTAACAATAACAGAAATGCGAACAAAGAAGCAGTGCAAAAGAGGATCATCCTTGGAATGGTAAGAAGAAAAATACTTTGCGGGGCGCGGAAGAAGGGTTCGGGGAGGGCCGGAGAGGAATTAGATTTACTCTAGCTCGAAACCTCAAACCGAATTCTAATGCAGATCAAATTGTAAATATCTGTTCGGTACTCGTAGTGATCCTCTCCATCGTCAGTAAAACTTAATATTTAAACGCACACTTGTAAGCATAAATACGACGATGAAAACAAATTCCAATGTTCGCATGTATTTACATTGAAGTCTCAGATCAGTCTACTTATCCGTGCAGTCTTATCAGAGTCTTCGAAGAGCACTTTGTGGGTAGCCAAAGATCCAATGAGTCTTCAAGCGGAGAGCGAAGATTCTGATCAGACCTCGCAAATGGAATCATATCAAAATGCAAGAACAGCAATTACTCGTGTGTTTAATTGCATTAACATTTACCTGCGGTCTCATGTTTGGACCCGGCAATGTTAATGCATGAAAACAGGTGCAAACCTTCTATTGCCTACTGAATGTATCAAGTTTTAAGTTTATTTGATACCCTTAGGTTATACATGTATAAAATATGCATACCATGCAACAATCGAAATTGATATCACCTTCAGCTGCGTTAGGCTGATACATTGTAACTACATTGTACATGTAATATAGGTTACTATCCCAGCTGTGCTTTCATTGAATAATAGGGCTGCGTTCAGTAAACCGAAATGTTCGCGGTCTCTCGCAAAACAAAAGCAAACTTTCCGTCCAGTCGTGAGTTTTCGACGGAGGGTAGCGAACACCCCGAACTAGTCTCAAGCTGATTTTTGGCACAACCAAGATGGCATCCTATATATACAAACTATGTATGCTTGTTTGTAAACAGATATAGACTGTTTACTGAGTTAATAATATTTATTTGATTCATTGTTAATTTAATGATTAGTAATATAATTTATTCAATCTAGCATCAAATCTCCTCTGCGAGAATAACAGGTACTCGTTAACTGGAGGTCACAAATGACGGATTTATAGTATAAACGTTCAGAAGATGCAAACTAACTTAAAAAAAAAAGGTCGCCAATTTAAACGTTACCTTCCTGTAATTAAAGCCAACTGCGTTTTGCGGCTTCTGATCTAGATCTGCACTGTTTGCAAGTGTCCTAGTCCAGGTTTTACAGGTAACTCTCTTTGCACTGCACTCAAACGTCACAGCGACAAGAATAGCGGCAAAAATAAGCATTACCTGGATTCGTATAAACGCGCGGTTTGATTTCATTAGTTAATGATTATCACGTGGAATACAATCTTAAGGAAATTTGGTGTATGTAAAGTACGAGTCGATTGTAAACAATCAACCAAATTAAGACTAATCTGAAGTATAAGCTGTATTGTTTTCAATTTCAAATTAAGGGGACTGAATACAATTCATAGATTTTTCCGCCAGATTTTGCAAGAGGGACACCTTTTATGATTTCGTATTCGCTTTCCCACACACTCAGCCCCTTCTGCAAAGGAACCTACTCTAAAAGAAAAGAATTTGCTCCCACGGGGAGCAAATTCTTTCCTTTTAGAGTAGACCCCTTTGCAGAAGAGAATAAATCATTTTTGAAAGAGTTGCCTCCCTTGAAAGTGTACCCATTCCTCTTTTTTTATCTTCCAAGGTCTGTTTGATATTGTGCGGAAAATGTCGGTAGAAGTGCTTTTGGAGGGAGTTACACCAACCATTGGTGAAGGTCCTCACTGGGATGACAAAACACAGTCACTCTTGTTTGTTGACATTCTATCTTCAACAGTTTATAGATGGAACTCAATTTCAGGCAACCTAGAGTCACAGAAACTAGGTAAATATATAATCAAACCTGTCTTAAAATGTTAAATGTATTAAGCAACCATCTTTATTAAGGGGACATACTTTTGATTCCCTTAAACGTCAAATAAGTTTATCTGTATTAAGCAAGCACCTGCCTTAAAGATATAAAAATAAGCTGTGTCTCCGTCATTAGTCTTATCACTGATGAGAGACTGGGAACAACAAAACCTAGTATGTTGTCAATAAACGACAGTCAGGTAGAGGCCCAATAAGGCAATTTTGTACTGGCTTATTTATCTGACACCGGTAATATTCCTCCAAAATATTTATTACCTCTGAAGGCTCCTTTACCACCCTTTAGGTGCTTATTTAACACAGCAAGTGAAAATCATGAACTACATTGACCCCTTGTGAATACTCAGATCATCCTGTTGTTACAAAAATACATACTTATGGTAAACCCGGTATTTGGGACAAATATCAAGTAAAAGGGGTTGTTACAATTATACATTCTTAGGGTAAATACGGTATTTAGGACAATTATCAACCAAAAGTTGTTACAAAAATACAAACGAAATACCGTATTTACCCTAAGTACTGGGACATCTTATCAACTTACCATACTTGTCCTAAACACCGTTTTAGCCTGAGTACTGGGACATCTTACCTACTTACAATACTTGACCTAAAGCACCGTATTTACCCGAAGTATTGTGGCACCTTATCTACTTAACATAGTTGTCCTAAATAGGTTATTTGTGTCATTCAGTGCCCTTGGTGCTTTGTACCTTATTATATTATTCGTTTAGGTCGAAACAGAGCTAGTTTGATAATTCCTCATGCGTCGGGTGGTTACGTCGTGTCCAGTGGTAACAAACTAGAGCGTCTTGACTGGGAAACGGGCAAAACCGAAGTGTTAGCAGAATTAGATCAAGAAGACACCCATGTCCTCAATGATGGGAAATGTGACGTCATGGGACGGCTTTGGGCAGGTAAGTGATCAGGGCCATTTCTCACTTGCGCGGGCGTGCGTATCATGTGAAGGGTACCGGATACCACAGCCCTAGATAAGAGGGAGTAAAGGGTATTTCAGCATTGATGTTTTGAAGATCAGCACTGAAATCAAAGCTGAGGGGGTATAATACTCAATGCAATTTCGGGTTTCAGCAGTGAAATTAAATATAGGAGGTAAACATTTTCAGTGAACTTTACATCTTTATGAATCATTTTTTTTACACTTTGGTTCCTTAATAAGCAGCATCAGTTAATTAGATCAGAAAGGGTTCAACCCATATAGTGCCGAAGATAAATGCAGCAGACGGCATTCTTTTTTTTTCTTGTCCGTGGAAATAAGTCTTGGCATTTCATGTGAAATGTCGTCTAGCAGACAATTCGCTTGGCATTTCATGTGAAGTGTCTGATGTTACATCAAAATGCATGTTTTTTTTTCAGAGCTTTCATATCAGATACATTTTGCATCATCTATGCTTTTCTCTTTAAAAGAAATACGTTTGCACATTACGTAAAATGCCTATTCAAATATACAGAAAAATTTACCACCAACAAATGAAAATTTTCAGATAAAAAGTCTGAAATGTTTCATATTTCTGCTAAAACATAGATCGTGGGTACTCGTTAGAACCGCCTCGTTAGAACCGCCTCGACGAGGTGGTTCTAATGAGTACCCACAGTCTATGTTTTTGAGCAGAAATAAGAAAAATAATGTATACACCTGTAAACCCCAGTTTTACTATACAAAAGTGGGGTTTAAGGGGGTCAATATTATACAGGCATGTTTTCGTGATGATCCCCAGCCAGGAAGTGTGCGTGTCGGGGTGGGGAGGGGATAGGGGGAAGATCAGTAATTTCTTTAAGGCTATGGAGACACTTACGTGGGAGTTAGCTCATAACTTTGTGTTTGCTTCCCTTCTTAAAAGAGACATACTTAAAAAACGAAAAAAATAGTTCCCCAATGGAGATGGCTTGTGCGCCAAGCGAAGACGGAGATCAGCCTACCCATTGGCACAGTCTGATCGGAGTCTTCGCTATCCGCCTGAAGACGCTTGTGTTCTTTGGCTACCTACAGATTGCCTTTCAAGGGTTCTGATCAGACTGCGCGGATACACAGGCTGATCTGAGTCTTTGCTGGGCACACATTACGAAAACATGCCTATTCAAATATATTGAATTTTTTACCACCAAAACTGAAAATTTTCAGATGAAAAATTCTGATAATTTTCATATTTCTGCTCAAAACATAGATTGTGGGTACACGTTAGAACCGCCGAGGCGGCGGTTCTAACGAGTACCCACAATCTATGTTTTTGAGCAGAAATAAGAGAAATAATGTATACCTCTGTAAACCCCAGTTTTACTATAAAAAAGTGGGGTTTAAGGGGGTCAAAATAATATAGGCATGTTCTCGTGATGATATGCAATACTGTGCCCCGGCTTATATGCTTTCCCATGTATATTGTAGGAACTCTAGGAAGCGCACCGATAGCAAAACTGGAAGATGCCGCAGTGCATATTGGGAACTTATACACAATGGACAGTAAAAGAAAGGTTACCCTTCGCAGGGACAAGCTAACAATTTCCAACGGTCTTGGCTGGACTCGGGACAACAAAACAATGTTCTATATAGACTCTGCTGTTAACAAAGTGTGGGCATACGATTCTGATAAAGAAACCGGAAATATAAGTATGACCTATATAAGGACTGCAACGTCAGGAAACATACCTTCAGATATGTGCGCCCAGATAAGATTCAGATCAGACTGCGCATTTGCGCAGTCTGATCTGAATCTTCACTGGGCGCTTTTTAGACAGCCAAGGATAGAAAGTTTCTTTATGAGGACAACAAAGATTCTGATTAGGCTGAGCGGATGTGCAGGCTGATTTGAGTCTTCGTTTGGCGCGCATGTCAGAAGGCCTCACGAAAGCACGCCTATATAATTTTGACCCTCTTAAACCCTACTTTAATATAGTAAAACCGGGGTGCTTGGGTGTACGGGAGTATGCATTATTTCTAATTTTGCTAAAAAAACACATAGATTGTGGGTAATCGTTAGAACCGCCTCGCCAATGCGGTTTTAACTACTACCCACAATCTATGTTTTGAGCAGGAATATGAAATATATCAGAATTTTTTATCTGAAAATTTTCCTTTTTTAGTCGTAAATTATTCAGTATATTTGAATAGGCATGTTTTCGTAATGATAATGATTCTCGCGTAGCGGTTCTTACATGTATGTACTCGGAAATGATTTGACTATACAGTGAAACCTCCCTTAAGCAGTCACTACCTCCTTAGCAACAAAAAACGGGTTGTTTAAAGGAAGTGGCTACTGTATATATGTTAAATATATAGTAAAGCTTCATTATGGGATATCAGGAAATTAGTTGATATAGGCAAGTGGCTGCTGCAGAGAAGTGACTGTAATTGGAGGCTTCACTATATTTATATAAGGTTGTTTATAAACACTATGTAGATATACAAGGTACGATCAAGAAGTTCTCGTCCCGATATGCTTAGAATAAATAAATTTGAGTGAAACCCCAATCAGCCGATAATATTATCTTATTTGGCCTCTTCGGTAGAAATTATAACGACTTCAATAGGAATTCGCTGCAAACAGGAGAAGGGTGTATTAAAATGAGAAAAGACATGGACAAAGTTGAAGTTAGAGCAGTCATAACATTACGAAAACAAGCCTATTCAAATATACTGAAAATTTTACCACCAAAAATGACAATTTTCAGATAAAAATTCTGATATTTTTCATATTTTTGCTCAAAACATAGATTATGGGTACTCGTTAGAACCGCCTCAGCTTGTCACATGATCAGACTGTTAACAAGCTGAACGTTTTCGTCTGTAGTAGCCTCTTTAGGAACGCCAGACCGTTCATAATCCTCTCTCTCTCTCTCTCTCTCTCTCTCTCTCTCTCTCTCTCTCTCTCTCTCTCTCCTAAAGAGGCTACTACAGACGAAAACGTTCAGCTTGTACACAGTCTGATCATGAACCAAGTAAAGAAGCCTGCGTGATATAGCTAGATTAATACCCTAAGTTTTGGGGCCGTTCAGTCTACCTATCTTAGCGATGTACAAGGTCTCTGCTAGATGGGTCCCCAGAATGTTGACCAAAGATCAGAAGAAGACCAGGCTTAATATTTCTAATTATCTCCTGTCTCTCTGTGAAGATGATCCTGAGGAATTTATGCTTTGAGTTGTGAACTTGGGTCAGTCACTTTGATCTTGAGGCCAGGCTTTATATCAGCGCCAGTACTGAAAGTTGTAAGCTTTAGGACATAACAAACAAGCGATTCGGGAGGACCAGTATGTTTTTGATATAAATCCTGCCTACAAAATTGAAAACAAAAAGTTGATAAATAAAAGTGTCAGGAAATGGATGTTTTCATATTGGCCCTGTTTCAGGTCCTCGGCCAAGCGTATTGGCCATCGAATGGTTGTATTGGCCCTCGGTTTCGCCTCGGACCAACACAACCATCCTCAAAACAACACGACTTACCTCGGATCTGTACCAGGGCCAATATGAAAACATCTATTTAATAACAATATATTATAAAGAGACAAAAGCGACAGGTCAGTTAAAACTTTGATTACAAGTAAGTAAATAATTGTATTATATGGAGCGCAGGATATTCGGAATTCCTGATCTAATTGTACTGTGGATGTATCCTAATGATAACTTATTGTTACACATGTAAGGCCAAAGCGCTTTGCGTCTATTTTTTTTTTTTTTTTTTTTTTTTTTTTGTTTGGAAAAAAAAAAAAAAAAAAGAAAAACGAAAATCGCGGAGCACTCTTCACTGAATAGGTCCCTAATGAAAGACCATCTCATAATTCCATAAAATTCTTGTTGTCATATCCAATATAAACAAAAATACTCACTCATTTACTGTGACAGTTTCGGTTCTCATCGAGACTGTGACCTTGACCTCGTGACGTCACAGGACTTACCGCTAGACTGGTTCCTAGTGGTAAACAAAGGCATGTAGATGTCATCGAATGAGAGGGGGAAAAAGTAATTGCCAGGGAGAACAATCAGAGACTCAGAGAAGTCTCCACATATCATGAACAGGGACCAGGGGACAAACAAACTTGTCCTGGTTTGTTGGCTTATATGTAGAGAACACCCTGAATGTCAGAGCCACCAATAGAACTCATACAGTCGAGAAAGGTCAGGGCCAATCCTACGAGAAAAATGTAGAACTCATTGAGCCCTTCCACAGTCCAGAAAGGTCAGGGCTCAATCCTTTGAGAAAAATGTAGAAATAAGCTGCCGTTTACTATACGGACCGACCCACGTTTAAGTCATTAAAAAGGCAGCGAATTTGTTAAATTCGATTGGATTAACCACAAAGCAAAATTGTGTGTCGTAAAGCATGTATATGTTATGCGTGCGCCTTCTACGGATTTGTAAGGAGACACAAATATACAATAAAATGAGTCTCCTCAGGACAAAACAAAATGGATGTGCGCCCAACGACGACTCAGATCAGCCTGGGCATCCGTCCAATCTGATCAGAATCTGCCCTCAGTCGGTAGCTAAGAACCCAAGATTTCTTTATACGGACAGCGAAGACTTATTAGACTGGGCGAATGCCCAGGCTGATCTGAGTCTTCGCTTGGTGCACAGTCACTTTGCTGGTTTTGTCATGAGGTGGCTCAAACAAGTGTTCCCTGGCAATTGAATCCTTCATAAAGAGGGTTGTTCTGAAGGGGAAATGTTATATCCGGCTAGCATTCTTTCTAAATCTATAGCGGTCCGTTATCGGCCCGTCTGCTACCCTGACGGGCCGATAACGGCCCGCTATAGATTTAGAAAGAATGCTTACTGGGTACATATATACTTTTTGGAAGTGTTTCAGCCATTTTTACGGAGATAACTTATGACACGTATTTTACCTCTTCTGAAAAACGGTGTATTACGAAAGACAATACTTTTTTTTCTCAAAGACAGCAATCATCCCTTTATTATAGATTCTTTTCTTTTACAAAAAGGCAAAACCGTTTTAACGAATAGATTCTGCCGATGATATACTGTAAGTTAGACATTTCATTGGTTTATATTTGAGCCACAATGTGAGATATCGTACCTTCTTACGTGTGCGCACAACGACGACAGATCAGCCTGCCCATTCGCACAGTCTTATCATAGTCTTCGTTGTCCGCATGGAGACATTTTGCATCCTTTCCTATCCAGAATGCGCCCAGCGAAGATTCTGCGCGAATGCGCTGGCTGATCTGAGTCTTCGCTGGCGCACATATCCGAGGGTACATTCTGACGTTGCAGCTTATTCGTTTTACGTATTTGTCCCACCCACGAATTATCATTTGTTAATATATATCTCATTTAAGGCAATGAACGAACCGTAATAGACTTTGAAAGCCCCAAGAACACAGAGAATTTGTGTCGTCCGGATGGAATGACAGTAGATGAGGAGGACAAAATCTGGGTGGCACTGTTTGAGAGTGGCAAAATAATCAGGATTGATCCCACGACCGGTTTGTTGTTTACTTTTCTATAGCATTTGCTCCAAAAGGAGATGTTAGCAGGCATATACAGTCGAACTTCAATGGATCGAACATCTTTGGGACCATAGAAAATTGTTCGAGACATGGGTGGTTCAAGCCACTGAGGGTTAATTATGGTGCCAAGTCAGGAAGCAAATGGCGATAATTTAGGGATTTGTTTTTTCTATTTTCTACACAATAATTGTATGTTGAGTGTACTCATTATATACTCGATGAGGCGATTCTAATGAGTACACACAACATACAATTTCACGATAAAATAAGAAAAATTCCCTAAATATTTGTTTTCTTGAGCTATCGGAAGAATTTCGTTGGGACTCAAAAACGAGTTCGAATTAGCCATAGTAAACGAGCCATCGGTGTTCGAGCCATTGAGGTTCGACTGTATATGGGTTAACACCTATATCATACACACATGCACCTACGCACGCACACATGCATACACATATTTGTTTTGTGAACTTGAGCTTGTGGCCAAGGATACTGCTGAGTTTAGTCTTCGCCGGGCGTATCTGTCCGAAAGTATGTAATCTTATATATTTCGGCTCAATATTACGTGCACCCAACAAATACAAATCTAAAAGAGATCATATGGAAACAAAGAAAACACAAAAGAACGAAAATCGGAAACGCGGTTTTATTAAGTCTCTTCATTTGCTTGAATGTAACTCGCGAGACTGTATACGCCCCCTACAGCACCAACGTTTTATGGCCGCCGAACGGCACTTTACACCAGTTGCAATGAAGTAAAAAGAAAGATAAGACTTACACTTTTGTATGAAACCTTAATTAGCCAGTCAAAACTGCAGCAGACAGCATTCTGAAATATGTTTTTTTTTCACAGAAAATATGTCTTGACATGAAAGCAGACGATTCACATGAAATATCAAGACTTATTTCCCTCAAAAATATATATTAAAAATAGAATTTTGTCTGCTACAAATTCTGTTTGATGCTGTTAGAGGTTTGATACACAGGAACTGATATAATCGAGGGGCACAACCTTCCCGAAACAAAAAAGAAGAGATGAGGAGCAAAGAATGAGAAAACAAACGCAACACATCACGAAAACATGCCTATATAATTTTGACCCCCCTAAACCCCACTTTTATATAGTAAAACTGGGGTTTACAGGGGTATACATTTTTTCGTATTTCTGCTCAAAGACATAGATTGTGGGTACTCGTTAGAACCGCCTCGCTGAGGCGGTTCTAACGAGTACCCAAAATCTATGTTTTGAGCAGAAATATGAAAAATATCAGATTTTTTTATCTGAAAATTTTTATTTTTTGGTGGTTAAGTTTTCAGTATATTTAAATAGGCATGTTTTCGTAATGATATCGTGCGATGACGTTTTCTTAATATCTATGTAGCTCCAAATTACAAACATATGTTCGGTCCTCATAGTAGCCATTTACCTCATCAGTAAAGCCTCAGAGTGAAACACTGAGCAAAGGGCTTAACGGCGATCGGAAACCAAAACTCAAGAACAGGACCAAAGAGGACCAGGATGGGACCGACCATAGACATTGATAGTCAGGTGCCAACCTTTTGAAACAGATTGAGCAGGGAGTAATCATTCAGTCTGAAGACCGCTTCACCGACGTGCAATGAAAGAGTGAAGCAAAGCTATCAACCATAGTTGTGTTTGCAATCATGTATAA
Source organism: Anodontia alba (assembly GCA_964016985.1). Classification (NCBI taxonomy): domain Eukaryota; kingdom Metazoa; phylum Mollusca; class Bivalvia; order Lucinida; family Lucinidae; genus Anodontia; species Anodontia alba. Next base: position 7,006,840 of record OZ024825.1, on the reverse strand, counting down.
CTCTAAGCCATAGATATGGAAAAGCCGATTTTTAAAGGAAAACGCAACCTAACAAGGTATTGTTCTTTAAAGTAAAGAACTTTGCAAACAATGAATTTTGACACAAATTTGATCAAAATCGGTGGAAAATTAAGTAAGTTATAGACAATTGAACATTGTGGTATGGGCGCCGCTATTTTGAATATTTAATGAGGTTTCATAAAAATTTAAATTCGTTTCATAAAGGTAGTTATTCTCATAAAGTTGGTTTATTTTGGGGGAAATAATTGCTTGTCACTAGAATTAAAAGAATATAAAAAATCTGTAGCAAAATTATTCTTAAAAACCCTTTATAATTTGGTTTTGCATATTTAATTTGGGCTGAGTGACGTCACAAAGCCTACAATATGGCGGCATCCATGACAGCCATTTTAAATATATTCAAACCACTATAACTTCCTTATTTCTAGGCCGATTTTAAAAAGTCTTGCATCAAAATAAATGGCTTGTTAAGCACTTTAATCCAAGGTATACTTGCATCTTATAATGTGTTTCATTTTAAACAAAAGGTATTGATTGTTCAGGTGTTGTTGTATTTTTGTTTTTCAGAAAAATAAACAACTTATGTTGTTGATACTCATTTAAATCGCTTCTTATCTTGATGTATGTACTGTATAGGAGCCGCGCCATGCGAAAACTTGTCTTTGGGTACATGCGAACAGAGAAGGCCCAGATCAGACTGCTTTCACTCTCCGCTAACGGAATTATTAGATACTACAGAATGCATGAATGGAGAGCAAATGCCTGGATGGTACTTTGCGCATGTGCAGGTTGATCTGAATCTGCACATTTTGCACATGTTCGAAGGCCCCCGCTTGAGACTGCTCATTTGACATTGTATATTTCAGGAAAGGTATTGCGGACAATCTCGTTCCCCTGTATGCGAATAACGTCGTGTTGCTTTGGTGGCCGCAATTTCGACGAGCTTTATGTGACGTCTAGCCAATATAAGGTCCGTGAAGACGAACCGAAAGTCTCCGCGGGATCTGTTTTCCGGGTAAAGGGCCTTGGAGTGAAGGGTCTGCCTGCAAATATCTACAGAGAAGAGATAGTTGCAGGGAACTAAATTGGATTTCATTAATTTTGTTAGATATAAGCATATTTATAGGTTTACACATAACTGAGATGTTCGTTTTTAATCAAACCTACGTCGGACCTCGTTGTGCCTAATTACAGAGTACAGACATTAATAATCAGATGTCAATCTTTTTAAGTAGATTCGGGAAGGAGACGTCTCTCAGTCAGTAACTAGGCTCACCGTTGTGCAATTAAAGAGCAGCCAAACCTCGATGTATAGTTACTATTTACTACTATTTACGAAAACGGTAAAGAGAAAACTGTAACTGTACATAAAAAAGTCATGGAATTGATCTTCGGAGATAAAGGAGAGACAAGATTTAGCTAAAATATTTGGTTTCATCACGAAAACACACCTATATAATTTTAACTCCCTTAAACCCCACTTTTATATAGTAAAACTGGGGTTTACAGGGGCATACTTTAGTTTTCTTATTTCTGCTCAAAAACATAGATTGTGGGTACTCGTTAGAACCGCCTCATCAAGGCGGTTCTAACGAGTACCCACAATCTATGTTTTAAGCAGAAATGTGACAAATATCAGATTTTTTTCTCTGAAATTTTTCATTTTTTGGTAGTAAAATTTCCAGTATATTTGAATAGGCATGTTTTCGTAATGTATTGCTCAGTGTTTGCTGGTCGGGCTTTATTAACACATGTACAGGACAATGGTAGGATTCATCAGCAACATTCTTAAAATGTTTAATTGAGTTCAACAGAATATTTAACCAAGCAACCAGGTCTTGCCATCAAAGTAAAAGAACAAAGCTTTTTTTCACACGAGAAAAGGCATATACTCATAAAACCTTTAATATATTAACTTTGTATGTTCTTATTCTTAAAAATGAACTAAATGTAGGAAAGAAATTGGTTTTACCTCCCCTCAGCTGCCCTGTGTTTATTTAGATCAAAACATAACATTTCATCAGCTGGTTTCCTGTTAGTCGAGTTTCTCATTTCTCGTATCTTGCAAAAAAAAAAAAAAAAAAAATAGAAAAGACTATCAGAAAATATACAGCTGATGTTTTGTATATATAAAGCCTGGATATTGCATGATACAAAGCCACTTTATAGCAATCTGAAACTCATTACGAAAACACGCCTATTCAAATATACTGAACATTTTAACCACCAAAAACTGAAAAATTTCAGGTAAAAATTCGGATATTCCTCACACTTCTGGTCAAAACATAGATTGTGGGTACTCGTTAGAACCGCCTCGGCGAGGCGGTTCTAACAAGTACCCACAATCTATGTTTCTGGACAGAAATAAGAAAAATAATGTAAACCCCTGTAAACCCCAGTTTTACTATATAAAAGTGGGGTTTAAGGGGGTCAATATTATATAGGCATGTTTTCGTGATGAATTGCATTTTGGTGAAATGCATGCATTTTGCATAGTACTGTTTCCGATTTTTGCCTAGCAACTGTAAGTTATGTTACGCGTACAGTAAACAGGTATATATACTGGCAGATAATTCCGCTCGTCTATAAATTAATCTGTACAGTTGATATCTACATGTAGATATAAATTAGCACCGAATCTTTAAAATAATTGTCGCGTTATTGTTAAACGGCTTGTACTGGAATTTCGATGAACATACGATCGTATTTTGTCCCCCGCCTTTTCGAAGAAAAGCGGAGGGACACTGTTGTTTTGCTTTCCGTGGTGCGTGGCGCGCGGTGCGTGATGGGTGGCGCGTGGTGCGTGGTGCGTGGTGCGTGGCGCGTGGTGCGTGGTGCATAGTGCGTGGTTCCGAATTTTAAGTAGGTACCTTGTCCCCTTTACTCCTCCCACAGTGTTTGTCCGATCCTTTTGAAACTTTACAGGTGCTTTAAGGCTGGTCTGAAGATATGCATGTGTTGTTTTTTTCAGAATCCTGAAATTATTTTTCATTACTTTTTACACATTTTGAACTTAAGACATTTTTTGAGTTCTAATATTACAGAAGTCTATAGGGAGTAGGTACCTTGTCCCCTTAACTCCTCCCACAGTTTTTGCCGATCCTTTTGAAACTTTACATGGGCTTTTAGAATGGCCTGAAGATCTGAATGTGGATTTTTCAGAATCCTGAAATAATTTTTTATTACTTTTTCCGCATTTTTAACTTAAGACATTTTTGAGTTCTAATATTACAGAAGTGTATAGGGAGCAGGTACCTTGTCCCCTTAACTCTTCCCACAGTTTTTGGCCGATCCTTTTTAAACTTTACATGGGCTTTTAGGATGGCCCGAAGATATGCATGTGTTTTTTCAGAATCCTGAAATAATTTTTTTATCACTTTTTTTTTCATTTTTAACTTAGACATTTTTTGAGTTCTAATACTACAGAAGCGTATAGGGAGTAGGTACTTTGTCCCCGTAACTCCTATCACAGTTTTAAGTCGATCCTTTTGAAACTTTACAGGTGCTTTAAGGATGGTCTGAAGGTATGCATGTGGTTTCTTTCAGAATCCTGAAATTATTCTCTATTACTTTTTACACATTTTGAACTTAGACATTTTTTGAGTTCAAATATTACAGAAGTGTTTAGGGAGCAGGTACCTTGTCCCCTTAACTACTCCCACAGTTTTTGTCCGATCCTTTTGAAACTTTACTTGGGCTTTTAGGATGGCCTGAACATATGCATTTGGATTTTTCAGAATCCTGAAAAAATATTTTGTTACTTTTTCGGCATTTTTAACTTAGACATCTTTTAGTTCTAATACTACAGAAGCGTATAGGGAGTAGGTACCTTGTCCCCGTAACGTCTACCACAGTTTTTAGCCGATCCTTTTGAAACTTTACAGGTGCTTTAAGGATGGTCTGAAGATATGTATGTGTTTTTTTTAGAATCCTGAAATTATTTTTTATCACTGATTTCCTGCTTCAATACTTAGGTAAGTGATACAAGACCTATGGTCCTCTGGTTAACTTACTAATTTTTAACAAATAAGGCGGGGGACATAAATTCCCCATGGAATTTGCTTTTTTTTTTTTTGTTTCGGAAATCACCTGATTTATTGTATTTCATCTTCATACATTCTTACCGAGTGTAATCCGTCAACTAATGGTTTAAAATTGTGGACATGACAAAATTTGTGGAGAACTCCATCAGCATGCATTTTAAAGACTAACATAAGAACAAAATTCTATTGTATACGAATTAAACTAACAGAAAAATCATAAACTCGAACGTTCGAAAGGTGACTGGTAAAATTTAAAACGGGTCAGTAAAAACGATATCGTAAAATTTTCAAAACAAGCGTTTTCTTACAAGTTTATCGCAGTGGCCTTATTGGATAAGAAATTGGACATGTGTGTTGTCAATCCATTTCTATGAACCTTTTAATAAAGAACATTGAAAAAAAGGGTAAAATGTGTATTTGAAACAGTTTGCATGCGAAATTCTAAAATGAATTTTAGGCAGTAAACCAGGGTAGGCTCACTCGAATGCAGAAAACAGCTTCAGTGTCAGTTTCCGCTTCATTACGAAAACACGCCTATTCAAATACACTGAAAATTTTACCACCAGAAAATGGCAATTTTTCAGATAAAAAATTCTGATATTTTTTCATATTTCTGCTCAAAACATAGACTGTGGGTACTTGTTAGAACCGCCTCGTTGAGGCGGTTCTAACGAGTAGCCACAATCTATGTTTTTGAGCAGAAATAACAAAAATAATGTATACCCCTGTAAACCCCAGTTTTACTGTATAAAAGTGGGGTTTAAGGGGGTCAAAATTATATAGGCGTGTTTTCGTGATGCAAAGTTCCGCTCTGTATGCACATTAGAAAATAAACATTCATGTTCTGTATTGAGCAATATTTTCATTCTTTTCTATGACGTTTATCTGGATACGGAAGATTTCATATACTTGGACTTTGTCAAGTATCATCTGTACCTCCGTAGAAACATACAAGTTTTCGCGAAGTGCAATGTATACATATCTGCTAATCAGTTGTACAGGAATGTCAAAGCTGTCTTTTTTTATGCTGGAGTCTATACTTTGCACAATAAGAAAGGGAAAAAAAAGCTTTTAACGCGTGCGACGAGCATCCATTGTTACAGAGAAATGCAGGTTTATCACGAAAACATGCCTATCTAATTTTGACCCCCTTAAACCCCACTTTTATATAGTAAAACTGGGGTTTACAGGGGTATACATTAGTTTTCTTATTTCTGCTCAAAAACATAGATTGTGGGTACTCGTTAGAATCGCCTCGCCGAGGCGGTTCTAACGAGTACCCACAATCTATGTTTTGAGTAGAAATATGAAAAATATCGTGTTTTTTTTATCTGAAAATTTTCAGTTTTTTGGAGGTGAAATTTTCTATATATTTGAATAGGCGTGTTTTCGTAATGTCGTGTGATCAACTAGAGAGAGTGACATGGGTACACGTGGTATTCGAAACAAGTGCGAACCTCAACGTGAGAAAACGTACCTTCGGACATATGCGTCCAGTGAAAATGCAGATCAGCCTTCACATTCGCACAGTCTGATCAGTATCTTCACAGGACGCATTTTGGATAGCCAAGGATGCATGCTCATGCGGACAACGAAGACTGATCCGACTGCTCGCAGATGTCAGAAGGTACGTTTTCTAATGTTGAGGCTCCTCTCGTTTTGGGAAATACAGACGATACCATCACGAAAACATACCTATATAATTTGACCCCCTTAAACCCCACTTTCATATAGTAAAACTGGGGTTTACAGGGGTATACATTATTTTTCTTATTTCTGTTCAAAAACATAGATTGTGGGTACTCGTTAGAACCGCCTCGTCGAGGCGGTTCTAACGAGTACCCACAATCTATGTTTTGAGTAGAAATATGAAAACTATCAGAGTTTTCAGTTTTTGGAGGTGAAATTTTCTATATATTTGAATAGGTATGTTTTCATAATGATTTATTAAGCGCAAGTAATCGGGCAGACATGCCTGAACAAGCAGCGTAGATCCTGACCAGATGCTGCAGAATACGGCATCTATCCGTGTCTACATTGTTTGCCACCCATTTTGCAGCTTTGAGTCATATGAACAGGTAGTACTCGTAGTGAAGTTAAAACTTTAGGTCAACTTAGTCAAGACCTAAGGTATCCGAATACAGTCAAACTTCAATGGTTCGAACAGCGTTTGGACCATGGAAATGTGGTCGAGATATTGGTAGCTCGAGCCACTGAGTGTTAGTCATAGCACCAGGTCAGGAAGCAAACAGCAATAATTTAGGGAAATCTTTTCAAATTTCTACACAATAACTGTATGTTGAGTGTACTTATTAGGATCGCCTTGATGGGGCGATTCGAATGAGTAAACACAACATACAAGTTCATGATAAAATAAGAACAGTTCCCTAAATATTTGTTTTCTTGATTTATCGGACAAATTTCGTACGGACTCAAAACGAGTTCGAATTAGCCATGATAAACGAGCCAACGGTGTTCGAGCTATTTAGGTTGGACTGCACTTAGGATGAACGCGGCAATATTGAAAAATCACAGTATACAAATATAAACATACTTTATTGCTCTATTTACAGCAAAGGTGTAGTGTCACATCATCAACAATGACTTTCCCCCCTATGTATTGCAGTATCATAAAACAAAATGATAACAACAACATAACAATTGATACATTATGTAGTTTTGTCTTTAGACTATCAAACTATTAAATAAAGAAACACGGTATATACATGGCAATATAAGAAAATTATATAACTGTTATACCTGGCCGATCCAGTTCCTTTTAACCACTTGGTAACAATATGAATAGGAATGACCAGTTACTAAACCATATGATTAGTTACGAAACATTATGATGGATACGGTATGCAGCAAAAAAAAAAAACAAAAAAAAAAAACAAAGAAAAAACAAAAAAAAAAAAAAAACGAATAAAATGACAATAAAAGAACAATAAAAAAGACAAACCAAAAAAAAAAAAAAAAAAAAAAAAAAACCCAATGAATATTAAATGACAAAACAATACACAACAGTGTCTGAAAAAAAAAAAAAAAAAAAAATGAAAAAAAAAAAAAAAAAAAAAAAAAAAAAAATCAGGGAGCTTGCGGTAGGTATGGTAAAGAAGTGGTTTACCATATTGTCCAACTGTGACATACCGTATTTACCCTTAGTATTGGGACACATTAACTCGTTATCATACTGGTCCTTAATTTTGAAAAAGTCTATTTTTGTACCTGTTGATATGCTGGATGAGTAGAAAACTGTGTAGATCCTGAGCAGACGCCGCGCTCTGCAGCGTCTGATCTGGGGCTACACTGTTTGCTTAGGCCTGCCTATCCCAATATATTGGGTTATTACGGTATATACAAACACATGCTTTTCTAAGCAAAAATACATCAGTGTACGTGGTACGATCAAGAAATTCTCGGCCCGATATACTTAGAATGACTAAATTGAAATGAAAACCAATCAGTTGACAATTTTATTTCTTCAACATCTTTGGTAGAAAAGATAAAATTTCAAAGCCATTGATTTCAGTTTGAATTCGCTGCAAACAGGAAAGGCTGTGTCAAACTGAGAAAATGGACAAAGTTAAAGTTTTAGTCATAAAATACCCCTGCAAGACGAACACGTCTCCGAAAAATTCTTGACGACTTTAATAAAACCCTTTGGGATGAGTCGCCTTACAGCACGGTAAAGAAATTGGCTGCTGAATTTAGGAGAGGAAGAGAGAGTGTTGATGATTTTGAACGGTCTGGGTGCCCTAAAGAGGCTTCTACAGACGCAAACGTTTAGCTTGTGCACAGATTGATCGATCATGTGTGACAAGAGAAGCCTGTGTGATATATATAGCTAGAAAAATGGGATTAGTTTTTGGGCAGTTCAGTCTATCTTGGCCGATATCTTAAAGATGTCCAAGGTCTCAGCTAGATGGATCCCCAGAATGTTGACTAAAGATCAAAAGAAAAGCAGGCTTAATATTTCTAAGTATCTTCTGTCGCTCTGTGAATATGACCCGCAGGAATTTATGCGTCGAGCTGTAACCCAAGATAAGACTTCGGTCCATCACTTTGAAATCACGAAAAGTTACCTATATAATTATGACCCCCTTAAACCCCCCTTTTATATAGTAAAACTGGGGTTTACAGGGGTATACATTATTTTTCTTATTTCTGCTCAAAACATAGATTGTGGGTACTCGTTAGAACCGCCTCGCCTGGGCGAGGCGGTTCTAACGAGTACCCACATGCTATGTTTTGAATAGAAATATGAAAAATATCAGAATTTTTATCTGAAAATTTTCAGTTTTTGGAGATACAATTTTCTATATATTTGAATCGGCGTGTTTTCGTAATGATCCAGAGGCCAAAACGCAGAGTAAGCAATGGAAGCAAGGGTGGCCAAACCCCTCCTAGGAGAGAGTAATTTCTTCAGCAGGGAAGGTGATGACCTCCATCTTTTAGGATAGCCAGGCCGTTATCATGGCGGATTATCTTGAGGAAGGTCAAACGATAAATGAAGCATAATATGCAAAAGAACTAAACAGGATGCGTCAGGAGATTGTTAAGAAAAGAAAAGGAAAGTTAAATCGAGGTGTTCAACTCTCGCCAGATAATGCATTAACTCACACCTGTCAAGTTTCTATGGCAGCTTCGAGGTCCTTTCTCATCCCCCGTATTCTCCAGATTTAGCCACTTCGGACGTTTATCTATTTTCAAATCTGAAAACCAACCTGCGTGGTAGAACGTTTGTAAGCAATGAAGGCGTCATAGATGCTGTTGATGAGTACTTTAGGGACCAGGATGAAGTCTTCTGGTTTGAAAAGATAAGCAAATTGAAACAGCGTTGGAGAAAATGAATCGAGGCAAAAGGTGACTATATTGAGAAATAATGCCACAATTTCTGCTTTTTGTCATTTCTAAAGTACAGGGGCCGAGAATGTTTTGATCGTACCTCGTAAATCTGTTTGACACAACAACAATAGAGTTTACATTTATTATAAACTTTCATTCAAAGAGTTGAGAAAGCATTTTAGGACGAGACTTTATTTATTTGGAGACGTCACCACGGACGTCAAAGGAAATTAAGATTTTAGAATTTTACATTGTTTTCACTACATGCTTATCCCAAAAGAAAGAGACATAGACTATCGTTAACCGTATTCGACCTAATTACCGCACGTATCCATATAAGCGCACAGTTCATCTATTCCGTAGTCTTCAGATTACAGTCAGTGTACTTTTGTCTATTTCTTTACAAAGGCATATGTTGCGGGTACTAGTGTTGGGAACCGGCCAGACTTTTATAGTCGATTATCGGTTTTGTAAAACCGACTAATCATCGATGAATAGTCGACTTGTAGAAAATATATTCACTCTTCATTTAGCCCTCTTCCAGGTACTTATTCTTTGCGCCAGATCAATAAGAGGGCTATCCACATAATATTTTTCTTATTCATCTATGAAAACATATGTTGTGTGTACTCATTAGAAGCGCCTCCGCATATGTTTCATGGATAAATAAGAAAAATATCAGTACTTTTGGGTTGACGTTTTAAGCCTATTTTATCATTTTTTTTTTCACTTTTATTGACCACAAATCTAGAATGACCCAAATAGAAAGCTTTGAATTTCATTTCTTTATAAATTGCCTTTAAAATATAACTTAAGAAAACTATTTTTCTAAAAATAGAATTTTCCTATTAGTCGACTATAAAAATCTTTCCGATTATCTGTCACAAGAGGCAAAAGTGACTGATGCTCGATTATAAGTGGCAACACTAGTGGGTACCCAACTGACTTATCGATGCAATTCAAATGAGAACCCAGAACATATGAGCCCGAACGTCAATAAAAGTACCTTCGGACATGTGACCAGAATTTGCATCCGGCGCATTTTAGATAGCAAAAGATTCAAAGTTTCTTCATGCGATCAAGGAAAACTCTAATCTGACTGCGCGTGTGCGCATACATGTCCGAAGGTACGTTTTTTAACTTTGGTTTAAAGGATAGTTTATTGAATATAATATATACAACACAGACATACACAAATAACATAAAGGATCAGATGACAAGCTACTTGTAGCTTATGTGAAATCTTCCCCTAGAACGTTGAAGCTCATATTGCTTGTTTGAAATACCGAGTCTTCGTTAGGCACTCAGGTCACAAATTGTAGGTTTTCCCATGTTGCGCCTTATATATTATATATACATTAGCATTTGTACAGTAATGGTAAGGCAAAAACATTACGAAAACACGCCTAATCAAATATACTGAACATTTTACCTCCAAAAACTAAAAATTTTCAGATAGAAAAACTGATATTTTTTCATATTTCTGCTCAAAACATAGATTGTGGTTACGGTTCTAACGAGTACCCACAATCTATGTTTTTGAGCAGAAAAAAGAAATATAATGTATAACCCAGTAAACCCCCTGTTTTACTATATAAAAGTGGGGTTTAAGGGTGTCAAAATTATATAGGTATGTTTTCTATTATGATAGACTTAAGTAACATTTTACTAAGTACGTATACGTGTTAGAACCCACCACTGTCCACCGTCGTAAATTCTATGTATACATAGCTTCAGATATGACGCTTTTTTTTCAACCGAAAAGTTTTGTTATTTGTCTAATTTTTCCACGGAAAAATATGTAGTGGTACACGTTAGAAACGCCTCGATGAGGCGTTTCTAACAAGTATCCATAATATATGTTTTGTGGAGAAATAAGAAAAATATTTGTCTGATTCATGTCATCACAAAAACCTACCTATATAATGTTGATCCCTTAAACCCCACTTATATAGTTAAACTCGGGTGTACATTATTTTTTTTCTGCTCAAAAACATAGATTGTGGGTACTCATAAGAACCACCTTGACGAGGCAGTCCTAACGAGTACTCACAATCTATGTTTTGAGCAGAAATTAGACAAATATCAGAATTTTTATCTGAAAATTTTCATTTTTTGGTAGTCAAATTTTCAGTATATTTGAATGGGCATGTTATCGTAATGTAACTCCGCTCTCATCTGGAGCTATGCAAATTTTGTTCTGTTTTGAAAACTAGAGTAAGTCCCTAAATACAAACGCGGTAGCTAGAACGATCACGGCCATCAGAGAAGTTTGCAAACTGGAGCTTCCACTTAAATCATCATCATCATCATCATCATCAGATTTACCGTTAACTGACATCACCGGATCATACAAGACGTTAGACGTAAACTTTGGAAAGCGAAGTTTGAAAATGTCCTTAGAACCATGTCGTCTGTATTTCGGATAGCCGGTCGCCATCGTTGACATGGTGGCGCTTCCATCGGCCACAAACTGTGAATACAAAATATCGCCATGTCATTTTTTTCAACACTGATAACTCAAACTAAATAAAATGCAACACTGGTTTAATTTAGTATTTGTTCCTCTCATTTATATTCCTTTTGACTCAAACTACTGTTACCTCAACAACATTGTAGTCCCTTGCAGTTTGAGATAATGAAATTCTTCTGTATATAAACATGCCATATGATATGATAGAAGTCTACATACTGCGTTCGAGGTTTTTACTGCAGATACTCATAAAACAAACACTCAAGAAATTTCTTCTCCTTTATATTACGTGAACTACCTCTGAATTTTAACCAAATTTCACTAAAATGATCCTTGGGCGATAATGACTTGTAATTGTTTAAAGATTTAGAACACTTGCAGGATACTGGTCGCCAGGAAAAAAAAATAAAAAATAAAAAATCTTCTTGTCAGAAACTGCTCGACTGATTCTTATATTATTTGGCAGAAACGTTTCTTTGGTGACCCATTACTAAGATTGTTCAAGCCGTCAGTATTTGTTTAACACATGACCGCCACGTGGTGGGGGCAGGACTTATTTTTCTTGTATGTTTATTGACAAAACTTTAAATATATATTTCTTTGGTGACCTACTGCCATAATTGCTCAAGTCGTGATGATTCGTCAGAACACATGGCCGCCAAGGGATTGGGGTGGGGGTGGGTGTGGATGGTGGTGAGAGGGGCTTATTTTCTCCTATATATCTATATAGAAAATGTTAAAAATCTTCTTGTCAGAAAATGCTGGACCGAATTCAATATAATTTGACAGAATGATCCTTTGGTGGCTCTTACGACATGAAAGTCGTAACAAAGGAATGAAGCATAGCTGAAAAAAAAATCCCGCCTGTCGTGTGATTCGAACCCGGTCTGTCCGGATAAAAAATCCAATACTCTAACCACTGAGCCAAAGAATCGACTCCCTGACGCAGTTGTCAGAGATTGAATATATACCTACGAGCAATGAGTAATCTGCCAAGGCAGATAATCGAAGGCGAGTGTTGGGTCGTAACACTCCCCCTCTTCAAGGAAGTCATCATTTATGATGACGCGAAGCCATTTTTGGCGAAGTAAAGTCCGATCCCGGACGAGCCCCTATCTCACGACATGAAAGTCGTAACAAAGGAATGAAGCATAGCTGAAAAAAAATCCCGCCTATAGTGAGATCGAACCCGGTATGTCCGGATAAAATTCCAATACTCTAACCACTGAGCCAAAGAGTCGACTCCCTGACGCAGTTGTCAGAGATTGAATATATACCTACAAGCTATGCGTAATCTGCCAAGGTAGATAATCGAAGGCGAGTGTTGGGTCATAACATGACCCCATACCAAAAGTGTTCAACTCGTGATGATTTGTCAAAAGCCTGGCCGCCAAGGGGTGGGGTTAGTTTTCCTATATGTCTATTGAAAAAAACTTTAGAACTCTTCTTGTCAGAAGCCACTAGACTGATTTCAATATACTTTGGCAGAAGTGTTCCTTGAGTGACTCTGTACCAAGATTGTTCGAGCCGGATCATTCATCAGAAAAAAGGACGAACAGGAGGGAGGGCATTTTTCTTTTTATTTGTAAAATAGCTTTCAAAAACGTCTTTTCAGAAACCGTTGGACTGATTTCAGTACAATTAGGCATAAATATTACTTGATGACCCTGTACCAAGATTGTTCAAGCGCATCATGATTCGTCAGATAAAAATGGTCGCCAGAGAAGGGACTTATTTTTTATTTTCAATACAATTTGGCAAACATAATATTTTGTGACCCCTAGCAAGATTGTTCAAGCCAGAAACACACAAAGGCCACACACTTTCATGTATATTGATGATGAAATTCTACATTCATACTTTTCTCTTCGCTGTTGTCGCTGACCGTAAAAGGTGAGTGATTTACGACCATATATATATATATATATATATATATATATATATATATATATATATACGCTTGAGGGAAATTAAATCAAATATGAGGGTCGCAATGGGGTTTGTTGATTAGTGAATTATAGCACAAAAATATACTGATTCGCGAATTTTGAAGCAAAATGTTATCATTAAGTGGCATCGTACATGCTTAATGATTAACGAAATTGGTTGAAAATACACTGATTTGCGAAAGGGTAAAAAAACTACCAGTTAGCGACATTGCAAATGGTTAGCGGTTAGCGATTTCGTCGTAAAATCAATATTAAGTTAATAAATTCAGTTGTGTCAAACTCATTAAGGCAAGGGTCTGACCATAAAATACCTCGCTGTGGAAAGCTGGTGCTGAATACGGACAAACTGTCTATCACGATCAGAAATATCTGCTAGTGGCTACTTCACACTATATTTGCTTGTATGATGTGTGTATGTGTTACAGTAAGATATTGTTACATAGAAGATGAGATAGGTTAGGTGCATTTACCATACGAGAAATTCAAAAACACTTAGAGAAAGGATGAGAGTTTGTAATTTTACTGATTTGGAAAAAGAATTAGTGATTACTGATTTTTGCCCTTAAAAATTACTGATTCATCACGAAAACACGCCTATATAATTTTGACCCCCTTAAACCCCACTTTTATATAGTAAAACTGGGGTTTACAGGGGTATACATTATTTTCCTTATTTCTGCTCAAAAACATAGATTGTAGGTACTCGTTAGAACCGCCTCGGCGAGGCGATTCTAACGAGTACCCACAATCTATGTTTTGAGCAGAATTATGAAAATTATCAGAATTTTTCATCGGAAAATTTTCATTTTATGGTGGTAAAAATTTCAGTATATTTGAATAGGCTTGTTTTGTTAATGACTGATTTTGGGGCTGAAAATTACTGATTACTGATTTTACAGGTACCCCATTGAGACCCTCAACTATTGCTCCCCATGGGAACAAAGTCGTTCCTTTAGGAACAATTCTTCTTTCATTTCATTGTATACATCTCGTCGGGACAGAGGAAGATGGTTAAATGAACTTTGCTTTTCTTTTGTTTATTGTATGTGTACTGTCTCTCATGATGTGTTTGTTCTTCCTCTTGGTATAATTCGCAGGCTATGTTCTGTGGCAGTGGACCTTCCAGGACATCTTGTAAACTATTTCTCAAATGGAAGAGAAGAGAACATTTTAAAGATCATTACGCAAACACGCCTATTCAAATATATTGAAAATACCAGAAAAGGAAATTTTGACAGAAAAAATTCTGATAATTTTCATATTCCTGCTCAAAACATAGATTGTGGTACTCGTTAGAACCGCCTCGGCGAGGCGGTTCTACGAAATACTCACAATATATGTTTTATAGCAAAGTAAGAAAATAATGTATACCCCTATAAACCCCAGTTTTACTATATAAACGTGGGGTTTAAGGAAGTCAAATTACATAGGCATGTTTTCATAATGCAGGGTGTTTCCCCTTGATAACTTAAACAGGCTTAAATAACAGGTTTGATGACAATCAACACAGACGAGTAATATAAATATACGTTTATTGGAAAAAGCAATTTTTAAATATACGTTTCTCTGAACAACCTTTTTGGGGGTTGTCTTTTTATTAGCGCTTATAAGCGTTTAATTTGAATAACTTTTTTCGGGGTTGTGTTTTATAAGCGCTATTTGAATAACTGTTTTGGGGGTTGTCTCGGCAGCGCCATTGGTAAAGACGACATACACTGCAGTGCTAGGCGACGTTGTCGCATTGGTCAGAGCTTGCATGGCGTGGGTTCAACCCCAGGCAAAACCAGTGGTAAATATATGTTAATTATTGCATTGAAAGAATGTTTGTGAAGACATTTGTCTTCAACATCAGAAAACGTACCTTCGGACATGTGCACCCAGCGAAGATTCAGATGAGCCTGCGCATTCGCGCAGTCTGATATGAATCTTTATTGTGCAGAATTTGGATAGCCAAGGATACGGATACAAAATGTCTTCCTGCGGACAACGAAAACTGATCTGAACAGTTGAATCTTCGTTGACCTAATGTGTCAAAGGTATATTTTCTTGCCCTGGGGCTCATTTCTGATTTATTTTTTGACAGTAACACTGGGTTTAAAGACGGATCCAGGATGATTTCTGAGGGTTTCGATTTGAGAAAATTACCGTACTACTGCTACGTATTCGGAAAGACAGGTCCGAGCAAACAATGTAGACCCATATCTGATCAGGTTCTACACTATTTGGCACTCACACTAACACTCACCGGCAATATTACACACTTTCATAGGTACTATAGTAAAATGGACTTGTTGCAGAGCTGTATAAGGTAAGTCTCATGAAAATAAGATTTTGACTCAAAGGGAGTCGGCTTAACGCCAAAGCTCGCCACTGTTTTTTTTTTTTTTTTTTTTTTTTTTTTCTTCTTTCTTTTTTTTTTTCTTTTTTTTGATTAAGTGTATGAGATACCTTTTTAGACAGTATCATTTCACCACTTCCCAAGCTAAACTTGAGACCTTGGTTTGGCTCTGACTGCTCCTGTTTAGCGCTTTTGGATCCTTTGACAACGATCTCGAATTCTAGGTCGGTGCCCACCTCGTTGGAATTACCATGAGTACATCTGACGTCACCACAAAATGCCCAGTTAGAAATCTCCACAGTGAATTTTACCATTCCTAAAAGTACAATGTAGTCGTAGTATATTTACCTATACCACGCTCTGGCAAACCGATGATATTTTTCCTTTTTTTTTATTGCCAGAAAGCAGAATTTGATATTTCGTGCATTGGAGACAATTTGCATGAAATGTCTAATTCTGCTTTCTTTGCAAAATAAGGAAACTGTTTCAAAGTATCGTCTGCTGAAAAGTTATTTTACCCAGAGTGCTAAGCGAAGCGTTAAAATGATCTCGGAATATTTTTTCTTTGAGCAATCGACACTTTATCGACATGTTTCATAAATCAATGGAGCCACTTACTCACCGCTTGGCTCACCTTACTCACCGCTTGACTCACCTTACTCACCATTTGATATACTATAGGAAAGCAGCTCCAAAACGCAATGATATTTTTTTAAGTTAGTGGATATTTTTTTTTTCAGGGCAGACAACTCTGTCGAAATGGTTTTGTCTCGTCTGAGAGAGGTCTACTCTATAAGGAAAGAATTTGCTACGTAGAGATAAGACTCCTTTTTCAGAAGCTGACTTGGATTTAAATTTACCGATATGTAATGACATCATCTCTACTGAAATGGTTCAAGTTTGATTGTGATATTTTAAACTGTCCAGTTTGGATGGGCTGTGTCCTACGTGCTTCATCCTAAGTAAATATTTCACTTTGCTAGCGCATCTAGTCACCTCAGTGTATTTAATAATCGAAATGAAAATTACTCCTTAACCTCTTAAGCAAGGGTACCATTATCATAATCTGCGTAAACATTTTTTTAAGTTTTATCATCGTCTTTCTGAATTAATATCCAAATGTAACGTTGGTTTGAAAATACTTCTGCAAGACGGTCTGTCCGAACCTGAATTTATTAGCGACTTAGTCTGTGCAATCAGAAAGACTGTTCGGCAAAACTGATTTTCGGTATAATGCATGCATTGTTGTTAACCCAGCAATGGTTGATAAACTTGTTTCCCTCTTTAACTGCTCGACGCTTG
This sequence comes from Anodontia alba, assembly GCA_964016985.1. Lineage (NCBI taxonomy): Eukaryota > Metazoa > Mollusca > Bivalvia > Lucinida > Lucinidae > Anodontia > Anodontia alba. The sequence goes on along the minus strand of OZ024825.1, from coordinate 6,989,866 downwards.
GTCCGTCCTCAGACTAAATAGCAGCTCTTTCCTCAGTCTATTTCAGATGGTCAGCGCCTGACTAGGAATGTCTGTGGTCGGGCTTATGGTGGTTCTATTTGTGGTTATGAAGTGACTCAATCAAACCGAGTCTCCAATTTTTCTTGATTTTGTGTGTTCTTTGTTTCCAAAGGCAATCCTTTCTTACTTTTATTTTCTTGTGTTCTGGCTTCAGATTGCTATTGAACCATTTGATGTGTTTCAACACAGTATTTTTGATTACATGTGTGGTACTGTTCAGTTTCACAACTGAGTAAGAGGACCCCTGTGCGGACCGACCATGTATTTGTAATCTGAAGCTGCATTAGAATTCAGGGTGAGATTCCGAGGAAGTAAAACTGGTTTAAGCCCTCCTAGTAGTTATGATACTAACTGTTCAAAGGCAGTCCCTATGATGCAGTTATTCTTTCGTTGTGCGACTGTGGTTTCATAGGTGATGCTTGTTTTGTCTTTATTTGTTCAACATCTCTCCTTTTTTTGGTGTCATTACGAAAACACGCCCATTAAAATATATTGAAAATTTTGCAACCAAAAAAGGAAAATTTTCAAATAAAAAAGTTCTGATGTTTTTCACATTTCTGTTCAAAACATGGATTGTGGTTACTCGATAAAACCACCTCGGCGAGGCGGTTCTAACGAGAACCCACAATCTATGTTTTTGAGCAGAAACAAGAAAAATAATGTATACCTTTACTATATAAAAGTGGGGTTTATCAGGGTCAATATTATATAGGCGTGTTTTCGTGATGCTTCGAGAGGGCTGTGTTTCGTAATTGTGGCATTTCCTGAGTATCATTACTTATAGTTTTCGTCTGCAGTATAGCAGACAGTCACAAATGTTGTCGCTCTTGTGAAAAAATGGCTCGAATTGTACCAAAGGTACCGAGTCCTATTCTACGCATAGCAACCCAAAATCATTCGAAAAGTCTGCCATTACAACTGATTTGGAACAGTTCGTATATGAGCCAGCGCACGACAAAACCTAGAATAAGACCTGTGTGACCAGCAAAGAGATCAGACTGTACGTCTACCCAGTATGACAAGGGGTATCGTTCATTCCTCTTGGAATAGCCTGGATGATGTAAAATGCATATGCTTTGCGTAAAATGATCAGACTGTGGGATGGGCAGACTGAGCTGTCTTCGCAGGTGTCACAAGTCTTATTATAAGTTTTGTTGTGCGCTGGCTTATACGGAACCAGTCCACAATTACCTCCCCTGATTCGTTGTCCAAAATAAGGAAATATAGTCGCACAAATAGTCCCTCACTTGGATGCTGTGTCTTATGCCAGAGTGACTGAGCAGAGTACTTCACTGTGATTCTTTTGATATATCAACATGTAGGTGTTTTGAAAATTAAGAGTTTGTTTTGTTTCCTTTTGATTTCAGGAAAACAGGTGAACCTAAGCACACCCCTAAGAAGTGAGCCAACATGGGCCGTAACTGGTATGAACTGACAGGTGTTTACTTTGACAGACAACAGCAGGAAAAGGAGCTGGTCATGGTCATGTGTAAAGCGGATAAATTTGAAGGTAAGAAATGATGACATAAGCAGAAGAAAGTATGCATCGATTGCAAAGTTATCAGCAATTTTTTCCCAAGAGGTCTTTGTACGAAAGGTAATGGAAAAATAATTGTGGTCCGAGGCCCAGCTAGGAACCAGTCCACAATTACCTCCCCTGATTCGTTGTCCAAAATAAGGAAATATAGTCGCACAAATAGTCCCTCACTTGGATGCTGTGTCTTATGCCAGAGTGACTGAGCAGAGTACTTCACTGTGATTCTTTTGATAGATCAGCATGTAGGTGTTTTGAAAATTAAGTTTGTTTTGTTTCCTTTTGATTTCAGGAAAACAGGTGAACCTAAGCACACCCCTAAGAAGTGAGCCAACATGGGCCGTTACTGGTATGAACTGACAGGTGTTTACTTTGACAGACAACAGCAGGAAAAGGAGCTGGTCATGGTCATGTGTAAAGTGGATAAATTTGAAGGTAAGAAATGATGACATAAGCAGAAGAAAGTATGCATCGATTGCAAAGGTGTCAGCAATTTTTTCCCAAGAGGTCTTTGTACGAAAGGTAATGGAAAAATAACTGTGGTCCGAGGCCAGCTAGGAACCAGTCCACAATTACCTCCCCTGATTCGTTGTCCAAAATAAGGAAATATAGTCGCACAAATAGTCCCTCACTTGGATGCTGTGTCTTATGCCAGAGTGACTGAGCAGAGTACTTCACTGTGATTCTTTTGATAGATCAACATGTAGGTGTTTTGAAAATTAAGAGTTTGTTTTGTTTCCTTTTGATTTCAGGAAAACAGGTGAACCTAAGCATGTTTTGTCCTGTTCGTTGAATTGTTGTTGTGTTTGGTGGATCCTGTTTAGCATTGTAATCACCTTGTTGGAGAAAACAAGGAGCTGGTTCCTTTGCTTTTCTTTGGTCTGTGGCATGTATACTGTCTGTCATACATGCAGTTTGTATGCTCCTCCTCTTGGCGTCACGAAAACATGCCTATATAACTTTGACCCACTTAAACCTCACTTTTATATAGTAAAACTGGGATTTACAGGGTATACATTATTTTTTTCTTATTTCTGCACAAAAAAACATAGGTTGTGGGTACTCGTTAGAACCGCCTTGTCAAGGCTGTTCTAACGAGTATCCACAACCTATGTTTTGAGCAGAAGTATGAAAAATACCAGAATTTTTTATCTGAAAATTTTCATTTTGGTGGTAAAATTTTCAGTATATTTGAATAGGCATGTTTTCTTAATGGTGTCATTGGTAGGCACATTCTGTGATTGTGGCTCTTTCTGTGCATCTTTTGTACTATTTGGGTCAATTGTTTACACTCGAGCCTATGTATACATACACCAAAGTCTCCTAAAGGTCGTGGTCAACGTGATTATCATTGAACAATAAAATGATACCGCACTGATAAAGTTTTTTTATAAACGCGCTTTTATTGTCGTTATGACGACAGAGTGCTGTGTAAAGAGGGTTATCTTTAAAACCTAACTGGGCTAAGTGTTAGGGCATTGGCAAACTGTGCAGATCATGATCAGACACCGAAAAACGCGGCGTCTGATTAGGGTCTGTACTGCTTGCTTAAATTATGTGAAGTTGAGAGTTGAATGAAATAGTCAAGTCCTTGTTCAGGACCTTTTTCTCAGCCTACACTCAGAGACATTCGACCCACCAGTGCTCTCAGTGCTTTGATTTATACATTGCCCAGACTTGTTAACCCTTTAAGTGCTCAGCACAATTGTAGCAGACGACATCTATGTTTTCTTGTTATTTTGAAGAGACAATCAGACTTGAAATTTCATGTGAATCGTGTGCTCGGCAGACGATTCACATTAAATGCTAAGCCTTATTTCCTCTAAAAAGATAAACAAAAATGAAAATCGTCTGCTGTAATGTCTTTACCTGTTGATATTGGCAATGTCTCGTCATCATTATCTATGTTTCCTGCCTCCTTAAATATGTACAAATACACTTTGAGAGTGGCGGAGTTGTCTAACGTCGATTCAAAAGTTAGATATGTCACATCAAGTCCTTGATAAACCCCATCAGTTATGTCGCTGTAATTGTAAAGAACATGCACACACAGTAAACATTACCGTAAATATTTACAGGAAAAATGTTACGATACAGAGAAGGCTGAATATATTGAACAGTTTTAGTGCGCTCGACAACTTTCACCGCACTTGGTTGGAAATTGACAATTTGATAAGTCGAGCCAGATTAATCAAATTGTAAACTAATATATTTCCGATCGTATTGTGGTCATTGTCGAGGCCGACACAAAAAGAATAGCAGTTATATGTTTTGTATATTATATGTTGTAAATATATATGTATAAAAATACCTTTAAAAATCTAACGGTGTTTGAGTTTCTGTGTAGTGATACAGTTAGGCGTTACCAAAACTGGAGCTTAATCATTAGGAAGTCACCCTCGATCCGTTTTGACCGCTCTCTCTCGTAATAAAAATGATGCGCAACGCACGAAAAAAACAAAACAAAAAAAAAAACAAAACATATGTACTATTTGCGGACAACGCATCGATACAAAGATGCAATATGTATTTTGTAATATAAAGATGTACACAACTGAATGACATACATTTTTTGGTAGCATGAGTAATTAGACACTGACCGAGACCGTAGACACCACACCAAGGACAAGCTGGACCAAGGTTGAGTTAAAAAATTGAATGACTGCTGGTGCCATGGAAGGATATATGAAATATAACAGCTGCATGAATCTTTTAGTGTTTACAATGTAGTTTTGAATTTGTATAAATAGTTGTTCGTTTTCAGTATTTGACATGTCGTCTCTGCCGAATAGTAAGTGTTCCGTAGTAAAGTCAAGTAGGTTTGGTGGTAAAAGCAAATTTCTTGTCCTTGAGTATTTTGGACATTTAAAAAGAAAGTGGTATGTGCTTTCAAACCCACCACATGTGCAAGAAGGACTGGGAACTATATTTTTTCGAGAGAGATTAGAATTTAGGGAACTACACTCCATCCTGATTTAGGGAACTACACTCCATCCTGAATCATTTGTGGAGCGCTGTGGTGCAGTGGTAAAGCGTCGGACTCGAGATCGAGAGGTACCGGGTTCGATCCCCACTGACTGCAAGTGTTGTTTCCTTAAGCAAGAAACTTTATCCACATTGCTTAGTACTGGTTTCTACCCAGGAAAAAAGAGGGCCACATGGAAGATTAGTACTAGATTACTAAATGTGTTACCCTCTATAAATAAAGTCGATTATTATTATTATTATTTTATTTTATTAGCATGTAGTATTTGACCCTACCTTGAGCCTACTTTGAAGATATTAGGTGGAGTATATCTGTTCCTGCTGAGACGAAATTTAAAGGAGGAGACTGTAGGAGATTTTTTTTATACCGTCGGGTAGGTCGTTCCAAGCCCGTTTTGCCGAAGAAAAGAAAGAATTGAAGAACAGATTAGTATTTGCTCTCGGGTTTCTTATATCATTGGAGTTTCTAAGGTCATAACTGGTTGTTTCCTGTACAAGTTTGGTCAAGGTATCCTGAAGGTATTGTGGCGTTAGACCATTTATTATTTTGTAGAGTATTATGTTTGTGTTTATTTCTACGTTCTTGGAGTGATTCCCATCCCAAGTCCGCAAAGAGCTTTTCTAAATTGCAGAGTTTGGTCGCCCCAGTAATAATTCGAACAGCTTCGATGTGTACTGCATCAAGTTATTTCTTACTTTCGGCAGAGGCATTGTCCCATACTGAGTCGCTGTATTCCAGGAGCGGTCTTATGTATGAAAAGTACATTTTTTCGAGGGAATGCCTTTTAAGTCTGAATTTTAGAATTAATCTACTCCAAGCGCTTGTTGCGATTTTATTGATGTGTTCGTTCCAGTTGCATATGTAAGTCCTAAATGTTTGTGTAACTCTGTATCTTTTATCATATTACCATTCATATAGAGTGGAGGATGTTGGATCGGGTTGCGTTTTCGAGATATGAGCATTGAATCTGTTTTAGAAGCAATGAAGTCGACCAGTCATTCTGCGGCCCAAGCAGTTATGTATCTTAAGTCATTATTTAGTCCCAGAGCTGCAGAGCGGTGTGTCAACTATGATATATAAGCTAGTGTCGTCCGCAAAACGTCAAATAGAAGCACGTAGCTCGTTCACTATGTCCTTGATGTAAATGAGAAATAACAAGGGACCGAGGATCGAGCCCTGAGGTACACCTGCCTGTACATAAGCCCAGATATATTTTAGGTTGGCAAGTCTCGAGTGAAATATTTAAATATTTTAAACTCATTGTGTATCAACTTACATATTACATATCATAAAAATGATTCTTTTTACGTCGGATTCTGCTTTATGCTCTTTCAAATGACTTCAATAGATTTTGCAACGTTACGTCATCTACACTCGTCGCGCGGCGTCATCGCGTTCGAAAGAAAATTTTTTCTCTAAGAACTGCGCGCGCGCTGATTTTACATGCGCGGTTCGCCGGACATAATATTGTTTTACCTGAATTCAAACTCCTGATTTGCGAAGGTCTTATGCCAGTGACCGGAAGTTTTAATTCTATCTCCTGTACTTTTTACTTCATTCAAATTGTCAAACTCTACCGTTATGACGTTGCCATTTGAACTTCCTGCAAAATAAATAAATTACTAAATAAATAAAGCAGCCGCAACGTCAAAGAACTTACCTTCGGATATTTGCGCCGAGGGAAGGTTAAAATCAGACTGCGCATATATATATATATATATATATATATATATATATATATATATATATATATATATATATATTTTTTTTTTTTTTTTTTTGTTGTTGTTTTGTTTATAACGTTATTGAGAATCGCATACTCAAGCTGAAATGCAGGGCTGTTGGGATATCATGCCCGACTTGTCCCATTTCCCAGAGGACAAGTAAGAAATTTCAATTTACTTGTCCTGGGACAAGGACTTCGACTTCTTAGTTCTAGCTAAGGAGAGTAACCAGTGTATGATATATATTTTTTTCTTATTTCTCGAAAAAAAAAACAACAACATATGTTGTGTGTACTCATTAGAAGCGAAGAAAACCATTTGTTTCTCGAAGAAAACATATGTTGTTGGTACTCATTAGAAGCACCTCAGTAAGGCGCTTCTAATGAGTACTAACAAAATAAGTTTTCTCCGAGAAATAAGAAAAAAAATCAACTTTCGGGCAAATAAATCTTGGTTGGACAAGTGGGTTTTGATCATTTACTTGTACGTGGACAAGTAATAAAATTTAATAATTACACAACCCAGTGAAATGCGTGTTCACCAAACGGTGAAAGAGACTAAAGGCATGCCTGTCAGACTATTTAAGTTACAACTATAAAAGTGTGATAATATACTGTACCGTCCTCATTTGTGCCCGTCAGCCTTATCTTTCCAGAATGCCCCAACACGTCTGCTGTCACTCCATCACCAAAAAGTGTTTCCTCAGGTTCACTAGTAGTTGGTGTTGTAGTAGTTGTGCTAGTTGTGCTAGTTGTTGTACTGGTCGTACTTGTTGTACTTGTAGTAGTTGTTGTTGTTACAATGATTTCATCAGAATCGAAATCAAAACCAATAATTGGGTCGTAGAAGACTGATTCGTCGAATACCTTAAACCGGAAGACGAACATTTGTTTCCCGGCAACGGTGGACAATTTAGGATAATCACCGGGCATATCCTCAGTAATACTTTTATCGTACGTCACCTAAAAATACAAGATAGAAACGAATACTTTCAGAGGAGATATTCTGCCCAAAGTGTTTTGGCATCTCTGAAAGATACTGGCCGCGTCAAGCGAAACGTGTCTTCTAACATGCGCATTTTGCGCATGTTAGATGACACGTTTCGCTTGACGTGGCTAATTCAAATTCAGATGTTTCTGCGCATGTACAAAGTACACTTTTAATCCAGGCCTTTGCTCTCAATTAATACATTCTGTAGTATCCAATAATTCTTTTAGCGGACAGTGAAGGCGGGTGCGCAGTCTGATCTTAGTCCTTGCTGTTCGCATATGCCCAAAGACACGTTTTTGCATGGCGCGGCCGCGATAGAAACGGATACACTTTCAGGGGAGAAAATTCTGTCTAAAGAGATTTTACGTCCCTTCTGAAAAGGGTTTAAAATAGGAGGAAAAAAACATGATCCCCTTTTAAGAAAGCATTATTCTTCTAAAGTAAACCCTTTAGAGAAGGGGAATCGTGTGCAGGGAAGCAAATAGAAAGTCGGTATAATTTTCTCTCTTGTACAATGGTGGAAAATCTACTGTGTTTTCGACATCTTACAGAAAGTTGTGTTTTGCTTGGCGTTCTGTACATAAATCACGAAAACATGCCTATATAATTTTGACCCCCCTAAACCCCACCTTTATATTGTAAAACTGGGGTTTACAGGGGTATCCACCATTTTTCTTATTTCTGCTCAAAAACATAAATTGTGGACACTCGTTAGAACCGCCTTGCCAAGGCGGTTCTAACGAGTACCCACCCCCCGCCCCTTCTATGTTTGGAGCAGAAATATGAAAAATATCAGCGTTTTCGATCTGAAAATTTTCTGTTTTTTTGAGGTGTTTTTCTATATATTTGAATAGGCGCGTTTTCATAATGAGAAGTAAATTTGCAAACTTTTGTCATGATTTAATGCAGTACCATTTGTCGTAACTATCTATGCACACTTTTTTAATGACAGATTTCTATCTGTCATTCCTTGCTGGCAGAAGCGTTCTCAAGTTGCTTCCGGCTCTCAAGTTGCTTCCGGCTTTCACTACCACTGAAATATGTGTCCGCTCAAAATGTAGTCCGATGCTATTAATATCTTTATAGCGCCGTGCAATTTTTAAAGCAGGCGACATTCAGAATTCTCCCTTATTTGCAGAGAAAACCAGACTAAGCATTTCATATGAATTGTTTGCCAACGGATGAATCGCATGAAATTCTCTGATATAATAAGACAAAAAATAAAATTGACATCTGCTACAGTCGTTGTATGCAGTCTAAGGGTTAACATATCAAAATACTTGTGTATCAATACGCCTGCGCTGGACTAAAGACGTGGCGCGAGAAACTAGACCGTAAGCCACTGTTACCAGCAATATAAACACTGTCTAATCAGCTATTACTCTCCAAATTAGATTCTGAAGATTTTTTATGCTTGATAATAAAAGAAAAAAAGGCTGTGCTCATAATCATGCTGCAAAGTGTTTTCTCCGATATTATCTGAGTGCGTTAGATATATAGGTTGTAAGGTTGATCTGCGCAATTTGTTGTTAGCTATTAATAGAACAGGCGCTGCCTCATAATCCGCGTGTCAAAAATTAGCAGATATTTTTTACCGTAAAACATAATTTCATGCAAATTGTCTCAAATGAGGAATCAGCTAGCATGAAATGTCAAATGCTGTCTCCTTGGGAAAATAAAGACAATATTTCAAAATATGGTATGATAAAACTTTTACACAGAGCACTTGCCCATTTGTCTGACGTGTGTAAAAAATTCAATACTGTCGGATTAAAGGGACAGGGCTTTAGTCAAACATTACAAGATGTAATCTCGCTGTTGTTGATTTGCTTAACATTAAAATATTTTATCTGCGGCATTTTAATAAAAAGGATGCTTGGGTTTAAAGTGTAACTATTTATCAGAAAAAAAGGAAAGTGTTGAAAATCTCTATTGCTACTTTGGTTATTTCCTCTTATTGAACGCTCGATTGTGAAAGTGAAAGTAGACAACAAGTTGGCTTCTTTAAAAAGAACCCAACGAAAGGTTCGCATCTTGTTTTAAATTTGCAGGTTTGCACAGCAAATTTAATGCCGTCATTTGCAACCATTTTTTAAGTACAGGTATTAAGTTATTGAAGAGAATTTATCACAATTTTAGCTCTTTATTGCATGTGATAACTGGCTTTTTGCAACATTTTGAGACAAAATATTTCTTTTGAAACTTCAAAACATCAAGTGGAACTTCATGGCACTATATATATATACCTCTGCAAGCATTTGATATCTGAATTTGTAGTACTACATTTTTAAACAAATGTGAAACCTTTTTATTGGACGGGTTTTCAAAAATCTGTCCTTTAAAATAGCGAACCCCGGCATGAATTTCTGATAGAATCTGTCATTTCAGTGCCTTTTGGCGCTTTGATTTATTCTAGTCATTTGTTTTAAAAAGAATCAAATAGTTTTTCCCCATGTAAAAATGAATGCAAATTATGCAGAAATCTGTAGGGTAGGAAACTTGGAGGCAGATTTTCAACAAGTTCCTCTTGTTCAGTTTTTCTGAAATTTTCATAATATTGTTGTAATAACATTCAGCAAAGAAAAGTAAAAAAAATATTTTCTTAGTCAAAAAGTAAAAAAAAAAAAATCATTTTCTATAGAAATTGCATAGGTAAGACCAAATTTTTGCTGTAAATTTAATTTTAGGGTAAATATTTGAGAACAAATCACAGAAACAGAACAGACAAATGATTTCTGATAAGATATGGTCAATCAGAATAAACTATTATCATTTAAAATAAAACGCCAAGCAAAAACGTCTTTCCGAGTGATGTTGAAAGGACAGCAGGTTTAAACTACAGTCGACTCTCGTTATCTCGACTTCGCTTATCTCGAATAACCGCTTATTTTGAAGTGAAACTCTGGTCCCTGTTTAAACATGGAAGTCTACGAACAGGTAACAAAGTATTGTTGATAAGAGGAAAACTTGCTCTTTAGGAGCAATTTCTCCTCTTTTCCACAATAGTTTCAATGTATCTCTAACTTCAGGTATCAAATTACATATTCGCTTGTGAAATGTGGTTGTTAGATTGTTTAGTTTTTCCTCAGTTTTGTAAATCTGATATGTCGAGTTACGGATATCTAGAAGTATTTCATAGAGTCCCTTGGACTTCGATACAACGAGAGTTGATTCTAGATTTTCTTTAACTCTTTTCTTTTCAAGAAAAGTAGAGCTTGAGATTTCATTCAATCTATCTTGAGGTCTTTTGTTCCTGGGAAAATTAAAATATTTTAAAATGCCGACAGCTGCAGACTGGTAAAAGTCAACTGTATATACAAATACGGGCCTCGCCATGCGAAAACGTGTCTTCGGGCACACGCGCGGACAGATCAGGGCCCTCGCTGTCCGCATATGCCCGAAGACACGTTTTCGAATGGTGCAGTCCATATTTTAAAAGGGACTCGTTACACTTACTGGCACTCCTCATATTTTACAAGAGGAGACAATTTTATGACTTTCTGCGTGCATTCCTTCGGGACCCTCCAGGTCTACACTAGGGATTATTCTTAAAAGAAAACGATGTTTCTTTCTAGAGCGGTGCATTTTAGAAGGGATGCTAAAACAATTTTGACAGGGTTGCTTCCCCTTACAATGAACTGATTCCCGTTACTGTATAAACGCTACAAATGTTATTAATGTCTGAAAAGTTAAGGGTCCCTTTTCATTAGGGACAACGTTGACAAATCAATAAACGCGTCTTACAAATTCAAGTCAGGTAGAATTCTACGGCCTGCTACGTGATATCAGAAATCGTGCATACGGTAAACACTATTTTAACTATACCTTAGAGCAAAAGGGTGAAATATTTAACTATACATGTATCTTAGAGCAAAAGGGTGTAATACTCTTTTTGACCATTTAATGTGAATGATACATCTGGTTGTTTCTCTGCCATTTTAAGACTTCATATTTCCTTATCTGCACACACTGATCCTTGTGAAAAAAGCTCTTCTGAAGAAGAAAAGAATTTGCTCCCAAAGGGAGTAAATGCTTCCCTGTTAGAGAAAACCTCTTTACTGAAGGGAGGCAATGTAGGTTTGACACATTATCTCCCCTGAAGGTATGTTTGTTCCTCTTTAAGTGTTTAAAAGTTGAAATGAATCTCACCGCAGTAATTGGGCTATTTTGCATATGCGGACAACGACGGCTCATTGCCTGTATGCCGGCCTCGATGGCTCAGTTGGATGCGCCGTCCGACTGGAGACCAGGAGGCCGTGGGTTCAACCCCCGCCGAGTTCGGCAACATTCTTTCGTAGAGATTGATCATGAAACATTTTGTACGGTCATTCTCTCCCTTCCGCTGATTCAAGAAGGGCAGTTGTCAGTTTCTGGCGAAAGAATGTGCACAATACTGGTTAACCGCTTAGAGGACTAAGCCTGCCCAGTAAACTGACAGCGCTTGACATGACCCCATTGGGTTGACTGGGCCGTAAAACCTCAACACAAGCAAAATATCTACCTCTATATGCGCATAGTCGGATCTCTGAGGGTATTCCATCACGAAAACATACCTATATAACTTTGACCCCCTTAAACCCCACTTTTAAATAGTAAAACTGGGGTTTACAGGCGTCCCAGCAGGCACACAACATCAAAATGACGTCGTATCAACGTCGATGCGACGTGATGACGTCGCATCGACGTTGATGCGACGTCATTTTAACGTTGTGTTTCCGCTGGGGTATACATTATTTTTCTTGTTTCTGCTGAAAAAACATAGATTGTGTCGGCGAGGCAGTTCTAACGAGTACCACAATCTATATTTTCAGCAGAAATATGAAAATTATGAGAGTTTTTTATCTGAAAATTTTCCCTTTTTGGTTTTAACAGTTACAATGTATTTGAATAGGCATGTTTTCGTAATGAAATGCACTTTTCAGAATTAATGCATATTGAGAATCTACTGACGAACATGAATACTCCTGACCAGACCCTATGGTTGTGCAGGCTGATCTGGGTGCATATGACATTCGGATTCTTTTCTCACTGCACGTCATCATATCAGTTAAGGGGATTGAATATACTTATAGAGGATGTACCTGTGTCAAAATTATTTTACCTCTTTTGAAAAACGGAATCTTTCGATGGAGCAAATTCTTTCCTTTTAGAATTGACCCATATTCGTAGAAATTGCCTTAACGTCCATGGAATGTGTTTAAATGTTTATTGCTTGTATGTGTTTATATGTGTATGTGTCCGTGTTTGCAAAAGTCGAAAGACCTGGGACTACCGTCTATTTTCCCAGCCATGTTGGGCTAATCCATCATTGATGTTCAGTGAAGACAGGAAAATCCCAAACCGAGGGTCCAACGTTCCATTGGGAAACGAGGCTTGCCGAGTTTCCCACTGGAGCAGTGGACAAGAGGGTTGACATTTACCTTTCGTCATTGAAAATCAGTGATCGATTCTTTTTCTCACATGCCATCAAGAAAACAATGCCATTTTCTCTCGTTGCTCACACAGAAATGCAGGAACAAAATGGCGAAGAATAAAACAAAATCAAGAAAACCAAATGATTTTGTTACCAAAATGTTCTTTTTATTTTGACTCAGACTATGGATACTTACACTTGAAGTTTTTGTTCACTAATAAAGCAGTTATAAGCGTTTGAAAATTTGAATTGGCGTTTCACAACCTGACGCCGAAAACGTAGAAACCCAACGTTATCCGATTATAATTTGGAACGTCGCGACGTGAACGTCGCATGTGAACTGTCTCGTATAAAGCAACGTCGCGTGTGGCTGTCTCGTATATAGTAACGTTTATCCCACATAGGCATCGACATGGGATCGATTTTGCCGCTGACAAGAATGCACAGTGATTTCCCGACCCCATATGCACGGGTGTGTGAGAAAATACATTCTCAACTTAAATTATAGGTCTGCTGGCTCTTAATCCGCCAGCATAATATGCATGTAATAAGGCAATACCTAGATACGTGCAAAGCTACCCCACTAGAGAGGCCCTCGCAGGAGGTACCATGTTCTCTAAAAGCAACCGGTCATGTTCCCTTGTTCCCTAAAAGTAATTTTCAAAATTTCCATGTTCCCTGTTCCCAAAAACTAGTTTTGTTCCCTTATTCCCATATATTTTTCCAATTTGCCCTTGTTCCCTGAAAGGAAATAAGCATCTTCTCTTTTTCCTCAAAACCCCTCGGAATGCCTCACTAAAGACAATACATAGTACATGGCCCAGGAATTATGTGGAATTCTCGGCTGATTGCATGACCCCAACGCATCGATAGGATGAAACAGGTGCGGTTGCCAAGAGGCAAAAGAGAGTGTACATATTCATTTGCGTGCATGAGAAAAGGCGAGGCTTGTATGGGAGGTGGGGGAGGGGTAAATAGGCCTATTCTGTATCCCTGGAAGTAAACAGATAAATATCCTATATCCTTTTTATATATTCCGTGCAATATTTCCATTTTTATTTTTTTTTTTAAATATCCTTAATTGTACGAGCGTACCAAACTGGGTTTCAAATATACCACATCCCTGGTAGTAAAATGTCAAATACCCCATACCCCTTCGAGTAAAAAGGCAAACGTACACATCCCTAAAGCCCCTATACTAGCCTCAAAGATACAACTTGGTCAACATTTTCGATATGTTGTTGTTGTTTTCGGACGTGAAAAATGTCCTGTTTTAATTTCAGCTGGCATAACTTCGCGATTGGTTGGCTTTTTTTTTTTTTTTTTTTGCAGTTTTCGGCAAAATTGTTCGCATTGACAGCTCTATCATTATTTAGCAATTCCATTGAAACAGTAAAAACTGTATCATTTGGTCTTTAAAATCCTTTTTTGAGATTCAAAACATTGAGGCAACGTTGTATTAATGTCATATGCCTGCTTGGCAGAGGCATGTTACCCTAATGAATAAATAAAACACAGAAAACTAGGTGGACATTAATGTTACAATACTGTTTTTTCTCGACTTCTTGACTGAAGGTATGTAAGACAGGGCAAGGCCGTTGCCTTTAATTAAAGAGGTCCCTCAAATTTCTAAGGAATGAGATAATTTGGCTGAATAATCCAGGAGTATGCTCGTCACCCCTATGATCTAGAACATAGATAGGTGCAATGGATAATGGAATAATCTCCCGGGAAGAATCTCAACTGGTAGATAAAAATGTTTCCGCAAAGAAGCTTTTTTTGTTTTTGTTGTAATTGTTGTCGTTGTTTTTATTTATTCATATATGCAAATAAAATGTGTTTTATGAAATAAACTGTGAAAGAAAACCATAAAAGTAATAAATGAAAATAAAGTATATTTAAAAAAAAAAAAAAAAAAAAAAAAAAAAAAAAAAAAAAAATGCGCTGGCTGGGATTTGAACTCGCGTCACACGGATTCAAGTTTACGGCCACCACGATTGTGATGTTAACTAAAGATGCTCAAATATTGTATTTAGATCTTTTACACTGGGCGAAGAGACCGTTTTTCAGCGTTTCTCCAAGAACAAATATCCTCATTTATATGTCTGTGTGTGATTGCATTCATTGCATTGCATTTTCTTTTACTAAGAAACAAAATCCACACCAATGGCAAGCGCATTTTATCGCTACAGAACACCTCCAGTAAACACACACACACACACACACACACACACACACACACACACACACACACACACACACACACACACACACAATGTAAACAAACGCAGTAACAGCGACAGGAACCCTCAGTTCCCCCTTCCCCCCTTCCCCCCTCGCCCCCGGGAACATTTAGCAGACAACAAAAGGTACGTCATGGAATGTCCGAAGTTGTGACGTAATATCAAATTTCTGGTGCACATTGTATCTTTTTTCCATTACGATGTAAAATACGGTTAGCTTTCATTTTGTTTGGCTTCTGACTTTGGAATTTGGACTTTAAAAAATAGTTATACTAATTTAAATGCGAAGTAAAAAGATTTTAATCCTCTCTCGAAATATCGAGAAGAGACTTACGAACAAAATGGGTTCCGGTTTTATTGAGCGTCGGTCAGAACTTGTATTTAATGCTGGGTCAACTATTGTTTATGGAAAGTGCCATCTTGTCCAAAGTTTTTAAGTTTTTTAGGTACATAACTACATTTAAATGAACTTTATTTAAATGCTACGTGTTAAGTATAGGTGTGCTTTGCACGCGGGCCCATCGGACCCGCTTTGCTTTGCACGTGTTATTAAAAACGTTTTGATTGGTCTTATATAATGTGTAAGGGGTGAATTGATGACCGTGCATTTAGTGGCATGGAGAAATTGTGTGTACCATATATTGACGATTGACGTAAAATATAACCTATTAGTACCATCCCAGTCAGCATTCTACGTAAATCTATATCGGGCCGCCATCGGCCCGTCAGGGTAGCTGACGGGCCGATGACGGCCCGATGTAGATGTACGTAGAATGCTAGCTGGGATTAACCTTGATATTATAAAACGTTTGGATTCTTATTAATGCGTGTTAACTATTCAGTAGTCGACAATTCAAAATAGATTTGTGTTTTTTCCAGGAAAACAGGCTTCGCCATTTAGTCAAAATTGATCATTATCATGAAATGTCAAAGCTTATTTTCTGGAACTATTAAGAGGAGATATCCTGAATCAACCAAGAGAGTGATAAAGGTTCAGTGCTTAACTTCTATAGAAATTTCTTTAGAATGTTCACTTTAGTTCGTTTCGTGGCTGAACGCTTCTCAAATATTTAATACAGCCCTACTTTTGGTGATTAATTCCACGAGAATTATTAATATTCTGACAAATAAGTCAAATGATTTTTGGCATGCAAAGAGATGTCGGTACATTTATTTAAACCTCTGCTTGAGAAATTGTACCTTTGTATATGTCCGCTCAGTGGAAACAGTTCTATCTGCGCATCCGCGCAGAGTAATCAGAGTTTCAGATGTCCCGATGAAGAACCGTTGGCTCCTTGGTCATCAAGAAAGTACTCCGTTAACGCTCTGATCAGACTACGTGAACACAACAGCTGATCGAATTAGTTTCGGCCAGAAAGAACATTATCTCGCTGCGTAGTTTACCTACTCGTTTACGTTTTACCTGACTTTAGCGCGCAAGACTTAGAATTTTTTAACGTCAACTTGTGTCAGTTTACATTCAATGTTTATGTAAATTTTAATATTTTATTGACGTATAGAATCATAAGTAAAGGTAGAATCAATAGTAAAGGAACCTAGTGTCATACGTATTAAGAACGCCCTTCCTGCGTATCCGCGCAATCTGATCAGTGACTTATTCGTGTGTCAAGATATTCTGTGGATAAACCTTGCTTTATGTGTTTTTTTTTTTTATAAAGCTTAGGTAATTAATACATCGTAAGAAGATCATTTTGCCGTTCCTTAACATCAACAGAAAACTTCAGAGCTAAATGTTTGCTGTAGCCAAAGACAACTGACCTCTACTTCCGAAGTCTCCTTATAGGCCTTGGTGTCGTTCACTGCCTGTTTTAATATACTTAATTAATATAATGTAACCATCAAACAACGACTACGTTGTTTGCGGCCTTATCCGCTGGAACCAACACACTTTCTATGAAATTCTTGAACACTCTGCTTCAGATGACGGAAAGTAGATTTAGGTTCAGGTGATAATAGATTAATATTTTGAGAATAAAATTTAATAGTTTATCGATGAAATTATTTTTTTTTAATTTCCATTCTTTTAAGCATCAAGCTGAACATGCTTTAGTTCACACCATCGGCTACCAAAATCGTTCAATGCAGGAGCTATTCCTTCTCTACATTTATTAAAATCTACATGATTTGGAAATCTGGGCCCAGTTGTTCAACGCATCGTTAGCTTAACTAGCTCGTTAGTGGTCAAAATGTTTACTGTTCTTGTAAGTACAATATCTAATTCACAGGTATTTTTGGTGAAAAAAATGTGAGTAGCATTTAAAAGCTACTCACATTTTTTCAGCAAAAATATTAGCATATCTGCCATATTTATTGATCAAAGTTTTAACGATACGTTAACTAACGACATCGTTAGTTTTGAATAACTGGGCCTTGTATTTTGGGCCCTTAGAAACTATTTTACGAATTCTTGGATCTAAAATGACTTTAAAATTTCTGTAATAACATGTCCAACTGAAGGGTAACTGAACATGGAGTCTTTACAATCTCATGTGTCAGGATCTAAAACAAGCTCATTGAAATTAAAATTCAGTTTGGTGTCTTTTGATATTTTTGAATTTCGAAGAAGAGTTTCCATTATAATTAATTTTCTCCACTGGTTGCACTGAAACATTAACAAGAGAATGGCCGGTACGTTTAGAATGTTGATAAAGAAATGTATCAATCATTTTAGGCGTTTTAATTCAGCGATAATTTTCACCAAATCGGTTTCTAAGAGCACGATCAGTTTGACCAACATAATGCATATTACAATTTATAGTATTTCAAGTCAAAACATTAATCAAGTCCAACGATTTTCAGGAAAATTTAGAATCATTGATGACAGATACTTTTCTGCCATGAACTGATGATGTTATGGTAGAATTAGTACATAGAAGCTTACAACAGTTGCACGTCTTGGCATTGCTCTTGGAAATACTGGGACACATTCCAGGTCATCTAATCTGATTAGAGTATATGCGAAGAATTGGTAATTTTGTTGGTAATAATCTTACTTTTCGTTAAGATGTTAAGATTTGATAAACCTCGAAGATTATCAGAAGAAGCAGATTGTAGATTTAAAGTTTTTATTCTAACAGAAGGTAACAGGTTTTGAAAATTTCTGACAGAGTGAGGAATCCGTACAGAAGATGCAGGATTCAGCCTAAGAGGAGTTAAATTAATACTAAGACTGTTTGCGATACTCATAGTTGTTTTATAAGTGGTGATATAGTCAAAAAAAATGCGACATTCATTTCGGTCTTTAAAGTTCGAACAATAATATGTAAATAATTTCCTTCGAGGAAAGAAATGGTATAACAAATACCCACAATTCATAACTATGTCTAATAGAAGTCCATCTATAGACAAAAAAGTGACCGTTATACAACGAGAAATGAATGTCGGTAAACTAGTGACCTACAATGAAGTATCGATGAGGTCTGATGTCTTAGTGACGAGAAAAATGAAACACGATTGCAATCAATCCCTGAGGATTGAATGAATAAGAACACTAATATTTATTGCATATGTTAGAAATGTTTAAGATAACGATTAGTTCCTATAATTTATCCTCAGTGATACATTTATACCTCTTTAAATATCTACTAGACTGGTAGTGGTTGTAGATATTTGTATTATTCAGTGACTCAAGTACTCTTATGTATCCTCTCAGTGACTTTTATTCTTCAACCATCTACTAGACTGGTATTAGTTGGAGACTTTTGAAATGGTTTAGCCTTTTAGGTAACTCTCATTTATTCTAAATTATCCTCTCTGATACTTTTATACTGCTTCAAATATCTATTGAACTGGTTTTAGTTCTAGATGATTGACTTGTTAAAGTAAATCTTAGTTACTCTGGGCCCAGTTGTTCAAAGCGTCGTTAGCTTAACGAACTCGTTAAGGGTCATTTCGTTAACTGTTTTAGCGGATTCAATACACAATATTCTGATATTTTTTGCTGAAAAAATGTGAGTAGCTTTTGCACTGCAAAAGCTACTCACATTTTTTCAGCAAAAAATTTCTGCATATTTGCGTATCACTGGATGTAAATTTTAACGAATCGTTAACTAACGACATCGTTAGCTTTGAACAACCGGGCCCTGATGTATCTTCTTAAACTATGAATATTTTTATACTGCTTTACTTGTATCATTTGTTGATGTATTAAAATGTCTAGATTACTCTCAGTTACAGTGACTTGTCCTCTTTCATACTTTCATGCCTCATCAAACTTCTCTTACACTGGTATTAGTTGTAAATGTTTGAAATGGTTTAGGTAACTCATATTTGTTTGAAATTTGAAGCTGCATCAGATTAAGGGCGAGGCTGGATTAAACCTCTGAATAGTAGAGTTTCTGCTGATCGTTCAAATGCACTTCCTTTGTTGCAGTGTTTGTTCGAGCGTCGGTGATATCATATGTGACGTTTATTTCATTATTAATTGTTCCTCTTCCCTTCTTAATTTAGTGACTCTGGAAGGCATTCCCTGGGTATCCACATATTTTTGGAGAAGTAATCGAAAGGGTTTAACCATGCATAGTTGCGGTGGTTATAATGGGCTTCAAAAAACTTAACATTTTATAATCATAGAAAAACCTATCTCCAAATTGTGCATATGCAGCTTAATTTCAGTTGATATTTCGGTTTTTCGTCTTTGTCTATAAAACATGTGTAACCTAAATCACTCCCTAGGCATACTCAGCAGACGACAAAAATGGCTCTGACATTTAATTGTCTCCTTTCGAGAAAGTTTGCGGGAAATTTTAAAGCTTATTTTCTGGAGAATGTAATGAAGTATTTCAAAATCTCGTTTTCTAAAATTTTACCAGAGTGCTAAGCTTTAAGCCCCAGTAGTGAACTGTGAATGCATGTTCACAATGGACCTACCAGATTTATCCTCCGTCTACTTAAAACCATAGGAAAAGCCATGTATAGCTTTTTATTAAAAGAAAGTACAATAGGTTTGTGGTCTCACAGTTTCGGAGAAGACGTCATTAAAAAGTTTTATATAATCATACTCATAGTCGCCAATCTGGATGTCATATCCAAATATTTTCGAAAATTTGAAGTGTCTTGTCCCATGCATATTTTTTTTTTTTTTTTTTTTTTTTTGTAATCACTTTGAGCGCCGTCAGTCTTGCAGTATTGCAATATTTTTATGCAAACTTGGGCTGGAATTTTTATGGATGTTTCTCGGACTACTGGGGTTCGGCTGGTGGTTTTCTTTTCCTCCAGTATTCCGGTGATGTTGTTTAACATCCCGAGGATCTGGTGTCTCAACATGTTGTTTCTCTAGAGGTTTCGACTTGTCTTCGTTGTGGGCTTTGTCTGTGATATAATTGTTGCCCATAGTGATTCATGGATAGGTTATGGACTTCCACACGGGCCGAGCAAACAGTGCAGACCCCATGGATGCATCTTTGAAACGGTGTTCTGCTCATGTATACTCTAGAAGGAGTAAGCAGTGTTGCGCACTACATTACTGCTTAAGAAGAGTCGAAAAAAAAAAAAACAAAAAAAAAAAAAAAAAATAAATAAATAAAAAAAAAATAAACAAAAAAAAAAAAAAAACAAAAAAAAAACGAGACTCCCATTTTTTTCATCTGTAATGTGTTTTTACGAGGCAATCTTTTAGATTTTCATTATACAGAATGCTTATATGGTACTTATTGGCATATTGGATTATATACTTAAGAAAGACTGTAAATCCTGTGACGAATCCCAGTCAATGAAATTTAAATAAAGTTGACAGTATCAAAAGTAATTTAAATCGGAACTTAGGGAAAAGAGAGCTGGACTGTGTGCTTTTCGTGGGTTTGTTTGTTTTGCGCTCGTTGGTTTGTGTCTCTTTCCTCTTTCTCTTGGTGTCAGCGATTGGCTGCGACTTATGTGTGTGGCACTCCCTGGACTTTTCTGTTTACCTTAAGATGGGCACAATAAAAGCCTTTTAACATATGCGTCAAAGTAAATACATAAATATGCATTTTAACTGAATTTAAATTAGATGTCTTAAAAGATAGGGATTAAACCGATCTAAATAAACATATGTTAGAACCGTTTGACTATATTTAGTTTAAATGAAACAGTTTGACGTTTGACCTTGCAGCATAATAGGTATTTCGATGCTAAACCAAAACATGACATAAATTATGTCTATATAACGTTTACTTATTTCTTTACAGTTTATGCTTCGTCCACGTACATTTTAAGCTTTAACTCATCACGAAAACATACCTGTATAATTTTGACCCCCTTAAACCCCACTTTTACATAGTTTGTTTGTGTTGAGGTTTTACGGCCCAGTCAACCCAATGGGGTCATGTCGAGCGCGGTCAGTTTACCTAACCACACTTTTACTGGGCAGGCTTAGTCCTCTAGACAGTATTGTGCACATTCTTTCGCCAGAAACTGACAACTGCCCTTCTTGAATCAGCGGAAGGGAGAGAATGACCGTAGAAAATATTTCATGATTAGTCTCCACGAAAGGATGTTGCCGACCTCGGCGGGGGTTGAACCCGCGACCTCCTGGTCTCCAGTCGGATGGCGCATCCAACTGAGCCACCGAGGCCACTTTTACATAGTAAAACTGGGGTTTACAGATGTAAACATTATTTTTCTTATTTCTGCTCAAAAACATATATTGTAGGTACTCGTTCGAACTGCCTCGGCAAGGCGGTTCTAACAAGTATCCACAATCTATGTTTTGAGCAGAAATATGAAAAAATATCAGAATATTTTTCTGAAAACTTCCAGTTTTTGGTGGTGAAATTTTCCTTATATTTAAATAGGCGTGTTTTCGTAATGTACGAGTATGTTGGCAAACCCATCAGATGTAATTAAGTAGTACGATAAATAAGTTTTCGTACAACACAATGTCTGACAAAATGGCATGCGCAAACAGTGCAGACCCAGATCAAACGGTCCCTTAAGGAACAGTCTGATCAGGGTCTACACTGCTATTCCACTAAGTGTTTTAAGACACAACTTATGGACAGCAAACTTTAGGTCAGAAACTTATGGAATAAAGTGTTCGAAATTTAGGACATTTCGAGGGTTGAGCGCAAGACTAGCGTAAGTCAGATGGTTGTTTTTCCCCAAACCTAATCTCCTCACCATGAAGGTGTTATGAAGATTACAACATTCCTTTCTGTAAACAATGAAAATTTAGGTGCCATTGCTCGTATGAGCAATGGCACCTAAATTTGCATTGTTTACAAAGGGGTCCAAGTTGCCCCTAAACAAGGGTTTCAAAAATATGTTTGAGTTACTAAAGTCTTGCGCTCAACCCTCGATTTGCCGTAGTAATATAGGCTTGCTAAAACGTTAGACAGACACGTTGGGTGGTGTTTAACGGCCTAGTCAACACTATTAAGGGCATGTCGTGCCGGTCAATTTACCTAACTACTGTCTGTCTTTCTCTCTTTGATGTTGAGAACTTAATGTGGATCTGATTGTATCAGCTCCTGAGTTCACTTGTTTTCTTGGTCCTCCAAGTGTTAAACCAATACTTGTTAATTCTTTCTATAGAAGCTGACAACTTCTTTTTTTGAATCAGCGGAATGCAACCGTACAAAATAGTTCATAATAAATCTCTAAGAAAGTGTGTTGAGGGACCTAGCGGGGATCGAGCCACCGAGGCCGGCTAAAAAGCGTTTGTACAAGTATACAGTCAAACCTCAGTGGGACCATGAAATTAACTTCTAGACATGGGGAGTTCGAGCTAAAACGTTAGTACAAGTATATAGTGAAACCTAAGTGGGGCAGGAAATTTAGTTCTAGACATGGGGAGTTTGAGCCACTGGGGTTTAATCACAGCACAAGTTCAGGAGTCATAAGGAATAGTTTAACG
Organism: Anodontia alba; assembly: GCA_964016985.1. NCBI lineage: Eukaryota > Metazoa > Mollusca > Bivalvia > Lucinida > Lucinidae > Anodontia > Anodontia alba. The sequence goes on along the minus strand of OZ024825.1, from coordinate 6,967,064 downwards.
ATGTCTTTTCGATCTTTATAAAATAATGGTATGTTGAGTGTACACATTAGAATCGCCTCGATGAGGCAATTCTAATGAATACACACAACATACATTTTCGTGATAAAATAATGAAATCACTAAAATATTCTTAAATATTGGTTTTCATGAGCAATCGGAAGCATTTACTGGGCACTCAAAGGCGAATTCGAATTATCTTAGGTAAATGAGCCATCAATGTTCGAGTCTCGAGGTTTTACTATAGTTAGGATTGAAGGTGTCCCAAATACTTGGATAATTACCCAGTAAATACACGACGTCGTAACAACGTCGCTCCGACGTTGCCGCGGCATCACAATGCAATACAATTACTCACAAACACTGTGATGGAATAAGGCAAGTGAGTCAAAGGCGCTCTGAAGCCAGAACAGAAACATAACCGAACCACGATGGACTCGACCACAGGCAAGCGCCAATCTTCTGAGACAGACTGGTATCGCCATCCGAAGAAAAGGAAAATTTGCAATATCAAAACCAAAGCCGTCCCATTTTTATAAACTTTGAGTAGAGATTATGTCATTGGATGTCTGAAAATTTAAATCCAGAAAAGGTGCCTCGGTATAATCTTTATTTAACTGAAGTTCTCTTGGACAAAGTTTATCCATAAACGTCCAAAAGACTGCCTTTGGAAAAAAACAAAAAACAAACAAACAAAAAAAAAAAACAAACACTACGGATTAGAAAATGGGAGTAATGAAGTTGGCAACACTGCTTACGCCCTCTAGGGTATACATGATCAGATCTACATTTTCAAATACACGACAATGGGCCCAAGGATCCCAAAGGAAATGAAATATAAGCTGCAATATGGTGATGTACGGGGAGACGTTCTACCGCCACCACACGGCACTAACACATGTTCAAAATTATTACTTTTATTAATTTTAAGTTAGTCATCAAAATATCGAGACGTTGAATAGAATGCTTCAATAATACTGGCCTGATTTTTATGAGAAAGAGTCAATATAAAGTATATTTCATAACAAAATAGAAACAGCTCTACAATAAGGTGTTGGGGGTATAATATGTATTCATAGGTTTACCAAATATTTGTTGGTATAATGTAGTACCAAACTGCATAAAGATACTATGAAGAGGAAACAAAAGGACTTCACAGACTTTCTGACAAAACCACAAAGTATAATGTTTATAATCCTCAGAAGTTGAAAAGCAGCTTTCTCATTACAAGAAAGGTGACGAGAACTTTCTCTTAAAAAGTTTCATTCAATTAAATCTGGAACTTTAACTTAAATCAGTATATAATCATATTTAGACATACTATACGCACGAAAATGTTTACATTTAAGTTTGTTTGAAACCATACCTGAACTTTAATAGACAATAGAAGGTTTCTACCAGGTATTTTATGTTCCGTATCACAGGACTCGATTACACGCTTTTAATAGCAGCTTCTTGACATTAAAACAACGTTGAATCAACGTTGTATCAACGTTATGTACTTGCTGGGTCTGACTTTGATACTTTAATCAGATTGTTAGTTTTTCAATTTTTCGTTTTTTTACTCGGACGTTCTTGACGGAGGGTGGAGGTGGAGGTGTGTGTGTGTGTGTGGGGGGGGGGGGGGTGGACGGGGGAGGGTGGGGAGGGGGGAAGGGGTGCAGAAGCATAAACTCGCTGAATTTGCTTTTGTTCATTATTCACCGGCGCGCGAATCGCGCCGGTCTCTTAAAATGTACGTCCAACCCGAACCGCGAAGCACTACTACAGACTAACTATGTGACTAGTGATGTGTGTGACCAAAACTGTGATGGTCCAACAAACGCTTGGGTGGTTCAATGCTTATCCTGAAAAACAATACGCGTCCCGTGATTTGGCAGAGGCTATTGACATGGCGGCGGTGCCGATAATAGCAACAAAATAGCCAATAACGCCAAGTATTCCAATTACAAGGGCTTGAATCACGAGACATGTCGTCAGCCTACAAAATTTGCGACCGCCGCCATTTTGATGTTTTTCTCCACTTCGAATTTTATTTCTATCCATTCTCCGTGTGTTTACAAACTAAGCATGATTCGTTTAGTGCATAAGGTACACTTTGTTGTAGATTTTTAGATAACACATAGACTTAATGGTCTTTTCACGAGATAATCTGTAAGCACTTCGACACAATAATGTGTTTGTTCGACTGGTTCGTAAATTGTTGTTATTTTTAATGCAGTTTTTTCCTGCTTTTCATAATGTGTAGACTCGCAAAAAAGAAAACAAGACAAAAAAAAAAAAAAAAAAAAAAAAAAAAAAAAAAAACAAAGACAAAAACTCACAAACAGTCAAAAATCTTTAGAAAAAATTCTGAAGCAGTAAAATGGATTTCACGTAAACGCACGAAAGTGTATTGTCGTTGTACCTGCCTTCGGCATACACTAGTTTTCGCTATTCGGAAAGCATGGCCCCTGCCCATCGGGGCCCGCGAAATAGATGGGCTGCCTAAAGCCTCCATGGCAGAGCTGCTAGTAACTAAGCAGGACCCGAATTCATGTGATCGGGTCGGGTAAACGTCCCACAAAGTCGGAGGAAATGTCTCTAAACTACTGAAATATTGTTGACCTGGACGTTATATCGCAATTCATACAGTGGATTCACAAGTCAAGCGTGGTTTGAAATCAAATCCTGTTAGATCTGCCCAACCCACCTATGAAGCATGCGATGATAATTTGGACGCACGGATATAGGTAGCACCTATTAGATTCATATTAAATGCGTCCAACGGGAACTGCAAAGCAGTTCCCCGAACCGCGAAGCGGTTCGGCGTGCAGACGCACTACTATAGACTACCGATGTGACCAGTGATGTGTGGTATGTGACCAAAAAATGTACTGGTCCAACAAGCGCTTGGGTGGTTTGGTGCTTATCTTAAAACAATAAGCGTTTCGTGCTTTGGCAGAGACTATTGACACGGCGGCCGTGCCGAAAATGGCGACAAAACAGTAAAAAAACGCCAAGTATTCCTATTGCAAGGGGTTAAATCACGAGACTTATGACGTCAGCCTACAAAATTTGCGACCGCACCCATTTTGAATTTTGTCTCCATTTCGAATTTTATTTCTACCCATTCTCCGTCTATTTACAAGCTAAGCATAATTTGTTTTGTGCATGAGGTACACTTTGATTAGATTTTAGATAACACATTGACTTTACGGGCTGCCTAAAGCCTCCATGGCTGGTTGTAACTAAGCAGGACCCGAATTCATGTGATCGGGTCGGGAACAAGTCCCACAAATTTGGAGGCAATATCTCTGAACTACTGAAATGTTGTTGACCATGTTGACTTGGACGTTATATCACAATTATATAGACGTTACGTAGCCTAACAGTGCAAAAAAAAAACCAAAAAAAAAAACAAAAAAAAAACAAAAAAAAACAAAAAAACAAAAGCCTTTCTAGAGACCTATTTGTTCTGGCAACGTAGCCTATCTGTAGTAAACAATAAATGCGGCAAGTAGGACGTTGAAAAGGTCAGGCAAATAATAATAATATCAATAAAGTCTCAATGCTACAGAATTCTAACAATATTAGCTTAAATTAAACTGTGTTTGTCTGACAAATTAAGGAGAAATACTCTACACATACTTTAAACATGCCACAGAAACTGGAATGGGCATGTTAGCTGAAGGCCAGATAGTGAATAAACACCATTTTCAGCAGTTTTAAAAAGTTTCCGATCCTTTTTTTCAGTGGTATATCGAAATTATCTGTTGAACAAATATATGGTTTCAATCTATGGGTCTCATGAGTATTTACATTTCAACTTAAATGCGTGAAATTTGGAAAACAAATGGATAGTGATCCTATTTGTTTCTGACAAAGGAGCCTAAACGCTAATCTGGCTAGGAAACTTATTTGTATACATACATGGACTTCGAAGGATGTCCGATAATCGTCTACGTATTTATGAATTGTTGTGGACTTTTGTTCCATTCTATCATGGCCTGAGCCAGCAATCACTTGTTGAGTAATAAATCAGTCTTTCATTATTTATTTATTAGTCTTTAATTTTATTTTTATAGAAGCGGGGCGGGGTGGGGAGGGGGGCGGACGTGATGGGGAAGAGAGAGGAAGAGCACTGATCGTATCACGAAAGCTGCGGAGGTTTGATGAATTTTTGAATGCAAAAAATTACTGTACGCCTTATCACAGTGTTCAATAAATCACAATGAGCGCATCGATGTTACCTAAGAACCAACATACTGTATTTGGTCCGAGATGTTACAGCATCAGTTTTAATAGGCAAGTCCGCTACTCAGAATCAAACATACAAACTACAGAACTGTAACACTCGACAATTGTCGAAAACGTAGAAAGTTTGAAAACGTACACGCCTAATAATGGACACAACATGAAAATTAAAAGTTTGTGATGTTGGTATATTTAAATAGCACAAGGCATACCTTTGCTCAGTATCCAATAAGGCGGCATATTCAAATATATGCAAGACAGCCCAGACTAGGCTCAGAGATATGGAAGACTCCTGGCTGAGCAGTAAGGCTGATGAAATCCAGTCCTTTGCAGATAGAAAGGATATGAAGAAGTTCTTTGATGCACTAAAGACAGTTTATGGTCCCCAGAGCTCAGGAACTACCCCTTCTTCTCAATGCAGATGGAACTAGTCTTCTGACTGACAAAGAGGCTATCTTGAAAAGATGGGCTGAGCAATTTGATAGTGTTCTTAATCGACCATCATCTATCAATGATGACGCTATCAATAGACTACCACAGGTGGAATGTAATCTGCTGCTTGACGAGTTCCCAACCGTCGCAGAAACAGTGAAAGCAATAAAACTTCTGTCATCTGGCAAGGCTCCAGGATCAGATGCAATACCTGTTGAGATCTACAAAGCAGATGGAACTCCAGTTGCAAAGAAGATGACAGAGTTATTTCATATTATGTAGAGAAAAGAAGCCATGCTCCAAGAATTCAAGGATGTGTCAATTATCCACCTATTCAAACGGAAAGGGTGATAGTCATCGTGGCATCTCTTTATTGTCAGTTGCTGGGAAGGTCCTTGCAAGAGTTCTCCTTAACCGACTGAATGAACACCTTGAACAGTCAGGGCTTCTACCAGATAGCTAGTGTGGATTTAGAAAGGACATAGGAACAATTGACATGATCTTCACAGCAAGGCAGCTTCAAGAGAAATGCCAGGAACAGAACATGGACCTCTACATGACCTTTGTTGATCTTACCAAAGCATTTGATACAGTCAGACGTGAGGGCCTTTGCAAAATTATGGCGAAGTTTGGCTGTCCGACCAAGTTCATAGCAAAGGTGAGGCAGTTCCACGATGGTATGCTTGCACGGGTCCAAAATGATGGTGAGTTTTCTGATCCATTCCCTGTGACAAATGGTGTCAAGCAAGGTTGTGTACTAGCCCCAACTCTGTTCAAAATGATGTTCTCTGCCATGCTTACAGCTGCTTTCCAGGATGATGACAATGGTATACCAATTAGGTATCGCTTTGATGGGAAGCTTTTCAACCTAAGAAGGTTGCAAGCAAAATTCAAGGTGCAGACAGAAGTGCTAGACGAGTTCCTCTTTGCCGATGACATGGCAAAGGGTGTTCCAACAGAAGAGAAGATGCAAAAAGGTGTAGATCAAGTATCTGACTCCTGTGACAACTATGACCTCACAATCAGCATAAAAAAGACCGAGGTAGGGTATCAACCAGCACCTGGCAAACCTTACAAGGAGCCCACCATTACAGTGAAAGGTCGAAGATTGCAAGTAGTAGACAAGTTCACCTACCTTGGATGCGCATTGTCAAGAGTCGTGCACATTGATGATGAAGTCAATGCCAGGATTGCCAAAGCTAGTGCAGCATTTGGCCGACTACGTGGTAGTGTTTGGGATCGAAGTGGAATCAGGTTTGACACAAAGCTGAAAGTCAACAAATCTGTGGTGCTGCCAACACGATTGTATGCACGCGAAACGTGGACAGTTTACCAACGGCACGCCAAAAGACTGAACCACGTCCATGCAAGATGCCTTTGAAAACTTTTAAAGATTAAGTGACAAGACAGGATTCCATACACAGAAGTCCTGAAAAGGGCAGGGATGCAGAGTGTACATGTTCTTCTGAAACTGGCACAGTTAAGGTGGACAGGCCATGTTACCAGGATGCCTGAGGAACGTTTGCCAAATAAAATCCTCTATGGAGAAGTAGAAATGGGCAAACGCTCCCATGGTGGTCAGAAGAAGCGATACAAAGACTTCCTCAAAGCCTCCCTCAAGGATTTCAACATACCAACAGAGTCATGGGAACAAATTGCACAGGACCGAGCAAAGTGGCGAGGCTTCATCAGAAGAGGTGCTAGTGAATATGAGACAAAAAGAATCAGCGAAGCCGAGCAGAAATATGTTAATATTTTGGTTTTAGTGGCCAAATCCGTGCTCCCTCCCTGTCATGATCTGTTTACTACAGATAGGCTACGTTGCTAGAACAAATAGGTCTCCAGAAATGCATTTTTGCACAGACAGGCTACGTAAAGTCTATATACCGTGAATTCATGCAGTGTATTCAGAAGTCAAGCGTGGTTTGAAATCAAATTCAGTTAGATCTGGCCAACCCACCTATGAAGCATGTGATGATACTTTGGACGCACGGATATAGGTAGCACCTATTAAATTCATATTATAGCTTTGAATTTTTATATATGGTAGACTTTTCGACTAGCTCACTGGGGATTTTTTTATATTTGCCGGGATTGTCGGTTTGTGATAATCCCGGCAAATATAAAAAAAATCTTATAAGAAACTGTGTTTTAAACCGATTAATGTCTATTTTATTTTCATTTCAATCAAGAAATGTCATAAAGCTTAATAAAAGCAAACATTAAAGAATCGCATCGTTTTTCTTTTTGACCTGTGACATTGAAAATTTATTAAACTTAAGTATACCCTTGTCCCATATCTCTGTGTAAACACGAACGAAATTTGCGCCGGTACTTGGACGTTTACGTCTAAATACTCGTATTTTGTCTTGTTCTGTTTTTGGGGACGTGTTGTATTGTGTTTTGATATGATGTCATGTGACCCCTATCCGGTGCCTCCATGGCGATGTGGCTCGTGCTTGATTCCTCCCTAAGGGTCACCATTCACTTTTGTAACAGCTCATCAAGAAAACATACCTATATAATTTCGACCCCCTTAAACCCTATTTTCATATAGTAAAACTGTGGTTTACAGGGGTATACATTATTCTACTTATTTCAGCTTAAACGCATAGATTGTGGGTACTCGTTAGAACCGCCTCACTGAGGCGGTTCTAACGAGTACCCACAATCTATGCTTTGAGCTTAAATATGAAAAAAAAAATCAGATATTTTATCTGAAAATTTTCATTTTTGGTGGTGAAATTTTCAATATATTTGAATAGGCGTGTTTTCGTAATGTGGCACAAACTCTTATCCAGAAAATCTAAGACTATACTCATGAGCCGCAACGCCAGTAAACGTACTTTCGGACACCAAGCGAAGATCCAGAATAGCCTGCGTGTTCGCGCAACCTGATCACAATATTCACTGGTGCATTTTGGATAGCCAAGGATGAAAATTTCTTCATGCGGACAACGAAGACTCTGGTTGGAGTCTTCGTAGGGCGAAAATGCCAAAGAGTACGTTTTTCTAACGTCACTGCACTGAAAATGAAAGAACCAAGGCTGCGTTCAATTAAGAGAGACATTCGTGGCATTACGAAAACACGTCTATTCAAATATATTGAAAATTTCAACACCAAAAACTGAAAGTTTTCAGATAAAAAAATCTGATATTTGTCATATTTCTGCTAAAAACATTGATTGTGGGTACTCGTTAGATCCGCCTCGCCGAGGCGGTTCTAATGTGTATTGATAATCTCTGTTTTGAGCAGAAACAAAAATGTATACCCTTGTAAACCCCAGTTTCACTGGTCAAAATTATATAGGTATGTCTTCGTGATGGTAACTCTTCAAACTCGTAAACTAAAGCAAACGTTTCGTTAATTTGTGACAGTTTTCGATGGACGGTAGTGAATATCCGCGAACCAATATCAAACTATCCTATGACACAATCAAGATGGTAGCCTATGCATATGAAATAGACTTTCTGTGCTTGTTCGTAACAAAAATATGTACTACGTTGATATAATACATAAATATCCCTTATAAAATGCTAATTATATGTACAAGTCTTTCGACCTAATATCAAGTCTCGTCAGACAAAAATAGGAGCTACTCTCTAATTGTAGGTCACATAACTTCACGAAAACACTCCTATATAATTGTGACCCCCTCAAACGCAATTTTATATAGTAAAATTAGGGTTACAGGGGTATAACATTATTTTTTCTTATTTTGCTAAAAAAACATAGATTGTGGGATTCGTTAAAACAGCCTCAGCGAGGTGGTTCTAACGAGTATCTACAATCTGTTTTGAGCATAAATATGAAAAATATCAGAACTTTTTATCTGAAAATTTTCATTATTTAGCTGTAATTTTTTTCAATATATTTGAATAGGCGTGTTTTCGTAGTGAAAAAGCTTACGAAACCGTTCAGAAGATGCAAAATAGTTTTTAAAAAAACTCGCGCATGGTTTGCTTTATTGAACGTAGCCCCGCTGACTGTAAAACGAATGATTAAACAATGTCTGTACGTTTAGGAGACTGGACACATGTGTTAGATTCTCCACCTTTTTCCAAGCGAGACAAGTTTGCTAACTCCACTGATAGTGTATCAATTCCCTGAAAAGGGGAAGAAAATCATGTTTGATCATAGGTTACCTGTTTTGGTAAGATAAGGACGGATCCATCCCCAAGACCATAGATTGTGCTGTCGTCCGCTGGCGTCTGAATTGGCCCTTTCCTTTTTATTTCCATGCCGAAATCCAAATACTTTCCTGTAACTGTGGTTTGGTCAGTCTGACATGTGGTACCTGCATGCCCACAAAACGTCCAGTCTTCAATCATCACATTAAATTTCATATCGCCTTCTTTTACTTTGATTGTTTCACCGCCAAGGTCTATGGTTCCATCCTTTTTGAACACTAACACAACTGATTTTAGGGTAGCGGACTGCCCGGAGAGGGGTATTGTTGCAGTAAAGCTGAACTGAACGACGGCAATATTGTTGGAACCATAGGTCGTTTCCTCAAGCTCAGAGAAGCTGCATTGTAACTGGCCAAAATTGCTAAACTTGTGTTTCGAGTCTATATTTATTTTCTGGTCATCGCTATCGATTTCTTCGAGAAAACCGTAAATGATGCTGATACCGTCTGACGTGCTACCTTTATAAACAAATATCTTTCCCGACCGGCAGAGGACTTGAGTAGTTATGCCACCGACAGTTACTGATTTGTCAGCGGTCACATCGACGACAACTAAAACCAAAGGTAACAGCCACCACAGGTAACTGTTCTTCATGTTTACGATATTACAGATGACGGAATTATACGGTTCGTGTACAAAGTATTTTTCCTCACAAACACAAGGTATTATTTTATTATCGCAAACCTATCATCTCAGTTACAGTTGTATTTTCGGAGTTCTGATCTTTACCCATTTCTATTTATAGTGAAACGTTTACAACGCTTAGCATTCCATGTAAAATTTTCAGCAGACATCATTTTGAAAAAAAAAAAAAAAATCTTGTTTTTCCCAGACAACAGGATTTGACATTTCATACAAATTGTCTCCTAAGGAGACAATTTGCATAAATGTCAAATCCTGTTTACTGGGAAAACTAAAAAAAAAAGAAAAAAAAAGTTATTATCAAGTTTTCGTCTGCAGAATTAGCCCAAAGAGGGGTAAAGGTTAATCGATATTCAGCTCACAAGCAAACCAGCTTTTGGCAATTCAATGGGGGAATGTCACCTCCACGTTATAGATGGATGCTTCGAACACCTCATATAGCTACAGTATAAAGAAAGTATTTTTTTTGTTGTCGAACTCAGCTAAATCATATTTGGTTTATTTACTTAAAAAACACTAAATGCACCAAAACGTTAATTAGACTGAAGTTTGAAGTCATAGGAGCCGTTAACTCTTTCGGCGCCAAATTTCAGACATTTGTCGTCTGCTTTTTTTTATTTAAACAAACTATCATTTGGAAAGATGTTTATATGTAAAGTTGAAAGACTGAATGTCAAAGAGCACAGATCCAGATGAGACGGCACATTAAGCCGTCTCATCTGGATCTATGCTGTTTGCAAAAGCCTATTATTATCGCCTGTGGCAGTAAAAGAGTTAGAGCAATGCATGCAGTCTCGCCAGAACCTATGCTGTTCGCTCAGGTAAGCGGGAGGCCAATATGAATCTTCAGCCACAGAACCGTATTTACCCTAAGTCTTCGGACAACTCAGCTCCTCACCATACTTGTTTTAAAATTTGAAAAATTTGCTACCCGATGTTTGTCTATAAATTGCTGGATGGGTGGCAAACAGTGCAGACCCTGAAGAAACACCGAGTTTTGCAGCGTCTCACCGGGGTCTACACAGTTTGTTCAGGCCTGTCTGTAAGAACGCATACGGTTAATACGGTAGACATGGAGCTTCACCAAGATTGATGCGACAAAAAATCCGAAGTTTTTTTTTTTTTTTTTTTTTTTTTTTTTTTCGCGGTGCGGCTCATATTGTTTGCTCGGTGTTTTTATTCAAAATGAGAAAAAAAAAAAAAAAAAAAAAAAAAAAAAAAAGATGTGTCGACTTGACCATATGATCCGGGACGCAGCATTACGAAAATACGCCTATTCAAATTTCACCTCTAAAAATTGAAAATTTTCAAATAAAATATCTCTGATATTTTTCATGTTTCTGCTAAATAGATTGTGGGTACTTGTTTCAACTGCCTCTGCGAGGTGGTTCTAACGAGTACCCACAATCTATGTTTTTGAGCAGAAATAAGAAAAAATATACCCCATGTAAACCCCAGTTTTACTATATAAAAGTGGGGTTTAAGGGGGTCAAAATTATATAGGCATGTTTTCGTGATGGCATTTTTGTAGTATTGGGTGGTACTATGGGTACCGCTTATGGGAAATTTGTATGGGGAGTACCCATAATTTTTTCAGGCTAAACATTATAGGTACTGAGAACTTTTTCAACGAGAAATGACTACTTCTCAGTCCCTATAAATTTAAGCCTGAAAAAAAATGATAGATACTCCCCATACAATATTTCCTTAAAGAGTACCCATAGATGCCACCCTGGGTTAAACTTGAAAATAACTTAGTCATTTTTTCTGAGCAGCTTGATACGTTTAGGAGAGGCTAAAATAACTTAGTTATTTTTTGCTGTACCTAAAGCTGCTTGAAAATAACTTAATCATTTTGTATGGCTGTAGTTAGATAATCTGTGGTATTATAGTAGCTTGAATAAAATAACTTAGTCACTTTTTTGTGTGTTTGCAGTTAGATAGTTAGAACTAATGGTCTTGTAACTCAAGACCCAGCACTAATGGTTTTGTATCTCAGGACCCAGTACTAATGGTTTTGTATCTCAAGACCCAGTACTAATGGTCTTGTATCTCAAGACCTAGCACTAATGGTATCTCAAGATCTAGCACTTATGGTCTTGTATCTCAAGACCCAGCACTAATGGTCTTGTATCTCAAGACCCAGTCCTAATGGTCTTGTATCTCAAGACCTAGCACTAATGGTCTTGTATCTCAAGACCCAGTGCTAATGGTCTTGTATCTCAAGACCCAGTACTAATGGTCTTGTATCTCAAGACCCAGCACTAATGGTCTTGTATCTCAAGACCCAGTACTAATGGTCTTGTATCTCAAGACCCAGTCCTAATGGTCTTGTATCTCAAGACCCAGTCCTAATGGTCTTGTATCTCAAGACCCAGTCCTAATGGTCTTGTATCTCAAGACCCAGTACTAATGGTCTGGTATCTCAAGACCCAGTCCTAATGGTCTTGTATCTCAAGACCCAGTCCTAATTGTCTTGTATCTCAAGACCCAGCACTAACGGGCTTGTATCTCAAGACCCAGTCCTTATGGTCTTGTATCACAAGACCCAGTACTAATGGTCTTGTATCTCAAGACCCAGCATTAATGACCTTGTATCTCAAGTCCCAGTCCTAATGGTCTTGTATCTCAAGACTCAGTACTAATGGTCTTGTATCTCAAGACACAGTCCTACTGGTCTTGTATCTCAAGACCCAGTACTAATGGTCTTGTATCTCAAGACCCAGCATTAAAGGTCTTGTATCTCAAGACCCAGTACTAATGGTTTTGTATCTCAAGACATAGTCCTAATGGTCTTGTATCTCAAGACCCAGTACTAATGGTCTTGTATCTCAAGACCTAGCACTAATGGTCTGGTATCTCAAGACCCAGTACTAATGGTCTTGTATCTCTAAACCCAGCATGATATTTGTGTAGCTTGATAAAAGGACTTAGTTTTTTTTCTGTGTAGTTTTTGAGTGTGAGTTAGAATTGTTAGTGTGGTGTGTTTGTGTCTTGGCTGGTCCTATGCGTTTACTATAAGTCTCTTGGTCTTATATCTCAAGGCCTTAACTCTATACCAGAGGCATATCTTTCAATGGATTCCTAGAGGCTGTAAAGAGATATGCGTTTACTATGAGTCTCTTGCCTCTTGTATCTCAAGACCTCCATTCTAGTCAAAAGCATAACTTTATAGCGTCTACTTGATATATTGAGACTCTCCAGAGGCTTCTCTGCTAAGATCTTGTATCTCAAGACCTTGTTTGAGTAGACTGGAAAGTATCAGGGGCTTATTTGTTTGTTGGTTTGCTAGTCATTATAAGTTCAGCTTACTACTACCTCCTATGAGGAGAAAATAAGGACATTAGACTGGTAAACATTTCAACAATTTTATTTACCCCGCTAACTAGGAACACGATAAGACAGAGGATTAGGGCCGTCCCTCTGCTATCGTTAACAATAACTCCCTTAACACAACATAGTATACATAGGAAACTTCTGTGACAAGCATTGTGTATATTTTAAGCATTTACAAAATTGAACTCTTTGCTTCCACATAGGTGTTATGCTTCTGTAAATATCTTTGTATAATTGTCCATAGTTTAAACTGAACCACATTTCGACATCTCTGTCGTTCTGGTAGGGATCTTCACCAGTATCATAGAGTTGTTCATGAATGGCTGTTTTCAAGTCCAGTCCTCTTCCGAGTTGATCCAGAATGTTGATACAGTACATACCACAGACTCTACTCCATGGACTCTGTAGCAATTCTTTGTTGTAGATCCAGTGTTTGGCATTCCTTTGAATGAATGGTAGAATATAATCATCTAGTGGTGGTAGTCCATACGATTCAAAGTAGATAGCCTCGTCGTTGTTTCTAAAGTAAATGGCTACCCAATGCTCTCCTGGTTTGTCAGAAGTGTCCGTATTGATGATATAAGCTTTCACATCAAATGGTTTCTCTTCTGGCAATAAGTGTTTAGCACACACTTGTCCATGTAAATGTTTAAGTTGTGGTGCTCTGTTTAACAGAGATGTGAGTTCGTAGGTATTCATTGTAAAAGCTTCTGTTTCAAGAAGTCTCTCCACTCTTTGTTGGTAGTAGGATCACTTCTATAACTGTTTTGATTGTTTCTGAGAAACATCCAGTTTTTATAAGCATCCACCGCTTCTCTTGGTGACAGATCTTTTAGTCCTCTTGTCTTTTCTGTCCACAGTAGACTGTCCCATTCTTGAATGATTTCGTAGATATCGAGACAACTCAGTGCTGCCTCGTCCTACCCATTGTCTACTATCCAGTCAGTTGGTGAAGTCCATAGACACAGATCGTGGTATTTCTGACTGGGATGATTTATTCTACATCCAGTACATTCGTGCCGTGCGTAGTCTGCTATGGCATCTTTCAGTTTTCCAACCATTGCTTCCTTTAGCGTGTCACAGATATATCGTCTTCTTTCGGGGATTAATATGTCTCTTTCAGCATTCTCCTTGTCATTTTTTTTCTTTCTCTTCATTTTTGAAAGCTAGGTTCTTCTGGCTCGCCTTCGTATTTGTTTTTTAGTAAGCCATATCTAGGAACAAGTCCATAATATGAAGTGTAACTGCTATCTCAAGAATCAGTTCTTCAATGTAATATCCAGGATTCATTATTGTTTTAGTAGTCTGTGATGACTTCTGTGATTCTGTTGATGTCTATGCGATTATCAAACTCTGCATACACAATCACGTTGATGGTGCTGTCGAGTGCTCTTACAAACTGAAGTTCCAGTCGTAAGCTTCCTGTTTTATAGGATGCAAATGACCTTGATCTGCCCCCAGATCAGGTGTGAAATCGTATCCCCAGAAGCAGTATCCTGCTTTGTAATCTTTGTAATCTATGTTACAGTTCTTGATTTCCTAAAGCTTGATAGAGGGACATATAAGATCTGAGATAATTGTTTGATTCAAATTTGGGTTCTAAGGGTTTCCCGTAAATGCTCTGTACATTGCAGCTCACATACAGTTTACTGAGATTGAAAGGTTGAAATAAGAAAGGATTACTGTTATAAGCACCTTTGAAAGTTTCATTGGTGGTCATTCCAATAAAGATACGTTTTGGAAGTTGTCCCCGGAACAAATGATCTTCGACTTTTGATTGAAGTCTACTGCCAATCGTGAAACTTTTGACTTCAACTCTGCGAATGGGAAACTTAGCATTATGATGTACAATAGACTAATTAAGCTCGTTACTGATTGCAGGAAGAAGTTGGATATGTCGAACCTCCAAAGTAGCTTCATCGATTTTCACTACACAAGCGTCTTCTGATAGGGTACAGAACCTCGGAGAAGCACGATTGAGTCGAATTTTGATTTCTATTCCAATGGGCAGATATTTTTCTTGCATAGCCAAATCTAAATGCAAATGTCTCCAAAGTTCCACTGGTCTACTTCTAGCTACAACGTCATTGCGTGCCTTGGCAATAGCATTACCAAGATCTTCAAATTTCCCAGCTGCATCTGGATACCAAAATTCAGCAGCTTTCAGTTGATTAGATTTTACATCTGAACAATAGGAAAACAGATTTTCAATGTAAGCTCTGTATGGATAGGTGTCCGTACTGCTGGTGACAAGTTTATTGTTTAGAAACAGATCTATGCCACTGAACATACTGTGCAAGAAATTATTAATAGGATCTGCGTTCTGATCATCATCCAAATTAGACCCGTTTTCTTTTAAGATTCTGAATTTTAAGTAAAGATTTGATTGTGACAGGTCCGTGTAATATTCGGTCTGAGCAGGTACAACGAATTCGATAGGTGCATGATAGCTATCGAGCGAAGCAATAGGATGATACATTTCCATTTTAGTTTGAATCATGGTAGTCATCATAGGCGTGCGGCTTGCATTTCTAATTCAGACGCTGCATTCGATAGAATCTTGTTGAAACATGATTACTTAAATATGTTTTGACCAGAAATTTTGTTCTCAATGTATCTAATACTTAGTCTCTTGCTTTTGCCTGTCTTGTTTACTCTTTGGCGTTTAGCGAAAGAATGAGATTTGCGAGATGAGCGTTTCGATTTTATAGGCAAAAGTTGCTTTAAAGCTGCTTGACCGCGACGCTGTAACACGTGTTTTGCATTTTGTCCTGACACCATATCATGAAGTGCAGATATACCTTGTTCTTTGACAACTTTCTTAGCCGATCGTAATCCAGCTTTAGCTACAGGTTTTAAAATGGGAACGATTGTTCGAATAGCAGTTTTGAAAATAGAACCTAAACCATGATCATAATGTCTCGGTATGGCACGATATACTGGGTACGATGCAGTAGTTTTCATTTTTTTAAATTTTCTTTGAGGCTGAAGTGTAACGTGATCAACGACTTTCCAGTAATGAAAGGCACAATATAGCCTGTATCTCTTTTTATACTTATGTGAACTTGGTCAATGAATGATTTAGCTACGGGAATGAAATGTAAGTTTAAAAATTCTTTGTGAGAGTGAATATCTGACTTTGTTTGTTGAAATGGCACAACTCTCAAAAGTGGCGCAGTCACGTCTCCAATGTAAGTGTAACTTGCAATATCTGTGTACACGTACAATTGATACGACGTGTTTAAATCCACAGCATATTTAAAAGCATGTCTTTAGTTACCAATGGGTTTATCATGAAAATTGGGATTGACACCTAATTTTTCTGCAAGTGGAGTTGGAAAGAAAATTTTAACTTGATTTAGATCCTGTAAGTTGACTTTCACGCGTTGACTATTTTTCACATATGAAATAGTGATAGATGCATTGTGCTGTTTTAACATCGTGCCATGAGTTCTATCGATTATATTTTGTATTTCTTCGACCAACTGGAACGGAGAATGATAATTGCCTTTCGGAATTTTGAGATCAATTTGTGCACAATTGACATCATAAGTGCATTTCACATCATCTATTTCCGCAGCTAAACTCCTGTCGTAAAATCTTAAAAAAAAAATTTTCTTCAGATATATTCAATATTTGCGAATGTGTGATAATTTCTACCAACGCAACTTCCCAAAGTTCTTTTTCGATTTGAATGGGGTGATCTAATTTTACAGTGAACGAGTCTTGTTTATTGTCCGGATACATGTGTAAAGAACTGTCGCTTAATAAAGTCAAATAAAAATCTTTCATGGTTTTGATTTTGAGTTGGGTTCGTCACCGGGTAAAGATTGTTTTCTGAATTTCAAACCTGGCACTGGTAAGATGTATCCGATAGAACTGCTGAGTAAGATTAACCACAATTCTTTATCAGGACTTCTCAGACTGATTTGAACTAACGATGTAATAATAATGATGTAAACTACAATGATCTGTGCAAGAAATGTAAAACGATTTTTAACTATTTTTCCAGTACTGTCTGTAGATTGTACTGAAGCGCTGTCACTACGCATAAATGAACTTTTAACATCCATTTTCATGTTTTTAAACTAGCTCAGATTCTATAATCCAACTATCAAATGTAGCAGGATAGCCTTTCCAATGAACTTTGATTTCTTTTACTCACTTTTTACCAACTTTTCGCTATCTGTGATTTAAAATAGATTCAATTTCGTAAATTTGATCTTCTTCTACACGTTGTAACTCTTGCGAGTAGAAAGTACCTCTGACTATTCGCCATCGAGATCTATTATTTTATAGGTAACGGAGACTAAGTTTTTATCACAGCAGAAATTTTGAATAATTCCTGAGTCCAATTTGGTAAATACTCTTTCTCAAATGTGCGTTTTGTTTTGTTGATGCGCACAAAATCTCCCACTTTGAATTTAGGTTAAGAATATTTTGAGTTCTTACAATTTGATTTATTGTTTCCCAAAAACAATTCAGAAACCTAGACATTGTTTTGGACTGTTACAGAGACAGGTGCACGTTTAATGCTACGATGATACGAGTGATTGTAAGCGTTGACCAATTTTGAAAGTACATCGAGATATCTGAGAGTGTGATGATGTGTAAAATATTTCCACATGCGACTTTTTAAGGTTCTTTGAAAACGTTCAACGACACTGGCTTTAGTTTCAGGATTGTCTGTAGTGAAAAAAATGAATCTTTTTCGATTTCAAGGAATTTTGAAAGTCTTTGTTTTTAAATTAGGTACCTTTGTCAGTTTGCAAACTCTTAGGTTTTCGCCCACTTTTTAACACAGACTTAAATGCATGAACTAAAGTTTTACCTGTCGTCTTTGATTGGAACAACCCAAGCATATTTGGAAAATACGTCAATAATAAAAAGTAAAAATCTGTATTTGTCAGTTTTACCTGTCGTCTTTGATTGGAACAACCCAAGCATATTTGGAAAATACGTCAATGATAAAAAGTAAAAATCTGTATTTGTCATTAAATTTTGAAGTACTCGGCGTGTCTTCAAAATCGGCCTGCCATTTGTAATCGATTCCACCTACTAATGTTTTACGGCGGGCAAATTTTCTATGAATAGGTTCATGCAAAGTATACGTTTGTTGTTTTCGTAACCAACGTTTCACATCATCTAACTTGACTTTTTTTTTTTAAATTTGCTTCGCAGCTTTATACAACGGTAAAATAACCGTGTAGCCCACGGAATGATTTGGATCGTAAAATAATTTGGAAACAATTTATTCATCGTAACTTGACCAAGCAACTGGATCTAATTGACGTTTTACAGAGAACCTTTCCTTTTTTATACTACGTTTGCGGGTGATATGTGATCTCTTTTTCTTTGACTTTAAAGGTGTCTTAAACACATCCTCCTCCTCTTGAGGAGAAGATTATGGAGGGTCAAATTCTTTTGAACGATGCATCCATTCCCATCTTCTTTTATTACCCACAGAATCTTGAGGAACGTTCATAGCTCTAAAACCCTCGGCAAAGGGTTGCCATTCTGTAGGTTCTATTCCTCAAAACATCATTGACCAAATCGATAATATGTGAACTTGGAATGGCTTGACCGTATTTTGACTGTACCGTCTTCATCCCAAGACAAATTAGGATGATCTTGTAACATGGACATTAATAATAATCTCGCTTTTTTTTCATGGTAGTGGGAACACTGTCCATGATCCTTTGATTAATATTAGACGAAATAGATTCTGGAAGTTGAAGTGTGTTATTTTCTAAAGCTTTACGATGTGCCGTTTGAAACTAATGTAAAGACTGACCATACAATTGAGATTTTTCGCCTTCGGATAAATCTTTGTTTGCTAAAACAGATGATAAATCTCACTGAAAAAAGGTAAGAGAAAAGTCCAGGGAGTGCCGCAATCACGAACTGCAGCCCTTCCCAGACCCCAAGAGGAAGAGAAAACCGACAAATCTAAACAAGTACAAACCGAACAAACGTACAAAAAGCACTAAGATTAGCTCTCTCTTCCCCAAGCAAGGTAATCGCAATACTAAAAGGACTGAAAAACACAAGAACAAAATGACACACGGAAAGACATACAACAAATCACCTCGTAGAAAAAACCACAAAGCAACAAAGAGTAAGACTAACACCGGGACCACCGCCTTAGAACGGTCGGTAGAGCAAACCACCGGGGGGTTTAAACCACTTTTACAGCTAGCTAACTTTACCCTGGGTCCCGATGCTACTCTTAATACAGAAATACATAAAAATGAAGACTGGTAATAGCACTGACATTAGGATTGGGCGGTAGTCTAAGTTTTTGAATTTGTTCTTCTTCCCAATGTTTCATATCTTCCCAAAGTTTAAAAGGAACGATTGTCATTCTACGACCTTCCATTTGCAAGTGCATCGCCTAGAATAGACCCTATTACTGGACCTATAAGTGGTTTTAACAATAAACGTAACAGTGCACCACCTTTTTGATTAATGGCTTTCTTTTTCTGTGCCACAGGAACCTTTTTAGAGGAAATTAATAAAATATGATTTTTCCTCGGCATCAGTTTCTGTTTCTGAGCAGAACTTAATTTAACATTCCCCAACACAATCGATGACGTCTTTTGGACAATGATGAATCATTTTCTGACGATACTTTCCAGGAATTTGAGTCAGACCTTGTAATCAATGTCCATATTTTTTTAATCAAAATACGTTTTTGCCCTCGTCTTTTCTTATGCACAGCCATGATTTAACTGATCAAAGATGTTTGAGTTGCAACCTTTTTATAGGTGTAACTTTCGTCTAGTAAATTTTAAGTTTGGCTGACCTGCCACTCTAAAAGCTTGATTGTAACCTAAATGTCTCATAGCGGCTTGATAACCTATTTTTTCAGCCAGACTCATGGGTTGCAAAGGTGAAAATCTTGAGATAGTAGGAGATGTCTTTTGTGGTATCTTGTGCATATCTTGCAAAATGCTGTTGACAAGATTTCAAGTACTAGAAGGTGGACTAGGAGGAGATGATAATGGTGATAGAGTTGAGGGTGGCATAAACTGTTTTCTAGGAGGTGTACGTTTTCTGAAAGTGATAAAACGTTCATTTATTTTACGTTTCTGAGTCGTTTTCTTAATCTTAGTTGTTTTCTTAGTACTTTTCTTAGACTTTTTAGATTTCTTTGATACTTGTTTGCATTTCTTTGAGGGTTTCTTAGTTTTCTGAGATGATTTCTTAGTTGATCTTTTTTGCCAAATTTCCTCATGAATTTATTTCCATCCCATCTAATGTGACTTCGAATAATGGTACCACCAAAATATCCACCGCCACCAGGTTTTAAAATAATACTGCGTTTAATTTCTGGATCTACCATTGCACTTGCTAATTTTTTCATATCATCTTTATGTCTATCCATGAATGTTTGAGTTTGTTTAGGTAATTTCATTTTACCTTCCAAAATTTTGCGAGCTGCCAAAGAAAACCATTTGATCTTTTCAACTAATCCTGCATTTAATAAATCTTGGCGCATCTGAGTATCGTGTTCTCTGCTCAAATTGTACAGAGCATGAATCAAGTTAACAGATGTTTTTTGTTGTGCAACAGCCATAATGACTTCTGATCAATTATAAACCAAACATTTCTTTTTACACTACTGGAAAATAGACAACAGGACCTTGTTGATTTGTTATAGTAAACCAGTTTTGAAAAATATCTGTTCTGAATCTAAGATAATTTGATGTGTTTGGTTTTAAATCGAATAATAAGTAATCATGAGGTTTGGATGTGGCATCATTAAAAGCGTGAATCATGTGAGGTGCTTGAAGTTGATTTGAAAGAACTTTGATTTGCATTTTATTTCTGTGACTTTGAAACAAAATCAGATGATGGGCATTCAAAGTAATTGAGTGAGATGCTTTACTTTGCTGAAATAAATTTTGTGTGATGTACACCACAGTAGCATTTCTGTGATGACCTATTCTAGTAAACCACAACTTAATTTTTTCTTGGTTTTTGTCACCTAACATATCGTCAAAGATGACCAAATGTGGTGCACTGGTATCGGAGACGATTTCATCCTCATCATCGGGATTGCCATGAATAAATTTTATGTTTGACCCTTCGCGTTCTTGTAACACATTGTAAGCAGATTGCCATTCTTTGTAACACCACACGATATGTAGTGGTAAAATATCAAACAAATCCTCTCGATACTCAGTCATTTTTCTCACAAATTCAGTTTTTCCTGAACCACTTGGACGTGGTATAAAGATATTAGAAAGATGTTTAAAATCAAATTATTGATATCTTGTTGTAATACCTGTACAGTTGTTATGATGCACTCTGAGAAAGAATAAGAAAGACATGTCTTTTTATAACTTTTTTTTTTATTTTGAACAAAACAAAGTTGATAAACTAAAATAAAACTGCAAGCCATGCAACATGCCCCGCCACACAGGGACATATTCCCTATGCACTTCTGTAGTATAAGGGCTGAAAACAATCTAAGTTAAACATGAAGAGAAGCAATAAACAGTTATTTCATAACTCAAAAAAAAAAAAAAAAAAGTCTAAGTTAAAAATGCAATAAAAAGTGATAAAAAATAATTTCAGGGTTCTGAAAAAAACAATGTGCATATTATCAGACCATCCTAAAAGCGTGTGTAAAGTTTCAAAAGGATCGGCCTGAAAATATAGGAGGAGTTGCGGGCAGAAGATACATACTCCAAATACATTTCTGTAGTATTAGGGCTCGAAAAAAGTCTAAGTTGAAAATTAAAAATAAATGTGATAAAAATAATTTCAGGATTCTGAAAAAAAAAAACAATATGCATATTTTTAGACCATCCTAAAAGCGCCTGTAAAGTTTGAAAAGGATTGTCCTAAAAATGTAGGATGAGTTGCGGACAGAAGGTACATACTCCCAATACATTTCTGTAGTATAACGGCTCGAAAAAAGTCTAAGTTAAAAATGAAAAAAAAAAAAAAAAAAAAAAAAAAAAATGCAGTATAAGATAATTTCAGGATTCTTAAAAAACAATATGCATATCTTCAGACCGTCGTAAAAGCGCCTGTAAAGTTTGAAAAGGATCGGCCTAAAACTGTAGGAGGAGTTGCGGGCAGAAGGTACATACTCCCTATACATTTCTGTAGTATTAGGGCTCGAAAAAGTCTAAGTTAAAAATGAAAAAAATGTAATGAAAAATAATTTCAGGATTCTGAAAAAACAATATGCATATCTTCAGACCATCCTAAAAGCGCCTGTAAAGTTTGAAAAGGATTGGCCTAAAACTGTAGGAGGAGTTACGGGCAGACGAATGGTGGGGGCGCAGACGGACGGACGGACACTCAAAATTTCAGAGGGTATAACATAATACCCCGCCACATTTTTGGTGGCGGGGCATAAAAAAATATTTTAACTATTAACATAATATCAACACGAATGAAAAAATATATCATAAAAAAAAAAACAACAACAAAATACTGATATCTTGTTGTAATAACTGTAGAGCTATCATGATGCAGTCTGAGAAAGAATAAGAAAATAAGAAAGACATGTCTTTTTATAACTTTTTTTTATTTTGAACAAAAAAAGTTGATAAACTAAAAAAATATTTTAACTATTAACAAAATATCAACACGATAAAAAATTTCTTGAAAAAAAAAACAAAACAAAAAAAAAACACAAAAAACAAGAAAAAAAAAAAAAAAAAAAAAAAAAGAAAATAAGAAAGACATGTCTTTTTATAACTTTTTTTTATTTTGAACAAAAAAAGTTGATAAACTAAAAAAATATTTTAACTATTAACAAAATATCAACACGATAAAAAATTTCTTGAAAAAAAAAAAACAAAAAAAAAAACAAACAAAAAAACCCACAAAAAACAAGAAAAAAAACAAAAAAACAAAAAACAAAAAAAAACTACTAATATCTTGTTGTAATACCTGTACGGATACCATGATGCAAACTCTGACAGAATAAGAAAGACATGCCTTTTTATATCAACACGAAAAAAATATCTTGACCTATTATATCAATTGTTTTTTGTTGTTTTTTTTAAGAAGAAACAAAACACATCTTGACCTGATATCAAATTCCTAAAAAAAACAATTTGATATAACCACAATATCTCTGTATCACAGTTTTATGTTTCTTAGAATTCAAATCCATAGGATACTGTATAACCATTTTTCAGAATCACACGTTTATTGTAGTTAAATCTATAAGTCTTTGATTGTTTTTCAGTAGTCACTCTTCTATCTTTATGTTTCCTAATTCTCTGATAGTCCGCAGTTTCTTTAAAATCTCTGCACGTTGGCTTGGCCAATTCCAACATTCGATGAAAGTGAATAAGCTGAGAAGTGTTGTAATCCAGTGCCAGTCCTTTGACTTTACACGTTGACTTGCAGTGACCATCTTTATCCACATATTCATTACCATAGTTCTTTGGTCCCATTCCAACAAATTTCATGATTTGTGCATTTGGTACTTCGTCCGTCACTTCTCCAAGTCGATTGTTGATAATAGTTGGATTCCATAGGTCTGGTTTGTGTACATAGATGATAGAATCTGTATCAAAAAAGGGTAAGAGAAAAGTCCAGGGAATGCCACAATCACAAACCGCAGCCCTTCTCAGACCCCAAGAGGAAGAGGAAACCGACAAATCCAAACAAGCACAAATCGAACAAACGTACGAAAAGCACTAAGATTAGCTTTCTCTTCCACAAGCGAGGTAATCGCAATACTAAAATGACTGAAAAATACAAAAACAAAATGACACACGGAAAGACATACAACAAATCGCCTCGTAGAAAAAACCACAAAGCAACAAAGAATAAGACTAACACCGGGACCACCGCCTTAGAACGGTCAGGAGAGTAAACCACCGGGGGGTTTAATGCACTTTTACAGCTAGCTAACTTCACCCTGGGTCCCGATGCTACTCTTAATACAGAAATACATAAAAATTCCGTTCGCATAAAGGCTTCCAACTCAGCCAATGCATCAAAGCGAAAACATAAAAATCAAATTAATCATTATAATAAACAAAGATGAGTACTCATGGCTAATTCTACTGTATGCCAGAGTAAATGAAAACCAATAGTTGAACCACGGCGGGCTAAGCCAAAGACAAATTGTCAAACCCCAACCCACTGGTTAAAGTTTTACGAAGAGACCGTCATTGAGTCTAAGGCCCAAACCGCCGTCGTGCAATTAAAGAGTGAAGCATAGCCATCAACAATGATTGGGTTGACAACTAGGCATGCAGTCTGCCGCATGATATCCAGGCTATAGCCAATTCTTTTATAACGGTTAATAAAAAAAGGTTAGAGAAAAGTACAGGGTGTGCCACAATCACAAACCGCAGCCCTTCCCAGACCCCAAGAGGAAGAGGAAACCGACAAATCTAAACAAGCACAAACCGAACAAACGCACGAAAAGCACCAAGATTAGCTCTCTCTTCCCCAAGCGAGGTAATCGCAATACTAAAAGGATTGAAAAACACAAGAACAAAATGACACACGGAAAGACATAAAACAAATCGCCTCGTAGAATAAACCACAAAGCAACAAAGAGTAAGACTAACACCGGGACCACCGCCTTAGAACGGTCGGTAGAGCAAACCATCGGGGGGTTTAAAGCACTTTTACACTTTTAAGTTTTCTGAATTTCTCCGAAAAGTTAGATTTACCTACAATTTTTCTAAATCTGTACACTAAGTCACCGTAAAATTCTGGTTCCGATATACCTTGTTGCAGAAGTGTTTTCAGACTGACGATATATTTTTCTAACAAGGCATTGTGTCTGCGATAAAATTTCGAAAACGCCTTACGAAGTTTAAAATAACGATAGCCCTGCCAGTAAGGGCTTTATTACAGTAGTTAAAGTCATTAAGATTTGAAGAAGCTCTGGCGAATCTAATAAGTTGAGATATGTATACCCCATATGAGGTACGCCGGGGGACAGCGCCATCCAGAAAAGGGAAATTGACCTTATCAAAATCAAAATCGTCCCATTTATCATAAATTTTGGTGTAAACTGTACCATTTGATATACAAAGATTCAAATCCAAAAAAGGTGCCTCCTTATCGGAAGAATTTGCTCTATTTAATTGGAGTTCTGTAGGGTATATCCGGTCCAGCATTTGGTCAAAGTAAATATTGTCAATATTTAATAAATCATCAAGGTATCTTGAAATTGAATTGAAAGCCTCAATAATGTCAGCCTGATTTTCACGTGAGAGAGACTTCATGAAATCTCTCTCATAACAAAAAAGAAACAAATCTGCAACAAGAGGAGCACAGTTAGTTCCCATCGGAATAGAAAAATAGAAAATAGAAAGTAGAGGACACGTTCATTCAGTTTTTCCAGTACACCATAAAGTTTCAATCTCGCTTGTGCAATGACGAATCTGCAACAACCACATTGCTGCATGTATGTGCCTCGATGATCGAATCCGTGTCTTCCCAATTGACAAGTAGAAACTGTTCATCATATATATCAACATTCTTTACCAAGTTTGTTGGATTTGTCACCAGGTCAAAAAACGTGGACGGTTCTGAGACATATTCTGTTCTTGTTAAGTTCTCACGTTGTGCTAGCTTTTCCCAGAGACTGTTTAGCATAATCTTTGCAATAGCTCTCATCCCTTAATTCTTTTCCACATGTTCCAGTAAAATTCCTTCTGCCTGTTGATAATCTGACTTGAACTTTTCTTTATCTTTGTCAGTCTTACACCAGTCCGGATAACCACTCGATTCTTGCTTGATCTTTAAGAAGACATCAATATACTTGGCAAAGATTCCAACAGCTCCTGTTGCTTTGTCATACTGAGTTGTCTCTGGAAAATGCCACACCTCGTAAACATCCTGTAACCTCTCTCTAACGCCGCAAATAATTCGATGCTCACCCAGGTATATACTAAAGCTCTGTCATCTTCATTGTCGTGAGTACATTCCTTCGTAGTATCACAATCTTCTGCACAGTTCCTACAGAGTGGAAACATCAACTTGCCATTTGACTTGTATGGTAACACGGGATGATACTAATCTCTTGGTGGTAAAACTTTGCATTTGATCAGTCCACAGTATTGCTGAATATTGTCTTTGTCGATGTTCTCCTGAGACAAGATGGTAGGATGCACCCAATGGAAACAGTCTATACTTGCAAATGAATTGGTACAGTGAGCAAACAGTAATATACTTGATTTCACTTTGAGACCGTGGGTCAATTTCATGGTATAACCTCGTCGAATTGGTTCTGCTACCAAACAATGCATCTCTTGGTCTGAGAGGGTTCAAATGAGTAAATCTGCGTCCACCATTTGTCGAAACTTCGAGTCTTCTTTGGACTTCTTCTCGTATTCACATTCCCAAAGCTCTATCACTCGATATCCATGGCATTCCAGAGTCTGTGTCTTCTCAATCGACTGTCGGTACAGTTGTTCAATAGTCATACAGTTATGTCGATTTCTAGTATCTCTGTCAGGAATATGAGTTGGACATTCGTGCCAATAATATCCATGAAACTAGAAAATATTTTTGGATTCAGGGTGGTATCCATCAACATTGTGACCATGAATCTTCTGTTCTCCACCATTTAAAGCATGCCGTATCTTTGTACCATTCTTTTTAGCCAAACTCTGAATCCGTCTGAGAGCTTTGATTGAGTAGTTCTTATGGTTAGATTATCCTTCGGGCGGAACGATGGCAATACAGTCTTCGGGCATATGATTCTTTCTCCAAACTTTGGAACATGCTTGAGCAATAGTGCATGCTTCAGCAAAAGGATCGAGGCCACTAACGTTCCTCAATTCCCGTCTAAAGCATGCACATCCTCGTCATAATATATCCACATCACTCCGACAATATTCTTCCATCTTCCGCCTGAAATCAAACACAGCTCCAGATTCTACTTTAAGGTTATATCACTTGAAAAACTCGTTTCTGTAAAAGTGCTTTAAAAAAACCCACGGACGCCTGATTACACCCTTTGTTCTGGGGGTCCATGTCTGTTGGTCTGAACATTCTGATTCGTCATTCGTTTATGGATTTATGATTTTGGATTACGGCTTTGGTACCATGACCGCAACTACTTCTATCTTTTTCTGACATCTGTCCTGGGTTGTAAAAAAAAAGTAAGAGAAAAGTCCAGGGAGTGCCACAATCACAAACCGCAACCCTTCCCAGACCCCAAGAGGAAGAGGAAACCGACAAATCTAAACAAGCACAAACCAAACAAACGAACGAAAAGCACTAAGATTAGCTCTCTCCCCCAAGCGAGGTAATCGCAATACTAAAAGGACTGAAAAACACAAGAACAAAATGACACACGGAAAGACATACAACAAATCGCCTCGTAGAATAAACCACAAAGCAACAAGGAGTAAGACTAACACCGGGACCACCGCCTTAGAACGGTCGGTAGAGCAAACCACCGGGGGGGTTTAAAGCACTTTTACAGCTAGCTAACTTCACCCTGGGTCCCGATGCTACTCTTAATATATAAATACATAAAAATTAAGTTTCGGCCAAAAAAATAAGGTCCAACATATCTCTGGTTGGCCAATGTATTTGCCAGATGGGGAAAGTAACTTATTTTCATCTCTGTCAGTCCAAATATGTCGGGAAAACTAGCTAATCTCATATGCAGGAATCGATAGGAATCTAGAAATAGAACTTTACCGACGGTCATTCTCAAAATCGTATTTCCATTCATGATCACATTCGGTTTAACATTACCATTTTCCAATATATGGCGTTATATGAATGCCCATCATATCCTCCGAAATTATGAGCAATGCACGTCACGCCTTTGTTATCGTCTCCCAATATCCAGCCTCAAAAATTAGCTAAAGCATCAACTCCTTAGAAAATCATTTCTCTACCTCCAGGAAACTGACTACAAGTTGAACATGGCTGGTCAATTGTGAGATCCATACATATGTCACACCCTCTTTGAGCTACACAGAAATTCACATGATGTCCACAAGTTTCTTGGGTAGATTCAAAGTCGAAGAAGATTAAGCGAGACGATTTCTATGGTTTCATCTCTTCATCTTCTTCGTCATCTGAATCTTCCGAACTATTATTCTTACATTGATACCTCTGAATGAAACACTGGTGATCAGTTCCTACAATTGTCTTACAGAATTTACACTTTTTTTGTCCAGGACACACGTGATTCTTCTTATTACCAACAATCCTATTGTCCCATTTTTCACAATTATACACCAACTGACAAACAGATTTCTTCTGATTAGTATTGATCTGTTTATGATTATTAAAACAAGCTGGACTTCGAAAGGTTATTTTACAATCCCTGCAGAATATCTTCCTCTCGTATGTGCAGGGAATATCATTATAACACCCATCGCATCCATCGGGGCAACTGTGATCTCCTCGATTGGTATATCCGAAATCACAATATTCACAGTAGTAACTGCAACCTAGAAATCCCGTAACTTTGGTAATCGTGTCAAAATGATAGTCACCATTCCAATAGATATGAATCACTTTTGTTTCACGTTGCTTTTTAAACTGTAAGGGGAACAGCAATCCATCTTTAGGATGTTGACTATGAACTTTAATCAGATAATCAGGAGCCATGACAGCTTGAATCAGCTTATAGTCCTCAAGGCCACAGGGCTTGTCGTGAGGAATATTAGCTTGATCCAATAACTTCATGGCTTCTGCGGTGAAGATCACATTGAAGAGTATTTTTGAGAGTTCCAGATTTAAAAAAAATAACTTTTCCAATTCCATTTTCTTTATTTTTATTTTGATTTATTCCACAGTGATATGTGACACGATATTTTTGTTACTTTTACATCATTCCAAACTAAATTTACCAGTAGCAGTAAGAGTCAGAAAAGGTATGAACTTTTATAGTATAAACTCCCGCCAAAATAAGTTCGTGAACCACGTGAAACACAAATATTGCAAGAACGTCATTACATGAAAACCATGATCTGGCGGAGCATAAACTATACCAGCATACCGGAGTTTATGAAACAGTGATTACCGGAGTAAGATTGATATTAATATTACCAGAGTTACAACAAAAGAAAATAGAAAAGTAATTGAGAATAAAATAATAGCTTTAACCAGACACAGTTGCGACATTCCCCAAAGAGGGTTTAAGATCTTGTATGATAATGTATTTAACATAAATCTGAATAATATAAAATTACCTGTTGAAATGAATAATCCTTTTATGCTAATACTGTGCTGTTTCATTTCATATTTGTGATAGTCGTCCTCATATCTTACCGTCGTAAATAACGCTTTGTTGTCTCTGTCGTGTCCTACACCAAATTTCTACCTCAGTTCTCAAAGTTCGCCTTTCTATTTGATCATCCGAATCGTAAATTACAATAATTTCGACATCACTACTCGTACTGACGTTTTTGTAGCTGAAATTAACATTGCTGTTTACACTTCATGTATCAGAATTTTCTTGAAAATCATCCTGAACACAACCATTTTCAGAACTGCAGACCATACTATCACTGTGAACGCTAACCTTTTCTGGACTGACACTGACCTTATCGTGAGATTCACAATTGACGTTAATATTTTCATGACTGACGTCAACTTCACAATGTACACGGACGCTGTCACAACTCACATCCAGATCATTATAAATACTCGTATTTCTTGCACTGACGCTGACCTCATTGTGAGATTCATCACTGACGTTCAGATTTACATGACTGGCGTCGACTTCACAATATACATTGACGTTATCTGGACTGACGCTGACGTTTTCAGAACAGTTCACGTTGAACGAGTCTAATTTTACAATATCGAAATCGTTTATAACCTCAAGCGTTTTGGCTACATTGACTTTATGTTGTTCAGACAGAATATCCAAAATATCGTCATCGGATGACACATCTTCATAATAACCTTGTAACTGTCTCTCATTTTCACGTCTAGCAGTTAACGTTGCCGATCGTGCGTCCGCTCGTGAATATTTGTGATGGCTAACAAGATGTTCCAATAAATAGCCACGCCGAATGAATTTTGGCAAACACCTGCTTTCAACACATTTCCAATATGTCACTGGTAAATGATATGCCTCTTCAGACAAATGAAGAGATAAACCCGTGCTTGTTCTGTTTCAATTCACACATTATAAATTGCCCCGGTAGTGCACGTGGAACATGAAAGAAGTGAGTATATTTTTAAAAGATAAACCCGTGCTTGTTCCGCTTCACTTCACACACTAAAGATTGCTCCGGTAGTGCACGTGATAAGTGAAAGAAGTGAAAATATTTTTACAATACCAGCTTGCTCCGTTGATAATGTTCCGTGGGAAAATTCAAGTACAATGCGATGTAGTCACAGAGATTCTTTTTACACTTCCATTAAATATTGCTTCACTTATTTCCAGGCATGTTTTATAGTCCATTTGCAGTAGTAATGCGACCGTCCTCCACTAGAAATAAATCTCACTAATTTATTATAGTTTTTTTGTAAACTATTACTGTGATACTTCTACTGGAAATAGTAGATATAGAGGCCTTCTCAACACTTTACCTGAAGATGTTTGCACATCCGCTGATCGCACTTTTCCATCTTGGCTATTTCGTAACTTTATTGATTTACCCATTTTCCATTGTCCATGTGGTATATCTTCTTTTATGAGCACTATGTCACCAACACTAGGCTATGCGTGCGATTGCACTCTGTGTGACTTTAACTTGGTTTGGTTTCTTTCCCGAAGACTAAGTAGATATTCATTGCGCCATATATACCAGAATGTGTCCAACATTCTTTGGCTCTTTTTCCACGATGTTAATAATTTATCCACGTTGCTTTCATATGGCTTATACTCCGGATCGTCGTTGTCACAGTCTGAATCTGGAATTCTTGTATAAGGGTTTAAGCAAAGAAAATGCCTTGGACTAACGGCGATAGATGATTTTATGTCCTTTCCAATGTATACTAAAGATCGCGAATTAATTAACGCTTCACATTCTTTAAGGAGCGTTGTCATTTCTTCTACTTACAGCAGTTTGCGACCTATTGTCTTCCGTAGAGCACGTTCACGAGCCCAACTTAACGTTCACGAAAACCGCCCATCCAAGGGGCCAATTCTACAATAAATGACCATTTGATGCCTTTGTTTGAGGCGTTGTTTTGAATTTCACTACTTTGTATCACCATTCCCCATATAAGTTTTAATGTATCGCTCGACAATTAAATTGCTTAGCATTATCACTGATGATCTCTGGGGGCGTTTCTCTTGTAGCAAGACATCTTCTGAAGCACATGAGAAAAGTGTTTGTTGTTATGCCTTGCACTAATTCCAAATGTACCGCCCTTGTAACGAGGCACGTAAATAGACACACCCAGACCTTTGATGTTTCTTTATTTTCCTTGATATATAATGGTCCAAGGTAGTCTATACCCACTCTTGAAAATGGGAATGCCTCTGAAACACGTGACTTGGGTAATGGGGCCATAGGCGGTAGCTTGTAAGATCCACCTTCCACTTTTCTTTTTTCAAAACTTTTCTGACTGTAGCTCTGCCATGAGGTATCCGAAATTGATGTCGTATCTCACTTAATGTTTGAGATACTCCACTGTGTAGTAACCTTTTATGTACACTATCGATTATCCATGAAGTTAGTTTTTCTTGTGGTGGTAGCAAAATGGAAAACCTTGTTGCTTCACTGAAATTAGCATGTTTTAACCTTCCACCGCATCTTAATATACCATCTTCGTCAATGAATATATCAAGTTGATTACAAATGTTGTTTGGTTTCTTTGCAGCGATAGAGTCAAAAACATCTGAAAATTGCCTTTTCTGCAGACACTTTTGCCACAAACACTCCGCTTTATGTATTTTATTGCTCGTTAAATAACCAGTATCTAGCCTTTTACCTCGAATTCCATTCACAAATCTTTGACACCAAGCTGTCACTCTCATCAGCTTTGATACTGAAGAGTAATTCTGTTCATTGATTTCAAATGATGTTGTTCTGGCGGTTTGCTGTACATTAAATACACTTTCTGTTTTAATTTCACTACTTCCTTGAACATTTCTATTATCGGTGTCTCTCAAATTACTTTCAATTTCTTTATCTGCCACCATGTTTTCGACCTCCTTATCTGGTTTACATGCTGTTTCTGGCCACTTATGTAACGGAAGCAATAACCAAGTTGGTCCATGCCACCGTAGTTTGTCATTACACAAATTTGATAGAATACATCCCCGACTTGCTATATCTGCAGGATTGTCTTTGGTGTTCACATAGCAGAATTCAACATTCTTATGGCGTCTGATTCACATCTGATTAACACCACTCCTGGCAGATGCAGTGTCACAAAACTTCTGAAGGCCTCCTTAAACTGCGGTTAGGATCCGTGTTAGAATATGAGAAAGAGGCTTGGTTGAGCATTTAGCCGAACCCGCAATATATCTCTGCTTGTGAAGTTTAGGAATCCAGTACAATTTGGGAAGGTCAATACCTTCCTCCGGGAGGGAAATTCCGAATGTCAGCATCACCGAATGGTGATTTGTTTTTAAAATTTCGTCCTTGAACAACAGAGCAGTAAGATTATATGTAGGGTTTCCAGTCATGGTACTCATACCAAGCTCTTCCATTAAGCAGTTTATATAGTGTGTTTTGCAAACAAACACAATGTTGTTAGATGCCTTGTCGGCTGGAACAACGACAAACGTTTCATGGATTTCAGCTAACTCAGCATCAACATCTGGATCGTGAATCACCGATTCATGTCGGCGAGACATGGATCTGCTGAGTACTGAGACACATCTGTTTAACAAGGACATTACCGATTTAACCCATGTAAACAGGGTATCAACCTCCACGTCCTCTTTCTTGGCCTAGCGTCGTGCATACTCTTCAACAGAATCCAAAATTAATTTGGAATTCTGTTTCCAAGAAAAAAGACCTGGGTTCCCTGTATTTAGGATTTTTAGAAAGAATGTCCCTGAGTTTGCTCATACTGACTATATTGAGGTCTCCTGTTATGATGTGGCCGGCTGGATTATAGCAGAACTCCGAGATTTTACAGGAACACGCTAAGGGGTTTCGAGTAATGTTCTTGGTATTTAGCCCTTACAGCACGTTTTTTTCTGTAATTGAAAATATTAGGTGCAAAGAGAGACGAATAACTGTAACAGATGATGGGTGTGCTCTGGTTTTTTAAGTAAGTGGTATGGTTGAAGTCACTTTCTTATGGTTCATGATATTGCTAATGTTAATGGCGTCAAGACTTTTATTTCTGAAGCCAAGTTTCAGAAAATTACGACTGGGAGTCTCTTCTGGAGAAATTGTTTGAACAGGATTGTACAACGTAAACTTTGCAACATCCAAAAGGATAGCAACCAGCTTATATTCGGGAGTATTTGGAACGCATGTTTTTGTATCCACAACTTCCGGCAGCTGATACAGTTTGATCCGAATATGATGAAGTCCTAATGGTTGCTGTACATGTGGAAGGAGAGTGTCAAATGCGACATTAGCATGAAAATTAGGACAATTGTAGTGCCGATGTCCCTGACTTCTCTTACGTCTTTGAGAGCTGCCAAAGAGCCTCATCACATACATCTTGGGCTGGTAGGATTCCCTACAGAATTTATTTTGTAAATGCAACCGTATGGTGCTGCAGTGCCTAATTATCAGATCCAGAATTCCTCATGCTGTCTACGAAGTGGCGTGCTCAGACTGGGATTGTTAGTAGGGTGGTATATATATTTTTTTTATAGTATTCTTACTTTGAAGGACAAAATAGAATGACCTGGTAGATCGAAATGTTGATAAAGCAGCTGACTGCTCCCATGATTTATCGCATATATATGACCAGACATTCTATTACTTTGTTGTCCTTTCGTCTCACCTACGTATATCAATCCACGTAGCGAACACGCCACACCATAAACAACATTAGAGGACTTACAACTGAGATCATCCCAGCTCCGTGTATGGTATGTTTTATTCGTGAGTCCACTCGTAAGCTGAGTTTCTTTGATCAAAATTTTGCAGCTTTTACAAGTTTTTTAATTGCATGATGTTATACCGCAGTGTGGCTCATTGTCTTCAAATTCCAAAATATTACGTAATTTATCACTACAGTTTTTGATCTGTTTATAAACGTCCCGGTACCATTGAGATTTGTCAGCAGATTGCAAATATGTCATTTCATGTACATCTTTCAAAAGTATTCTAGGGGCACCTGTTTGGACTGCAGATCCCGTGCCCTTGGAACCTGCAGGAATTGTATGCACGGGTTGACTTGTCGCGGAAGTAACCTCTGTTAATCGGGACCTTTTTATAGTGAGTGACGTCCTACTATCTTATATGAGTTTATATGTTATAAACGAATGACGAATCAGTATGTTCAGACCAACGGATATGGACCCCAGAATAAAGGGTGTAATCAGGCGTCCGCGGATAGTAAGCATTACTTGGTAAGCAATCTTATATGAGTTTATATGTGCGACCATGTTTATAATACTAGGTTGACGGTGCCCTCGGGGACATACGGAGACACTAGCTTAATGGTAAAAACTAGTTATGGTCATGGTACCCAAGCCATAATCCAAACTCATTAATCCGTAAACGAATGACGAATCAGAATGTTCAGACCAACGGATATGGACCCCAGAATAAAGGGTGTAATCAGGCGTCCACGGATAGTAAGCATTACTTGGTAAGCAATCTTCGTCCACCATGCCCATAGGCCTGAACGAAGGAAATGTAGGTAGAAGCGTATGCCCGGGATATTGGAAGTCTACTTATGCCTCTTTATTGGCAAAAAACATCAGAAACAATTCTGGAAACTGCTACATTGTAGATATTGACCAGATCATGATGTCTCCCATAGAACTTCTTATAATAAGTGTTTTTTCTTTCTATTTCTGTGATATTAATTCCCTATACGTAAACGGATCCCGTATTTATTTTTAGAAGATGTAAGCGGAGAAAGTAAATCAGAGTATTTGTCAAATATATCCATACCTATCTGGGCGTCTAGCTAAAGAGACGTCCGTTGAGCTTCCAAATGGAGGGTCTAGGGTGCGAGTCCTTCCAGGATTTTTATATTTCTATTTTCGTGCTATATTCTGAAAAATGATACGACATTGACAGCTGATGAGACTTTACCGTGTCGACTGACTGCTGAATTGAACGAGCGTCTTGTACAGAAAAAGGTGTAACATCCTGTGTTCAAATGCATAGCCTTCCAATTACCATAAATGAAAAGTTCCGCATATAGACTGACGTAAGAAATAGATGCATCTTCCTTTAATATCATAATCATGAAAATGTGTCTTATGCAAATTGTATTAAAGTATTGAAAAGGTTAATAAACATACAGTCAGGTTACAATAGAAAGAGAAAAATATAAATCAATAAGATAACAAACAAAAACAAACAAACAAACAAAAAAAAAAAAAAAAAAAAAAAGATAAAAATATCACTAAAGGATAAAAAAAAAACTACTTTGCGAGATTGGGACCCACGATGTCCTTTATTGAAAGTCAGCCGAAAGGTTAACGTCGGGTTTACTCTTTGTTGCTTTGTGGTTTATTCTACGAGGCGTTTGTTGTATGTCTTTCCGTGTGTCATTTTGTTCTTGTGTTTTGTTAGTCCTTTTAGTATTGCGTTTACCTCGCTTGGGGAAGAGAGAGCTAATCTTAGTGCTTTTCGTACGTTTGTTCGGTTTGTGCTTGTTTAGATTTGTCGGTTTTCTCTTCCTCTTGCGGTCTGGGAAGGGCTGCCGTTTGTGATTGTGGCACTCCCTGGACTTTTCTCTTACCTTTTTAGCTATTCAGGAAAGTACACAGTTTGATGCATCTATTGAACGACCCGTAGGAAAGATACCAACTGAGGTCGTTTGACTTTCTGAGGGTGTCCAATAATCACCCTGTGTGTGCGTCCGTTCATAGTCAGTTAGCAAAAACTGTCATTGCGCTTAAACCGTTTGCAACACCCCTAGGCCAGTGTACTTGAAACTTG
Source organism: Anodontia alba (assembly GCA_964016985.1). Taxonomy (NCBI): domain Eukaryota; kingdom Metazoa; phylum Mollusca; class Bivalvia; order Lucinida; family Lucinidae; genus Anodontia; species Anodontia alba. Next base: position 6,931,263 of record OZ024825.1, on the reverse strand, counting down.
GTAGGAAGTATTGGGGTGACTTGCAGATCAAAAATAGCAAAAATCGTTCCGATCGAAAATCCAACATTGCCGCCATGGCCTCGATCTTTATAAAATCTGTTTTGAGCTTCTTCTCCTGAACAGAAATACCAACTGACACGATACTTGGTAGAAAATATTGAGGCAACTTGTAAATCAAAATTAGCTAACACCGTTCCGATCCGAAATCCAAGATGCCCGCCATGGTGGCCATCTCAAAAATCTATTTTGCGCTTGATCTCCGTAACCAAAAGGCCAACTGACTCGAAATTCGGTGGAAAGCATCGGCCTGACTTGCAGATCAAAAATAGCTAAAACCATTGTGATCGGAAATCCAATATGGCCGCCATGGCACCCATCTTGAAAATCTATTTTGCGCTTCTTCTAAACCAAAAGGCAAATGACTCGAAATTTGGTAGGAAGTATCTGGGTGACTTGCACATGAAAATAGCTAAAATCATTCCTATCAGAAATCCAAGATGGCCACTATGGGCGTCATATTGCGCTTCTTCTCCTGAACCGAAAGGCCAATTGACTTCTGAGGGCATATCTGAATAACAGAAATAATAATAATAAAAAAAAAAAAAATCGGAAATCCAAGCTGTCCGCCATGCCCGTCATCTTGAAAACCTATGTTGCATTTTTTCCTCTAAACCGAAAAGTCATTTGACTCGAAACTTAGTAGAAAGTATCTTCTAGATAATAAAGAATAAAAAAAAGCTAAAATCGTTCCAATCGGAAATCCAAGGTGGCCACCATTACGGTCATCTTGTAAATCTATTTAGCGGTTCTTCTGAATCGAAATGACAATGGACGCGAAACTTAAAAAGACGTATCAGGATGACTTGCAGATCAAAAATAGCTAAACTCGTTTCGATCGGAAATCCAAAATGGCCGCCACCATGGGTCGTTCAATAGATGCATCAAACTATGTACTTTTCTGAATAGCTAAGTTGGTCGAAAACCCGACGTTAACCTTTCGGCTGACTTTCAATAAAGGACATCGTGGGTTCCAATCTCGCAAAGTAATTTTTTTATCCTTTAGTGATATTTTTATCTATTTTTGTTTTGTTTGTTAGAAAAATAGAAGTATATAAAAATCCTGGATGGACTAGCACCCTAGACCCTCCATTTGGAAGCTCAACGGACGTCTCTTTAGCTAGACGCCCAGATATATTTGACAAATACTCTGATTTACTTTCTCCGCTTACATCTTCTAAAAATAAATACGGGATCCGTTTACATATAGAGAATTAATATCACAGAAATAGAAAGGAAAGTTAAGAAGTTCTATGGGAGACATCATGATCTGGTCAATCAGTACAATGTAGCAGTTTCCAGAATTGTTTCTGATGTTTTTTTGCCAATAAAGAGGCATAAGTAGACTTCCAATATCCCGGGCATACGCTTCTACCTACATTTCCTTCGTTCAGGCCTATGGGCATGGTGGACGAAGATTGCTTACCAAGTAATGCTTACTATCCGCGGACGCCTGATTACACCCTTTATTCTGGGGTCCATATCCGTTGGTCTGAACATTCTGACTCGTCATTCGTTTACGGATTTATGAGTTTGGATTATGGCTTGGGTACCATGACCATAACTAGTTTTTACCGTTAGGCTGGTGTCTCCGTACGTCCCCGAGGGCACCGTCAACCTAGTATTATAAACATGGTCGCACATATAAATTCATATAAGATAGTGGCTGGGACGTCACTCACTATAAAAAAGGTCCCGATTAACACAGGTTACTTCCGCGACAAGTCAACCCGTGCATACAATTCCTGCAGGTTCCAAGGGCACGGGATCTGCAGCCCAAACAGGTGCCCCTAGAATACTCTTGAATACTTATTTTGCGCTTCTTCTCCTGAACCGAAAGGCCAAAAAATCGAAATTTGATAGGAAGTACGGAAGCAATCTGCAGATAAAAACAGCTAAAATATTTCCGACCGGTAATCCAAGATGGCTACCACGGCCGCCATCTTGAAAACAAATTACGTTTCTTTCGAACCGAAAGGCCAATTAACTCTGAACTAGGTAGGAAGTATCGGGACCGTGGTTTACCTATTGGTTTTCATTTACTCTGGCATACAGTAGAATTAGCTATAAGTACTCGTCCTTGTTTATTATAGTGATTAATTTGATTTTTATGTTTTCGCTTTGATGCATTGAATTACTTGGGAGCCTTTATGCGAACCAATTTTTTATGTATTTCTGTATAAAGAGTAGAATCGGGACCCAGGGTGAAGTTGGCTAGCTGCAAAAGTGCTTTAACTACACCCCCCTCTCCCCCCCCCCCCCACCCCCACACACACACCGCACCCGCCCGATAGTGTATTCTACTGACTGTTCTAAGGCGGTGGCCCTGGTGTTGTTTTTAATTTTTGTATTATTATTTTTTTTATATATGTGTTGTGATGCTAGCATTTTGGTCACCTTCAACAGCTGCTCATTTTGCGTTCTGTTTCACTAGTTGTGTTGTGATGCTAGCATTTTGGTCAACTTCAACAGCTGCCCATTTTGTTTTCTGTTTTACTTGTTGTGATTAAGAGCGCATCGGGACCCAGGGTGAAGTTGGCTAGCTGTAAAAGTGCTTTAACCTCCCCCCCCCACCCCCCGCCCCCAGGTGGTTTACTCTACTGGCCGTTCTAAGGCGGTGGTTCCGGTGTTAGTCTTACTCTTTGTTGCTTTGTAGTTTATTCTACGAGGCATTTTTTTATGTCTTACCTTGTTATTTTGTTCTTGTGTTTTTCAGTCCTTTTAGCATTGCGATTATCTCGCTTGGGGAAGAGAGAGCTAATCTTAATGCTTTTCGTACGTTTGTTTGATTTGTTATTGTTTGGTTTTTGTCTGTTTCCTCTTCCTCTTGTTGTCTGGGAAGGGCTGCGGTTTGTGGTTGTGGGACTCCCTGGACTTTTCTCTTACCTATTTTTGTAGATCAAAAGCTGCTAAAATTATTCCGATTGAAATCCACAGTCTCCATCTTGTAAATCGATACTAAAACAGGCAAACTGACTCGAAACTTGATAGGAAGTTTCGGGATGACTTGTAGATAAAAAAAATAAAATCGCTTTGATCGGAAATCGAAGGTGATCGCAATAGCCGCCATATTGCGAATTTATTTTAAACTTTTTCTCCTGAACCGAAATTGACTAAAAATTCATTGGCCGTATCGAGGTGACCTGTAGATTACAAGTGGCTAAAATCGTTTTGATTGGAACTCCAAGATATCCGTCATTGGTGTCATCTTGAAAGTCTTATCGAACTTCTTCTCTTGAATCAAAAAGCAAACTAATACCAAACTTGTCTGATAATCAGTAAAGCGAAACAGTGCCATCTTGGCCCTCTTTTTTAGTTTTCGACTTAACTGTTGAAATTTACCCAGCTGTCAGATGACATTTATGCAACGTCGCATCAACGTCAATGCAACGTCTTAACGTTGCATGGGCGTTAAAGCGACGTTGCATAACGTCATAACGTTGAATCGACGTTGATGCGGTGTTGCATAAACGCCATGGGCACATTGAGTAGCGTGGTGTATTCACGGATGGTTGCCTAGCAATTACGTGATCATAAAATTTTCGACTTTATGTGCTATCCGTGACTCTGTTGTTTAGCAACCATGGTCACATCCGACTAAGATTTAATTGATGTGTGCATTTCAATATATACTGTAATATTGATCATTTTTAAAAAAGCAAAGTGGCAGAAATTATGCAATCAATGTCCCGTTCATTGCAAAATTCTTACCCCTTCCCCTTTTTCTAATGCCCGTTTTATGTGAGTATTTTAGATTCTCATTCGAGCGTACTGAATTTCCAGCTAGGTTACGATTTTCTGCATCCAAAATCAGTCCTTTTTGCAGTAAACATTCGAAATGTGGTTAAGTAAGAAAGTTAGGCATCTTTTAAATTTATAAGTAGGTGACAGTTACCATGGTAACTTTTTATAAGCCAGGTAAGGATCATTTTATTCACATTCTTTTCTTGCTAAGCAAGGATAGTCTTCAGTCAGACAAACAATGTGGAATATAATGCTGTATAGTCTTCAGTCAGATAAATAATGTGGAATATAATGCTGTATAGTCTTCAGTCAGATAAACAATGTGGAATATAATGCTGTATAGTCTTCAGTCAGATAAACAATGTGGAATATAATGCTGTATATGTCGAAAGATTTACCACGTAGAGTTTGTTTGTATTTAAATATACACAATACATTACCGAAAAGTCATCAACAATATGTATTTAAGTGAGTGTAAAGATGTCAGAAAATATCTGGAGATCACCAAGAAATAGGGCAGTACACTGTTAAAAACAAAGGTAGAGAAGATAAAAAATGAGTGGTTATTTGACAGTCAAGTAGTTACTGTATACCTCAGATTCCCGACTGTGTAATTAGGCTTGGCTAATGCAAATCTTGAGGATATATCAGTCATTATGCCCAATCTTTAGCATGTTTAGGTAGAATCATACTTTCTACCAGCTTCATGATGTACAACAGATACGGCAGATGTTAATAGTAACTAAATAATAAAGGAGGAGTAAGAGATAAGCACTCCTCGAGGTCATAACGAAACCATACCTATATAATTTTGACCCCCTTAAACCCCACTTTTATATAGTAAAACTGGGGTTTACAGGGGTATACATTATTTTTCTTATTTCTGCTCAAAAACATAGATTGTGGGTACTCGTTAGAACCGCCTCGCTGAGGCGGTTCTAACGAGTACCCACAATCTATGTTTTGAGCAGTAATATGAAAAATATCAGAATCTTTTATCTGAAAATTTTCATTTTTGGTGGTAAAATTTTCATTATATTTGAATAGGCGTGTTTTCGTAATGACAGTACAGTTTGTATGCGTCTAAAATATTTAGGAAGGATGGTTGGCATTTGAATGTATGAACAAATATTATGTCGATTTTAGCCAGATAGCATTCCGATTAGCCCACGCCTAAGAGCATAGTGTTTCGCCATTAACAAAATTCGCTCCGAAAGGCAGATACACATCAATTTGTAGTTGTTACTGTTACATGCATAAAGTTACATAATTGTACTTGATAATGTTTCGATCTTGAATATAGGAATGAACAGCCTTGAAGATTTGATTGTTTGCTTCAGTTGTTGAGTTCAGGTTTCCATACAGTAGGGTTTCGTGGTTGTTGATATTTCGGAGACACAATACATCATTCTCGTGCCTGTGGTTCTGAAATAGAAGACATCGCAATATGTAATGGTTTGCATCTTCAATAGCTCCACGTCTGCCATAAAGGACTAGCGATGGTATTTTTTAAATACAAATGCTGATTCAACTTCTCTACGTCTTGTTTGCTTTACGGTATTCTTCTGAAAAAGATGATTACTCTATAAGGCAATAATTTAGAATTTTCTCCCAAGGGGAGACTCTTTTCTTTTCCGAAGGGAAACAAAATCAATTTTTAAAGAGTCGTCTTTATTCAGAGTGTATTCAGTCCCCATAAAGCAGAAGAATGTTGTTCTTGCAATGTACATCCAATATTTACCTAAAATGAATAAAAATCTAAAAGAACACGCAAAAGAACGAAAATCCATCACGAAAACATACCTATATAATATTGACCCCCTTAAACCCCACTTTTATATAGTAAAACTGGGGTTTACAGGGGTATACATTATTTTTTTTATTTTAGCTCAAAAACATAGATTGTGGGTACTCGTTAGAATCGCCTCAGTACCCTCAATCTATGTTTTGAGCAGAAATAAGACAAATATCAAAATTTTCCTTTTTTGATTGTAAAATTTTCAATATATTTGAATAAGCTTGTTTGCGTAATGCGGAGACTTGCTTTTATTAAGTCACTTCGTATATAGCATAGTATTTTGCGAGGCTGTATACAACTTCACACCCCATCCCTTAGCATCAAGCAGAATTCAGTGTTTTCAAAGCAAGCAGAACGGGCTCACTAATCTAAAAAAAAAATAAAGTAAAATCTGCACTACCAGAGGGAGACGCATTAAAATTAACATATTCAAACAGTTTATTTCAAATTGAGACATTCGTTCATTTTCTTACAACATATCTAAAAAAAAAAAAAAAAAAAAAAAAAAATTATTTTAAAATCTGAAGGGTTCGGGGCCATAGTATGAAAATGGTGCAATACGTCTGCAGTAGACATCTTGAATACTAAAATTTATATTCCTAAATAAACCCGTTTTGAGCATGATCACTCAGTAGTTAAAAGTGCTACCACTAACCTTTACCTTTCTGTGTGCAATTACAGCAGACGGCACCCTGATGATAGTTTTTTCCTAATTTCCTTTTTTTCCCAGAAAACAGACTTTGACATTTCATACAAATTGTCCGGCATGAAATATCAAAGCCTGTTTTCTAGGAAAAATAAGAAAAAAATATTTCAAACTGTCATCCGCTGAAATTTTTGCCCAGCATGCTAAGCGTTAATCCTTATAAATTTTCCAAGGACAACGAGCCACAACGTCAGAACATGAGCATTCGTATATACGCGCCCAGCGAAAATTCAGATCAGTCTGCATTTTCAGACATTACGAAAACACGCCTATTCAAATATATAGAATATTTCACCTCTAAAAACTGATTTTTTTTTTTTTTTTTTCAGATAAAAATTTCTGACATTTTTTATATATTTCTGCTCAAAACATAGATTGTGGGTACTCGTTAGAATCGCCTCGCCGTGGCGGTTCTAACGAGTACCCACAATCTATGTTTTTGAGCAGAAATAAGAATAATGTATACCCCTGTAAATTCCAGTTTTTTTTTCTCTATAAATGTGGGGTTTAAGGGGGTCAAAATTATATTAGCATGTTTTCGTGATGTCAGCCTGTGTTTTCATACAGTCTGATCAGAATCGTCATAGGGTGTATGCGAATGTAAATCTTCTTCATGCGGACAACGAAGACTATGATCAGATTGCGCGGATGCGCAAGCGGATCTTTTAGACTTCCTTCGGCGTACATTTCAGAGGGTACGTTTTCTTGCTTTGCCCTCAAATGTTACGATTCAGATTGAGCCCTACAAAACTTTATGTGGCGCTCTTAGGAAAATCAGTATAACCGCCTAATATTATGCGAACATCGAGCACGTGCAAAATTTTTCCGGATCTTCGTTGCTCACGGCATACATATTGCAGTTTAAAAGTGTCTATATGCAAACAAAAACGCTGGTTTTGCACCAGTCATTTGAAACTCCCACCCCTACGGCTCCAAAGAATAGTGGGACTTTTTACCTTTTTTCAGTTTGCAAAACCCTGGTAAACGCCCTGCACTGCGGGGACACTTTAATGTTAAAATCTCTGCTAGAGGCGTCTATGGTTTTAATATGTTGCGCTTGATTTGTCCTTATATTCCACATCTTTCCTTCTTTTGATGCCTCGGAAGGGTTGTGCTTTATGATTTTGGCATTTCCTGGGTATCTGATCTTACATTTTTAAAGCAAAGGGGTCGGGTCACAGATTATTACAACATTAGTTACGACCCTCCCGCTAGATGTAATAATATCACAAGATAGCAAGAACATGGCGGGTAATTGCCATCATTCCTGAAAGATGGCACTATACAACTGATAGCTTTTGAGATCTGTACCCCAGCACCGTCATTGGGTAAAGGTCGATAAAAACGGGTTCTTTATTGTTTCGGCCCTAGGTGAAGGATTTAGTTGAGCTTTTCGGCTAAATTTTAAACCGCCGACATGAGTCATTTATGGATATTTAGGACGCAAGGTTTAGGTTATGGACTTGGTAGTGTGAATTATCACGAAAATGTTGCAGATAGTGTTTACTATCCTTCATGAAAGATAGCCCTATAGCATTACTAGCTTCTGAGATCTGTATCTAAGCACCGCCTGCCTACTGGGTAAAAGCTGATACCAACGAAATCTTAGTCGTTTTGGCCCTTGGTTAATTATTCGGTTGAGTTTTTGGACACAATTTTTAATCCGCTTATATTATTCGTTTATGGATGCATAGGACGGGAGGTTGAGGTTATGATCTTGGTAATTGGCGTATGTGTATGCCATGCAGCTGGGTACTATTAGCGTACGATAAAAGATGGCCTTGCTGCGGATAATGCTGAGCAAACAGCAATGTATGGCTTGCAGCAGGGAAATATTATCACCTGAAAAAATATTACCTTACTGCAGTTTATGTTAAGCATACAGCAATATATGGCTTGCAGCAGGGAAATCTTAGCAGCTGATAAAATATTACCATGCTGCATTTTATGATTAGCACACAACAATGTATGACTTACAGCAGAGAAATATGAGCACATCATAAAAGAGTACCTTACTGCAGTAAATGATAAGAATACAATAACGTATGGCTTGCAACAGGGACATACTAGCACACGTTAAAACATCACGAGAACACGCCTATATAATTTTGACCCCCATAAACCCCACTTTTATATAGTAAAACTGGGGTTTACAGGGGTATACATTATTTTTCTTATTTCTGCTCAAAACATAGATTGTGGGTACTCGTTAGAACCGCCTCATCGAGGCGGTTCGAACGAGTACCCGCAATCTATTTTTTGAGCAGAAATATGAAAAATATCAGTATTTTTTATCTGAAAATTTTCATTTTTTGTTGGTATAATTTTCAGTATATTTGAATAGGCATGTTTTCGTTATGAATTACCTTGCTACATTATGTGATAGGCATACAACAACATATGATTAGCGATTAGCATACAACAAAGTATGGCTTGTGGAAGGGAAATATTAGCACTCGATGAACGATTACATGGCTGCAGTATATGATAAGCATACAACAACATAATGGCTTGCAGCAGAGAAATACTAGCACATGATAAAATATAACCTTGCTGCAGTTTATCAGAAGCATACAACAACGTATGGCTATCAGCAGGGAAGTACTAGCACCTGATAAAAGATTACCTTGCTGCAGTTAATGATTAACGTAAAGCCCCGAGGGAAATAGTAGCCCACGAATAAACTTTTCCTTGCTGCAGTTTGTGATAAGCATACAACAGCGTATGGCTTGCTACAGGGAAATATTAGCACACGATAAATGATAGCTTTACACCAGTTTATGATAAACAAAAGAAAACCGTGCTGCAATACACGATTAGCGAACAAGAAAGTATGACTTGCACAGGATAAAAGATTATTGTGCCCATCACAAAAACATGCCTATATAATTTTGACCTCATTAAACCCATCTTTTATATAGTAAGATTGGGGTTTACAGGGGTATACATTATTTTCTTAGTTTTGCTAAAAAACATACATTGTAGGTACTCGTTAGTACCCACAATCTATTTGTTTAGCAGAAATGTGAAAAATATCAGAGTTTTTATCTGAAAATTTAAGTTTTTGGTGGTGAATTTTTCTATATATTTGAATAGGCGTGTTTTCGTAATGCGCGGTACACAATTAGTAAACAACAACGTGTAGCTTGCAACAGTGAAATATTAGCATAAGTTAAAAGAGTACCTTGCTGCCGTTTATGACAAGCTCTCCAGCAACATTACAAACAGCAATTACCAAGATAAAGACTTTCAGTACATATGGTATTAATATGTTTAAAGGCCAAACTTGGTAGTACTGGAGAACTGTTCAGTGACGGTGATAAATACTGCATTGAAAAGCCATTATCACAGCATATGGCTGATCTGTCAAGTGACTGGCTACTACTATAGTTTACATGAACATCTTGCCATCTTGAAATAACTAAAATATTGTTTCAGGGCATCCTCCTTATCAAGGCTATCATATTTGAACTAAATTATATTTTTTGTATGAGTAATAGAAACACACAAATAATATATATATATATATTGAGTTAATCATTATCAGTGCAAATGACTTGTTTACCTGGCTCTTCGGCGTTTGCCTTCTTCAGTCTTCAGAGGTTTTCTATTTAAAAGAAATGACATAAAAATGTAAAATTTACAAATAAAAGTTGCAGAAATTAAAAAGCAGATTATGCCCTTTTCGGGCCCATGTTATCTGGTCCGCTGCGTCTTGATAATTGATTGTGTTTGAATATATATGAAATGTAAACAATACGGTTAAACACAGCGTGCAAAAAGTATAAAGCTTATCTTTACTATCAACACAACGTGCGAAAAGTATAAAGCTTATTATCTTTACTATCAACAGCACTGTGCCCATATACGCAATGTATACAATGCCCATAAACCTTACACCAAAAGGGATACACAGCTCGTTTGAACCGCCTCGGCGAGGCGGTTCTAACGAGTACCACAATCTTTGTTTTTGAGTAGAAATTAGAAAAATATGTATGCCCCTGTAAACCCCAGTTTTACTATATAAAAGTGGGGTGTAAGGGGGTCACAATTATATAGGTATGTTTTTGTGATGTATGCAAACAACAAAGGCCCAGCTCAGCCGGCATAATATTATTAGGACCTATTTTATTCGTTTATATATTCTATGGTATCCAATGATTTTGAACTGTGACTTTAAGATGTATCTTAATATCTTAAGGTCACTGTTTTGTAATAGGACAGTTAATACACTTAACAGGCGCAAGTGTGCAGGCCGATCAAGCACTTTCCTAGTAAGTGTGTGTGTGTGTGTGTGTGTGTGTGTGTGTGTGTGTGTGTGTGTGTGTGTGTGTGTGTGTTTTAGCCACATTAGAATCAGGAAGAAATTCATTGACCCTGGCTAAGGAAATTCCTCTTATGCAAACCTGATAACAAACCAAATAGTTCAGTGTTGATGAGCTCCTGATATTATCAGCCACTTGGGACCAATTATAACTATTTCTGACAGGTTAAATAGCCAAATTCTTGGTGAAACTCAGGGTCTAAATTTATGATCAATGTCGGCCTTTAAGTATGAGTTGATATTGTTTACTTGTAACTTATCCATGAATAATTAAAAATATGATAGTTAAGGCTTTTGATTAAATCAATGAAACCGTTTCCATTTAACACCGTTTGCCATGGAAAGAATGACTCTTCATTAGACACTAGAGCAAGTGACCAGAGGGTCACGAATACCCCCGGCCGGCGCCATTTCTTAATTATAAAATATTTTAAAGTTAATGACAATGATTTAAGGCAAGATATAGTTTACAACGTCAGTCTCTGAGAGATACTGATCTATCATCCCAAGTACAACTTTCCTGGAGTAAATAGTCTTCAAGACATGAAGCAAATTTGCTGGGCCATAAAATATAGGTCACTGACCTACACATACTTGAGAAATTACACAATGGTCACAATGATGCATTATACCAACTATGATGTTAATCCATTAAATAAGCTAAAAGATATTAAGCAAAATCACTAGACCATGAAATTTAGGTCATACTGATTTATATTAACTTTGAGGTGAAAGTTTGGGTCACACTGTGTCATTATATATAAATATGACATTTAGGTATCAAACATTGGGAGATATAAGACAAAATCACAGGGCTATAAAATATAGGCCACATAATCCAAAAATATGATAGTAATACATCAAATTGTCTTCAAGATGTAACATAAAATCACTTGACCATGAAATATAGGTCATAGTGACCTACATTTACTTTTAGGTCAACTGTTGGATCATACGAATTCATTATCCGAAATAATGATGTTCATACATCGATTAACATTCAAGATATGCGGCAAAATTACTGGACCATGAAATATAGGTCAAGGTGACCTACATTTGTTATGCTACCAATCGTGGCGTCACACAGAACCAATATTCCAAGTATCACATTAATCTATGAAATAGTCTTCAAGATATAAGGCAAAATCGCTGATGCATGAAAATATGATCACAATGACCTTGACTTTATTACATTGAATGTTGATGTGATAAACATGTCCGATGCCCATCCTTCTTTACGAAGTTGTTTGTATAAAAAAAAAACGGCAACATACTATTTTTATTCAGGCATTAATCCATGAAATAGGCTTCAAAATATAAGTCAAAATCACTGAAGCATGAAAATAAGGTCACATTGACCTTGACCTTATTACATTGAATGTTGATGTGATAAGCATGTCTGATGTCCATCCTTCTTTAATAAGAAGTTCTTTGTATAAACAAACTGCAATATACTATTTTATTTTGACCTCTAGCCCCGCCCTGGGGCATGACCCAGAAGTCCATAGATGTAGAATAGAAGAGAATCCTCCAAGGTACCCCCATGCCAAATATGAAAAGTTTTTGATCAGTGGCTGCAGAGTTATAAGCAAACGACAAAAAATTCACGTAAAACTCTGACGTAAACATCACACTATTTTCTAAGTCCGTGACCTTGACCTTGGGTCTGCAGCATCAACAGAATGATGTCAGCTATTCTGTAATCATCTAGTAGTAACACTAACCACACATCAACATCCTAAACTGTAAGCTTTCAAAAATATATGCAAAAGGGAAAAAAAAACTTCACGCAAAACTTTGACGCAATATGTTGACATTTGTACGGACGGATTGACGTACGGACGAATGGACGGACGAACAGACGGAAAGACAAAAACTATATAACCCTCGACATACTTCGTAACCCGGGGGTATAAATACGGACTAAATCACTTTCTACAATTCTTGCGTGGCAACATTGAGCTTCGAATCCCTCTAATAGAGACAGGATTGAAGATCAGATACTATTTCACTAAATTCGATGGGTAGGGTTTCTGACAGCTTAACAGCTTAAAAAGCTCCAAGCAAAAAAAAAAAAAAAAAAAAAAAAATACTTGGAAAAAGGGCTGAAAAGATGCCATGGTTCGGTGCATGACGGTATGAGCAGGTACTACCTCGCAAACAATATGGCTAATCGTTACCGTGGTATTAAGCTTGTACAACATGGTAAACAGCAAGGCTAATCTGTGTCACGGTAGGATGCTTTAAGGTGTGAGCTGTACCACATGGCAAACAGCACGGCTAAATTGTACCACGATAGGGAGCCTGACGATGAGTGCTGGAACCACCTGGCGTTTTAACAGCATGCCTAAAATTTGCTACGGTATGAGGCACGACAGTGTGAGCTAGTACCACATAGCAAATAAACTGTGCATGGAAGTGCTGCTTAACGGTGTGAGCTGGTATCACCTGCCAAACAGCATGGCTAACCTGTGCCCCGGTAGGTAGTATGACGATGTGAGCTGGTAATAGTTGCAAACAGCATGGCTGAATTACGCCTCTGTAGTGGTACATGGCGGTGTGAACTGATACCACGTGGTAAACAGCCTGACTTTGCCACGGTAGTTATGAATGGCGTTGTAAACTGGTACCACATGGTAAACGCTTGGCTAAACTGTGCCACGATAGTGATGCATGACGGTGTGAGCTTGTACCATATGGCAGTCAGAATGACTAAACTGTGCCACGGTAGGGAGCATGACCGTGCGCGCTGGCTCAGTCTGGCCAACAACATGGCTAAACTGTGCCTCGATAGGTAGCATGACGATGTGAGCTGGTACCACCTGGAGAAAACATGGCTACATTGTGCCGTAGTAGGTAGCATGACGAAATGACCCAGTACCACCTGACGAAATGACCCAGTACCACCTGGCAAAAACATGTCTAAAATATGCAGTGATATTGGTGCATGACGGTGTGATCTGGTATCGCTTAGCAAACAGCATATTTTCTCTATGCAAAAGTAGGTAGCATGACGCTGTGAGCTGGAACTACGAGGGAAACAGAATGGCTAGACTATATCATGGAAGTGGTGCATGAGGGTATGAGCTTGTACTACCTGGCAAACGGCATGGCTAACAAAAGCCACAATATCGAGCATGGCTGGTTTTAGCTGATATCACAAAGCAAACAGCTTAGTTAAACTAAGCCACGGTAGAGAACATGCCAATAGGAGCTGGTACAGCATGACACACAGGATGGCTCAACTGTGCCACGGTAGGATGCATGACGGTGTGAGCTTGTATCATCTGGCCAACAGCACAAATAAACGTACCACAATAGGGAGCATTACGGAGTCAGCTGATACCACATAGCAAACAGCATGGCTAAACTGTACTACGGCAGAGGCCATGACAGCGGGATCTGGTACCACATGAAACACGGCATGGCTGACCAGTATCACGGTTGGATGCATGACGGTGTGAGCAGGTACTACCTGGCAAACAATATGGCTAATCTTTATCCTGGTAGTACGCTAGTATCATATGTCAAACAGCAAGGCTAATCTGCGCCACGGTTGGATGCTTGACGGTGTGAGCTGGTACTATCTGGCAAAAAGCACGGCTAAACTCTACCACGATAGGAATTATGGCGGTGAGAGCTGATACAACCTGCCAAACAGCATGGCTTAAGTGTGCCACGGTATGGAGCACGACTGTTTGAGCTAATACCACATAGCAAATAGCATGGCTAAACTGTGCCACGGTAGTGCCGCATAACGGTGTGAGCTGGTACCACCTGGCAAACAGAATGGCTAAACTATGCCACGGTAGCTAGTATGACGCTGTGAGCTGGTATCAACTGCAAACAGCATGGCTGAACTATACCTCTGGAATGGTGCATGACGGTGTAAGCTGATACCACATGGCAAACAGCATGACCAAACTGTGCCAGATTAGTGATGAATGACGAGCATGACTAAACTGTGTCACGGTAGGGAGCTTGACGGTGTGAGCTGGTATCACCTGGCTAATAGTATGGCTCAACTGTGCCACGGTAGGAAGCATGGCGGTATGAGCTGATAATACATGGCAAACAGTATGTCTAAACTGTGCCACGGTAGAGAGCATGACAATTTGAGCTAGTTTTACCCCTCACCACAATAATGGTGCATGACGGTGTCAGCGGTACTACATGGCAAACAGCATGGCTAAACTGTGCCACGGTAGGGAGCTTGACGGTGTGCGCTGGATCCACCTGGCTAACATGTGAAAGTGAATCTCTCCTGGTCTGATAAATGTATACAAACAATTCGTGGCAAGACGTAATAATAAACAGAGGAGCAGCGTCCAAAGTAAACGGTTGTTTGTCGTTTTGTTCGTCGAATCCGTCTTTCAGTGCGTATGCCCGGCCACTTAGCAAGGCCATATGTCTTGTCCTATGGCTGGAGATTCCTAGTCGCCTACCGCTTACGTGAGCGAACAGCATAGATTCTGATGAGACTGAGGATGCGCAGATCCGCCTCAGTCTTTGCTGTTCGCATAAATTATTACGGCTCTTCTCCATGGCGCGGCTTAATAATCTGCTCACATTTCTGTAATCATTCCTGTGCATTAGCACAGTATCGTTTCTGCATTGGTAATAATTATTAAAATTTGTTTACCATTCCACTGATTAACATTTTAATAGGATCTTTTCAAAAGTTTTGTTTCCTATTTATCTTGTTTCATTTATTTGAAACTTAAGTACGGAAACGTCAAAACAGGTCTACAGCAGACAGATATAGAATACTAAAATCTTTCGGTGCACAAAGCTTATTTAATTTATTTGGAATGTAACCAGACGTTTCTAATATGCAGTGATTGACATACTGAAAAAGCAGGGATGGGCTCATGGGGTGGCCCCATGCTCTGGCTGTTCTCATGGGCTGGACCGTAAGGCTGGGCTCGTTATTACAGGTTAACATAAGGCCAGTACATTCTAAACGTTATTTTCATTTAAGGTAAGACCAGTATCTGACCTCTGATGTTTTCTTAGCAAGGTCGTCAGCTGAGCTTTCGTAGAAAAGTACTCCGTTGGGACAAAGTGTTAACATTGATATCTCTCTGGTTTTCTTGCGATATTGTGTAGACTAGAGAAAGCTGTAAATAATCAGCATTTGAACAGCTACTATCAGTCTCCAGGTCAGAAACTTCAATAATTCGTTCAGAATAAAACGCAGTTCAGTTCCGTTGCCTATATGGGCGTGCTGTGTTAGAATTCTGCACACAAAAAAACATGTCAGTTTGTTCCGAGTACCCATTATATGTATGGTGTGCACTTGACTCTAATGAGTACAGCATATGTTTTCATGGAGAAAAAAAAAAGAATATGTTTATTTTAAGTAAAACATCGTATCTAGAGCTATGTCTGACAGTTTTGCATTTCATAGCAAGTGTTTCTAGCAAAATTTTCAGCAATTTCTTGAATCCCTAACCATGTAACAGTGATTTTCGCTTAGCCCTTTCAGCCCTGCAGACAAAAACCCAGTCAGCATTCTACGTAAATCTATATCGGGCCGTTATCGGCCCGTCAGGGTAGCTGACGGGCCGATGACGGCCCGATGTAGATTTACGTAGAATGCTAGCTGGGAAGAGATACCTGGCAAACAGTGCAGATCCAGATGAGTAGGATCATTGAGAGCCGTCTCATAAGGATCTGCAGTGTTTGCCATTCTATTTTTCATTTTTGACTTAACCCCTGTTTTCATCTATGGACTTGTCCAATTTCAGGAACGGAAGAGTCCATAAAGAAACTCAGGGGTGAAAGAGTTAAGAAATACTTTACGTAATAAAATAAGAAGCACTGTGGTGCAGTGACAGCGCATCGTACTAGTGATCGGCGGGCACGAACTTCGATTCCCATACCATACACAACCCAGCTAGCATTCTTTATAAATCTACAGCGGGCCGTTATCGACCCGTCAGCTACCCTGACGGGCCGATAACGGCCTGCTATAGATTTATGAAAAATGCTTACTGGGAATGGTCCAATTTGCTATTTACACAGTTCATTTCCTGTTTCCGTTCTGCAACATTCTAGATTCATTGTGCAAAGCCAAACATAAACCTGATCCTGATCACACTGTACATTGATTGTTGCAAACAGAACATAGTAATTTAACGGTCATATTGTAACAATATATGCAGGGTTTTCTGTGAGCAAAGAACAAGGCCCCTGTTCAGATTGTATATTCTTTGTTGTGTACTACTCACAGTAATGTGTTGTTTATAATGCGCTGTTTTATCGTGTGGCTACACAAAAAAAGGTAAGAAAAAAGTCCAGGGAGTGCCACAATAACAAACCGCAGCCCTTCCCAGACACCAAGAGGAAGAGAAACAGACAAAACCAACCAAGTACGAATCGAACAAACATACGAAAAGCTCTAAGATTAGCCCTCTCTCTTCCCCAAGCGAGGTAATCGCAATGCTAAAAGGACTGAAAAACACGACCAAAATAACACAAGGTAAGACATTAAAACAAATAGCCTCGTAGAATAAACCACAAAGCAACAAATAGTAAGACTAACACCGGGACCACTGCCTTAGAACGATCAGTAGAATAAACCACCGGAAGGTTTAAAGCACTTTTACAGCCAGCAAACTTCACCTTGGTCCCGATGCTACTCTTAATACAGTAATACATAAAAAAATCAGTTCACATAAAGGCTCCCAACTCAGTCAATGCATTGAAGCGAAAACAAAAATCAAATTAATCACAATGATAAACAAAGACGAGTACTCATGGCTAATTCTACTGTATGCCAGAGTAAATGAAAACCAATAGTTGAACCACGGCGGGCCAAGCCAAAGACAAATCGTCAAGCCAAACCCACTGGTTAAAGTTTTACGAAGAGGCCGTCATTGAGTCTGAGGCCCCAACCGCCGTCGTGCAATGAAAGAGTGAAGCATAGCCATCAACAATGATCGGGTTGACAACTGGACATGCAGTCTGCCGCATAATATCCAGGCTATAGCCAATTCTTTTATAACGGTTAATTAGTTTTCTGAATTGCTCCGAAAACTTAGATTTTCCAACAATTTTTCTAAATCTGTACACTAAGTTGCCATAAAATTCTGGTTCCGATATACCCTTTGCAGAAGCGTTTTCAGACTGACGCTATATTTTTCTACCAAGGTACTGTGTCTGCGATAAAATTTCGAAAACGCCTTACGAAGTATAAAATAACGATAGCCCTGCCTAAGAAGTTTGGCAGTAAGGACTTTATTACGGCAGTTAAAATCACTAAGATTTGAAGAAGCTCTGGCGAATCTAATAAGCTGAGATATGTATACCCCATATGAGGTACGCCGGGGGACATCGCCATCCAGAAAAGGAAATTGACTATATCAAAATCAAAATCGTCCCGTTTATCATAAATTTTGGTGGAAAATGCACCATTAGATATACATAGATTCAAATCCAAAAAAGGTGCCTGGGTATCAGAAGAATTGGCTCTATTTAATTGGAGTTATGTAGGGTATATGCGGTCCAAATTTAGAAAACACAATTATCCTATGTTTACAGTAAAAGCAGATGTGGTTTACGCCCATAAGAACAAAACGCACACTGGGAAAAAATTCAGCTGAATCAGCCCAGAGACTGGTAAAGGTAATATATTATCAACATTAATTAGTGCCACACATGTCCTGTTTGTTTGCGTTGAGGTTTTACGGCCCAGTCAACCCAATGGGGTCATGTCGAGCGCGGTCAGTTTACCTAACCACACGTTTACTGGGCGGGCTTAGTCCTGTTAGCGGTTGCATACATGTCCTGTACTTGGAAATTGGCCAAGTGAAACAGGGGTATGGTAAGAGGTTTTAAAGCAATCAGTGTTTTTTGCTGTTCTTTTTTGTTTGTTTGTTTGTTTGTTTGTTTGTTTTGGATTTGAACCCTTACCATATTCTGGGGTAATTCAGCAGACAACAAATTGATGGTATTTTTCTTATTTTTCCTAGAAAGCAGGGGTTGACATTTCTTGCAAATTGTATCTATTGCAGACAATTGGCATGAAATGTCAAAATCTGTCTTTTGGGGAAAATAAGAAACTATATTACATGTAATTTGTCGTCTGCTGAAAATTTTACCTAGAGTACTAAAACGACAAGGAAAAACATAGGGCTATCCAATATGGATAAAAGTGTCTTGTTCAAGGACACATCGGAGCATTTATGTTCCTGTACCTGATACTCTTCGCAAAACCGATATAAGCCACACTGTACAGAAATAGCAACTAGCAACCGCGTGAGAAAACATTTTCTGACATGTGCGCCCAAGAAAACCTCAAATCAGCCTGCGCATCAGTTCCTGAGTTCATTTATTCACTTAACAGTTAACCCTCTGTCAACAGCACTCTGACGTCACAGCAACATAACCGTTACAGTACGGCACCTTCGAAGTGTCAACATCGTCTAGATTAACGACTAATGAATAACTATGCCTGAGTGCTCTGAGTGAGTATTGAGTGAGTACAAGTTTGTTGGTCATCCTCTGAGGAGGATATCTGACGGAAAGGAACATGTTCGCGTCGAACTGACTTTTCATAAGACGCTACCAACGCTACCAGTCTACAAGAAGAGGGCCGACAGTAGGAGGCAGCTTGCACTTTCTGCTGGCGAGTGGCCTCGCCAGCCCACAGCTGCTAGACAGCCGCCACAACCGACGACCAGACCGCCGCCTCCAGCATGCCGACAGCCGATAACACCATAGAAAGAGACATCACCGCCAGCAACACAGACACTACAGATCCTCAAACCAACTACCATCATACTGCCAAGATCACCGAAGCCAGCACAAGCACAGATCACGCCATCATCCATCATCCAGAAAACAGGTACACCGCCTCCTTCTCCAGAGAGGATCCCCGTGCTAAGAAACCAAGAATCAAGTCGCCGAAGTACACGATAAGACAACCAATACAGCACTTCCACGTCAAGATGGAGGATGAATACCCCATTCAAGAGCAGTACGATCTCCAGGACGCCCACGCCACCACGTACAAAGTCATCGTGGACGCCACCAGTCAGCCCAGAGAAGACGAAGGAATCAACATCGATCTCCCAGCTTAGGGAGAACAAGCACTGGATATACAGCAACTACAGTCGAACCTCGTTATTTCGAACTCGCTTATTTCGAATTACCGCTTATCTCGGAAGTGAAAATCTGGTCCGATTTTTAATATGAAACTATGACAACAGAACAAAATAATGCGGAAAAGAGGAGAATTTGCTCCTAAGGAGCAATTTATCCTCTTTTCCACATTTTTTTATATATATTTTTCTAACTTCAGGAGTCAAATTACATATTCATTTATTAAATGTGGTTGTTCAATTTATTGTTTTCCTCACTCTCTCAACTCTGATATGTCAAGGTACGGATATCTCGAAGTGTTTCAGTGAGTCCCTTGGAATTCGAGATAACGGGAGTCGACTGTACTATGATGAGCCATGGTACAACAATATAGAGATGCTGAAAAATTCTACTAGCGTTCCGCAGCCAACACAGTATAGTGACATGACGCTCTGAAGCGGTCTTGTCTGGACCCCTTAGGGGAAGGTGGAGGACCACCACTACTTCAGCTCGTGCCGCCAAGTTACCTCAGTAAGGCCTACTCTAAGTAGGTCAAACTTGCAGCACGCAGACCTGGGTGAGGACACCCCTCGACACCCGGATGAGGACACCCACCCTGCATCCGTCCCGGCGGCGACCGACATGTTGCTAGTGAGTGTATCTTATTCACGACTCGAACTGAGTATCAAATGCATTGTGCAGTCGAAATTGACACGCCTTAGGTACGAGATTGAAAGCTCAATATTTTTGGCCGACAGTTTAAATTCTGAAACTTACCGACTGGATGACTATTCACACGCACGGTGTCTTGGCGAGGTGACCTAGTTATGAATTATAATCATGATACTTAGACCCGTGTCAAGCCAACCCAGTCGTTCCGTAAAACTAATCTAGAGCCCAGTTGTTCAAAGCTAACGATGTCGTTAGTTAACGATTCGTTAAAATTTACATCGAGGGATACGCAAATATGCTGATTTTTTTTTGCTGAAAAAATGTGAGTAGCTTTTGCACTGCAAAAGCTATTCACATTTTTTTCAGCAAAAATATCAGAATATTGTATATTGAATCCGCTAAAACAGTTAACGAAATGACCCTTAATGAGCTCGTTAAGCTAACGACGCTTTGAACGACTGGGCCCAGATTTTTTTCTGGCGTAGCCCCTATGTGACTCTGTTGCCCGGCTACAGTAAAAATCTGAATACTACTACTGCAACATAAGCATATTCCGTGAACTCGATTCGGTATCATCGGTTTCCGAATGACAAAACTAGCCGCCAATAGATAAGGTGAATTATTACTCTAGTGGTCTATACTAGATTAGATTATATTAGATTAGATTGATTAGATCAGATTAGATTAGATTAGATCAGGCATATTAAGGGGACTAGATAGACTTGATAGATTCCCTTCACCTACAGTTTTACAAGGCAGACAACTGTTTTGACTTTCTGTTGGCTTGCCTGCAATCGCTGCGATTACTGTTTCCTGGATTTTTTTTCTGTTCAGCACCTAATGGCTGTTTAGCATTGTTGAAGCTGTGGCCTCTATTTCAAGGAGAGTGAATTAAAAGCTTTTGCATCTCTTTTCAAAAGGAGGCAACTGTTTCAGCAGTAAGAAATATGTTACCATGGTATAGAAATTTATAGATATTCATTCTCACAAGGAGCAGCTTCAAATCGCTCGCGGGAGAGAAGGGTATAGGCAGGTATAATTTGTTAATCAAAAGAAGCCTGATTTGAGACGGGAAGTAAATACTTTCAGATCTGAATTATCTTCCTTGGAGATGTGTATGTTCACATGGGTGATATTGATGCCCTTATACATATACATGTAAATATAAATATAGATAAACATATACATATAGATATGCATATATATAATGAATATAGTTATATTTATACACATAAATATACGTATACATATAAATCAAGATATATATATATATATATATATATATATATATATATATATCAAGATGTTCATAAACATATCAGGGTCTACTCTAAAAGGAAAGAACTTGCTCCCCTTGGGTGTTTTAAAGTAGACCTATTTTCAGAAGAGTGGCAAAACAATATGTCACCTGAAATTATATTCAATCCCCTTTGGAGACAGTTGTGTATATTCTGCTTATATTATGGTGCTTTATTGGCATCCAGCATGATTGTTTGTTTCATATGAAGCGTTTTAGCTACTTATGTGATTTCAATCTTTCACTCGCCAAGGCTCGCCGAATTGAAATAACTGAACAGGTTAATAAATAAGCCGCCCCAATAAAAAGGCCCTTATTACGTATTAAACTGTACAGACTCATCCACACAGTCTGATCAGTGTATGCACTGTTAACTAATGGAAGGTTGCATGTCCCTACATTCTGTTAGCAGCCAGTGTAAACTCTAATCAGACTGGATGGACCCGAGTCGTCTTATGACATGAAAGCTATAAAACATTGCTGAAAATATCCCAGTCATTGATTAGACTCGAACTGGTCGTCCGGGTGAAAACACACAGTGTACAATGCTCTAATCACTAAGCCAAAAGTCCACTCCCTGATGCAGTTTTGGACCCAGATCAGACTGCTCGTTTAGGAGCAGTCTGATCTGGGTCCACACTGTTTGCCTGTATGGTTATATACCTACATCACGAAAACATACCTAAATAATTCTGACCCCCTTAAACCCCACTTTTATATGGTGAAACTGGGGTTTACAGGGGTATGCATTATTTTTCTTATTTCTGCTTAAAAACATAGATTGTGGGTACTCGTTAGAACCGACTTGGTAAGGCGGTTCTAACGAGTACCCACTATCTATGTTTTGAGCAGAAATATGAAAAAATATCAGAATTTTTATCTGAAAACTATCAATTTTTGGTGGTGAAATTTTCAATATATTTGAATAGGCGTGTTTTCGTAATGAAATGCTATGCATACTTTCACAATGCAAATAACTGAAGGTATGAGTGATCGGCCAAATCATTCCCTCTCCTGAAAGTTATCATAATTTATCATGAAGTGAAAGCCAAATTGGCGTCAATAAAGTACAATCCCCGGAGAGCCCCATCTTACGACATGAAAGCCGTAACGAAGGGTTTGAGGCCTATTAATAACTGGTTTATTCATGGGATTCGATTCCTGATCATCCGGGTGAAATCCCACTGTTCTAACTATTTAGTCAGCGAGTCGACTCCCAAATGCAATTGTCAGAGATAGAGAACATGTATACAGTCAACTGTACATGGATCGCACAGTTTTACGATAGCTTTAGAATGTTTAAAACTGGACATAACCAGTTGTTTACCTTTGAAAGTATACTTGGGGAAAAAAGAAACGCAAGTTCAAATTTTTAAATACTGAGTTTGTCTGTGAACAAACTGATCTAGTTTTCTGTATTTGATGACATTAGTGTACTTCCCCGTGTATGGATCACACAAAATCACTGAAGCGTCAACACAGGCTACACAATACCGTTGTACCTGAATTTCGTTATATCCGTGCTGCACGGGTAGTGTCGCGTGGTAGAGACTTTAACACTACCAAATCGAACTTTCGTTCCATTCGTATCGGTTGCACAAAACGTTTGTTTGAGTTTGTTGAGAGAAATGGTACGCTTATCGCAACTGAATAGGGGTTGAGCTATTGCTCTAATTTTGCAGGGTCGGTCGCAACGTGACGTCGCGCAGCAATTTGGGGTGCACGAGTCGACGATATCGCGCTTAGTTCAGCGTCCTAGAGCTACCGGTAGGTTAACTGACCGTCCTAGGAGCGGACGTCCGCGCATTACGACGCAACGTCAAGATAGACGTATACGTCTTGTACACCTTCGTAACAGGTTAAGGACGGCGATAGAGACCGCAGAGAAGTTATCGGAACACATGGCCGTCGTGTGTGTCCAAGGGCAGTCAGAAATCGCTTGCGAGAGTTCGATTTACGTCCACGCCGTCCTTACGTGGGCCCGAACCTTACGCCCAGGCGACGTCAACGCCGCATGCAATGGCTGCGGCTGGCTGACTGGCGGCGTGTAATGTTCAGAGGTCAGATAGGCGACAACGAGTGTATCGTCGTCTTGGTGAGCGATATTCTGACGCTTACGTACGAGAAGTCGACAGATTTGGGGGAGGGGGTCCGTAATGGTTTGGGGTGGGATTTCTCATGGGGTGAAAACGCCCCTAGTGGTTATACAGGGTAATCTTACAGCCGTACGCTATCGGGATCAGGTGCTTATGCCTCACGTCCTCCCGCTTGTCAATGCTCATAATCTCACGTTTCAGCATGACAACGCGAGACCGCATGTTGCCAGGGTTTGTCGCGACTTCCTCAACCAGAATAATGTCCAAGTGCTCGATTGGCCCCCAAACAGTCCAAATTTAAACCCAGTCGAGCACCTTTGGGATGCGTTGGACAGGAGGGTCAGAAAGCGCGTCAACGTACCGAACAACGTCGCACAGCTCCAGCTAGCTCTTATTCAAGAGTGGAATAATATCCCTCAAAGGACCATTGACAACTTAGTCGGGTCTATGGTTAGAAGAGTGAGAGCCGCGACAGCAGCCCGTGGTGGACACACGCGCTATTGATACCCATTATTCAATAACGTTGGGTGTCTGTGTTTAACGCTATTTATTGCAAACGTCGTCTGCTATACGACACTAAACCAATAGCATTTTACAGAAAATGAAATAAAGAATTAAAAAAATTAAACAATCAAATGAAATCCACAATTTTCTTTAAAAATACAACCCCAGAACTAATACTGGCGTTTCTTTTTTTCCGCTAGTATATAAAGATTCCTCTTAAGTAATTGTATTAATGACAGCGTTCATTTACATGTACAAATGTACGCATGGCGGAAAGATGACGTTACCAACAAAAACAAACACCTATAAGCGCACGTTTTATTCATACCGATAATATTTCAACCAGAAAACGACTTTTGACATTGTCACGTGATCGGACGAGCGTTGGGCACGGTGACGATGGACTAGACGCAATCACAAGCAATCAGAGGATAAACACAACACTTTGTAAAATAAAAACAAGCATGTATTTAAAAAGTTCGAAAAAAAAAACAACTATAATTAAAAGTTCAAATTTCCATGTTCTAATTTCTATGTTCCGAAGATTCCATAATCCATAGGTACTGTTAAACTTCATATTCTGAAAAATCTAATTAATTATATTTACATAATTAAATATAATATAAATTTACGTAACTTGAAGAAACTTGTCCACTGATGTATCCTTCATGATATTTCCGGTTATCACTAACACTTTTTCCCATAGCACTTTGAACAAAGCTTGCCGGAAAACATTTGATGGTCAATCATAGTGACGATAACAGTGGTGAAACAGATACATGATACGGATATGGATATGGATACGGATACAGATACGGATACGGGACCTGAAAATAAGTATCATGTCCTAGAACTCTCGATATCAAACATGACAAGATATTTCCTTATCAATTTCCACTAGATATACAGAGTGTGTACGCTAAATGTTATAAATGCGACAAGTCCGTTGCAATTGATTATTATATAGCAAAATCAGATCCTAAAACCACATGGACGCTGTTAATGACATATAATATTGTAAAAACAATTAAACACAGGCAGACACACAGTCAGAATATATCTGACATTCATATTAATCGGAGGAATGGCATCTCGACGATTACACATTCTTACAGGAAGAACCCATGCGCCTTCCACTGTAAGAATCCCTTTAGAACGCTAAAGGCTAAAATATATTATAACTGCCATTATACCACAATGATTACACGATCACACATCGTCCCCACGTAATCATTGAGTACAATATCAACATGCCATCGTCATAGCCTCAAACATGACTCCTCGCTGCTTGAGCCATTTCACCGTAAAATATTCTAGTAAACAGACTTGTGATTAAAATAAAAAGGACCTCTGTATATGTATTCAAGGTGAATATAGTCTTTGTCATTTGTGTAAATCGCGCTAACTAATGAATGTGTATGCAGTTAACATAACGCCTACGGTAGCGTACTTTTACGCGTATATGTACGGTGTGTGCGGTTAACATAACAACATAACGCCTAACTGTGTCTTACATTTAAGCGTATATGTCTGGTATGTACATGTCAGATGAGAATGTAATATCCATTTATCTTATTCAAATAAAAATATTAATGATTGCATTCTGATCAGGGTCTACAGAACCTATCAGACTCACCAGACTGATCAGGATCCATAGAATCGATCAAACTTAACCTCCCTATTGGGTTTATAGTTTACACACCCGACACGGCTTATTCGTCTGATCAGGGTCTACACATATAACCAAAGTATACACATCTGATCAGGGTCTATCTACTTATCATGCCGGGTTTGTAAGTACGAGTGATACATAAAATCGCAACGTAGTAAAGCAATAAATTTACCTACTCGAATTTTAGCTGCGGTAAAGACGAGCAAGAATATTGCAAGAATAAAATTAAAATAAATTATTGACTTACCATGGTCAGATTCCCCAGATACAACACAACATGAAGATTAATAAAAGGAAGACAAGGATCAGTCTTCGATGAAATGAATTTGTAGTGTGTATCGTTTTATTCAACTAGGGAACTTTTATAGTAATGTGGCACGTTTTGAAACATATGTCCACAAGTAATCCGTGAAATTCAAGATCTAAAAATAATATTCACAAGAATACCGTGATAGTCAAGATTTAAAATAACCTGTTCGATTGTCCGAACGGTGCAAAGTTTCACACAGCAACTGCTAAAACTATGAAGTAAAAAACATTTTTCTCTCGGAACGCTACAAAACTGCAAAATTACGACAGAAAATTGTCTCCCCTTTCAAAAGATAGCCTTGAGACGAAAATCAATCCCAGAACAGTGAAGATATTGATCACCAAACCTAGGTTCACTCGGAATATATAGTGTTCTGGTAACCGCTCAAGTATATAGACGTGAATAATCAAATACACCCTCAGCATAACTATCTCGTGATTACCGTAATACCGTAACCTGAAAGCTGAAGTGTACCTACTTGCTTAAAAAGTAAAACTGTCATTATAATCAGCGCTCCAGTTACAAATGCATTAATCTAACCTGGTTAATAAAAATCGATACAAACTTCTTTTTATACTATGTACATGTAAAATATATTCAAGATAAAATAGGGACGTGACAGACATATGCAAATCTTTATTCTATTAAATAAAGATTGCATTTGCTTCCCTCGAAATAAAAGCACCGCAAGCATAATACCCCACCATAGCAATTATTTGTTTATGTATTAAAGTTATCGTTGCGAAAATGTCTGGAAAGAAAATGATGGAGGGACAGATAACAATCCTAAACTAGATCTTGATAATATCAATGGACAGATAACAATCCTAAAGCAGATCTTGATAATATCAATGCATATAGCAAGTTTGGTTAAAAGGCCATGTTATTAACTAAAGTTATCATCAAGAAATGAAAATATGGACGTGTCTCGGGCAGATAACTCCGTAAACATTTGACGAAATTTGCCCATTAGCAATTCCAAACCTGATCTCCTAACTGTCAATACATAGAGCAAGTTTGGCTAAAATCGCTTGTTATTTACTAAAGTTATCATCCGGAAACGAAAAAATGGGCGTGTCTCGGGCAGATCTCCGTAAAAATTTGACGAAATTTGCCCATTAGTAATCCCAAACCAGATCTCCTTAATGTCAATGCATATAGCAAGTTTGATGAAAATCCCTTGTTATTTACTAAATTATCATCCGGAAACGAAAACATGGGCGTGTCTCGGGCAGATAACTCCGTAAAAATTTGACGAAATTTGCCCATTAGTAATCCCAACCAGATCTCCTTAATGTCAATGCAGATAGTAAGTTTGATGAAAATCCCTTGTTATTTACTAAGTTATCAATCGGAAACGAAAACATGGGCGTGTCTCGGGCAGATAACTCCGTAAATATTGAGGAAATTTGCCCAATAGTAATCCCAAACCAGAACTCCTTAATGTCAATGCAAATAGCAAGTTTGGTGAAAATCCCTTGTTATTTACTCAAGTTATAGTCTGGAAACGAAAATATGGGCGTGTCTCGGTCAGATAACTCCGTCAAAAATTGACGAATTTTGCCCATGAGCAATCCCAAACCAGATCTCTACAATATCAATGCACATAGTCAGTTTGGTGAAAATCCCTTGTTATTTACTCAAGTTATAGTCCGGAAACGAAAATATGGGCGTGTCTCGGGCAGATAACTCCGTCAAAAATTAACGAAATTTGCCCATTAGCAATTTCAACCCAGATCTCCACAATATCAATGCACATACCAAGTTTGGTGAAAATCCCTTGTTATTTACTCAAGTTATAGTCCGGAAACGAGAATATGGGCGTGTCTCGGGCAGATAACTCCGTCAAAAATTGACGAAATTTTCCCATTAGCAATCCCAACCCAGATCTCCATAATATCAATGCACATACCAAGTTTGGTGAAAATCCATTGATGTTTACTCATGTTATCATCCGGAAACGAAAAACGGACGGACGTACGACGGACGGACGGATGGAAGGACGGACTCACGGACGACCAACGTGAAACCATAATGCCCCGCCAGTATTGTGTGGCGGGGTATAAAAAGGGTCTATTCTAAAAGAATTCGCTCCCGTAGATAGCAAATTCTTTCGTTTTAGAGAAGACCCTTTTTTTGAAAGGGTCTCGTGCGAATAAAGACAAAGAGGCGGTCACAGAGTTGTCATCATTGTAAAACATGGCGGAAAATCTAACAAGTGTGTCTATTTCCCTTAACCTTTGTCATGCTGAATAAATTAAGATGCCACGCCCACTTATAATTTCCAGCCGATCAGATTAGTTGAACCGGGTTTTTGATAGAAATTCACATATTAAATGACAGACAGTGCAGATCCAGATCAGTTGGCTTCTTCAGAAGCTTCTTCAGAAGCCAATTGATCTGGATCTACACTGTTTGCTAAGACAGGGCAAGTCGTGTTTAGCAAGAGAAGGGTTAATAAGAATACTACATAGTCATTCTTCTTTGTAAGAAAATTTATCCATTTCTATCGAGTGGACTCTGCTACCTCAACTCTTTGGACAGGTCCCTTGCCAACAGAAGGGGAGTCTCTTTTATCATTACGAAAACATACCTATTCAAATATACTGAAAATTTTACCGCCACAAAATGAAAATTTTCAGATACAAAATTCTGATATTTTTCATATTTCTGCTCAAAACATAGATTGTGGGTACTCGTTAGAACCGCCTCGATGAGGAGGTTCTAACCAGTACCCACGATCTGTTTTGAGCATAGTAACAAACATAATGTTTACCGCAGTACTCAGTTATTATATAATGGGGTCAAAATTATATAGGCATGTTTTTCGTGATGATTATTATTAGTAGTACAAGTATGTTTTATAGAAATTTCTGTATTTAATGCAACAGTATAGATTCTTATCAGCCGCCACGTTGTGTGGCGTCTGATTTGGGTCTATACAGTTGGTCAATGTCTATTTTAAAAGACACTAAGCATTAATGGGTTAATAGACAAAAAACAAAGATAAAATTCTGAATCTCTGGATTTTTTGTGTAAATATAATGAAATACGAAAGGTAAACTTTTCAGGTTTTATTAACAAAAGTTCAGTAAGATGTGATAAACAAAACCTTAGCTTCATTTGCCAGCAAAATGCCTATAGCTCTGTCTTACAGTGATATAAAAAGATTTTGTTATGGTTTAAGATGAACAATACCTCGCGCATATGAAAGACGGGCGTGAGAGTTGTTTACTGATAAATGACAAGATACTGACATCTTACAAGACTGATATAATTAGACTCCGGTTGCGTGACAAGTGCCAAATTTTGTCAGTGGAATGTGGTAATCAAAACACACACACACACACACACACACACACACACTCACGTAAGGCACAGCCTTCTTAAAACATCTAATTTAGTTAATCAGAAGAGAAAGGAAATGGAGATAAAGAAGTAAAAACTAAACAGGAAAAATAATTCGAAACAAAACCAAATCATCGACGCATTCACAGTAATCGAACAAAACATTGAACGTTTAAATACAAAAAAGAAACTGGAATGTTTAGATACAATACAATAATATATGGGCTGCGCTATGCAAAATCGTGTCTTCGGGCATATGCGGATAGCGAAGGCCCAGATCAGACTTCGCATATGCGCAGTCTGATCAGGGCCTTCGCTGTCCGCTTATAGACCTATTGGTTACTATAGAAAGTATCAATGGAGAGCAAATGCTCGGATGAGATTTTGCGCATGCGCGGAAAGAATCTGAATCCGTGTAACTTGCGCATTGCTCGAAGACATATTTTTCGCTTGGCGCGGCCCACAGAACGAATCGACAAAACAATTGTTCAGTTTACACCAATCAAATTCTTCCAATATTTATCCTAACCATATGTGCGGCTGATTGTTGACCTAGTGTGACAGTGTTGGGTTTGAAGCATGTACACTTTCTTCAAAAGTTAACAGTCGACCACTTTATCTTATATAACCCATGTCCTGCTGAACCCGGATATACCCTTCCTTTGCAAACAGTGCAGATCCTGATCAGTTGGCTTCTGAAGAAGCCAACTGATCTGGACCTGCACTGTTTGCCATTAAGTATGTGAATTTATAGCAACAATCTGGATCAAGTAATCTGATTTGCTGAAAATTAGAAGTAGGCGTGGCATCTTAATTTATTCAGCAGGACAAGGGTTAAGGGGACTGGATACACTTGGTAGATTTTCTGTCATTGTTTTGTTATAAGGGAGATTATATTTCAACTTCCTGTTTACTTTTCTGCAGGCCAATCTTTATCAGAAAGAGGGTCTACACTTAAAGGAAACACTTTGCTCCCAAAGGGACAGGGAGCAAATTTTTTCCTTTAAGCGTAGATCCCTTTCAGAAGAAGAAAATAACAAATCTGACAGAGGTGTCTCCTTTGAAAGTGTATCAGTTTCAATTAATTCAAATTCGGAATGGTTTGCTTGGTTTAACCGCACCAATTATTTTCTCGGTTCGCACTATACACCCGGTGATATATAGCACGAGTACCCGTCAGCATCACTTCAGAAGAAGTCAAGCTTCATACAGCACCCAGAAAACATTACAATACGTTGACAAGTCTGTAACACCACCCCTCCAACCCCTCTGTTACCGATAATAATATTCAGCTGTTTCCCGAAGACGGTTGTGTTCTGAGTAGTATTGGGCAAGCGACGCTCACCCTCAGCTAAAGACCAGAGATATTTTAAGATGTTTTAACTGTTTATATCTGCCTTTAATATTGACGCATGTGCACAAAGGACTCATTGCGAAGATACTCTGTTCTGAAGATGATGAGGTGAACAAATGACTAGGTACACGGAATTCGTTTCTATTTTTAGCTCCGCATAAAGCTTTTTAGAATATTTATTCATACATAATAGAGTTTGTCCAAATAGAGTGCAAATACGTGTAAAATCAAACATTTTTCTGGTGGTGTAAGCGTTATTCTGAGGTCTGGTCTGATTCTCGAGAACATTCGTAAATTGTCTATGCTCTCAATCTGGGCTACCGGGACAATGTTCACGAATTTTGACAAATGACGTTCTCTGAAGGTTCTCGAGAGTCAGACCAGATCACCGAATAACGCTTACACCACCAGAAGGATCTGGATTTTACGCGTACTTTAAACTTTATTTGAACAAACTCTATAAGGCATAAAAAGAGCAACTAAAAATAGAAGCAAACTCCGTGTACCTAGTCATTTTGGTCACGTTGGTTCCCCACACTGTAATACATAGGGAATGCATGAGTATGTAGTGGTATATATTAGTATGCTGACTTTCAGCGTTTTAGTTTTTAACCCTTGTCCTGCTGAATAAATTAAGATGTCACACCCACTTCTAATTTTCAACCAATCTGATTGCTTGATCTGGATTGTTGCTATAAATTCACATACCTAATGGCAAACAGTGCAGATTCAGATCAGTTGGCTTCTTCAGAAGCCAACTGATCTGGATCTACACTGTTTGCAAAGGCAGGGTATATCCGGGTTCAACATGACAAGGGTTAAACTATTTTATTTTATCAATTCTTGCAATATTTTACTGCAGTAACCCATTTATGCCTGGCGTCAGATAAAAGGGACATTTGGCAAACAGTCTAGACCCAGATGCGACATCGCAGAACGCGGCGTCTGCTCTGGATCTACACTGTTTGCAAAGGCCTATCTGTCCCAATACTTAGGGTAATAAGGGCAGTCTATGCGAACTGCAGAACACACGAAACACCCTGTATATATCTGTATTGTCGCTTAGGTGTACCAACTACAACAGCGAGTCTCGGAAAAGTTGGTCTTGCCGCTTAAAAAACTTTTTTTTTAGTTATTATTTTTCCTGTAGCTAAGGCGAACTACAACAGGTAAGACACAAAATACTGATATGTGCACATGCCAAGATAAACAAAATCTAAAAGTAATGGCCCTTGAGAGTAATGGGCACACTTATAATGTGAACTGTATTTTTTTTTACTGAGCCATAATAGCTAGTATCGGCAATTTACGCCTCATCAGTGACCTCAAACGATTTTTCAAAAATCCCGGAATGAGTTCAGCGATAACAGCGGGCCACAAAATAGACTGGTCACATATTGCACAGCAGACCGCACATACTCAATATATATAGAAAGGTTTCCGTTAACCATTAGTTATTAATTGCTTGACCATTGTTGCGAAATTTATTCATTTATCGACATACTATCATAATATTTATATATAAAATATACAGATACACAAATGTACATGTAGTAACAGTGTGATTACATCACGAAAACACGCCTATATAATTTTGACCCCCTTAAACCCCATTTTTTATATAGCAAAACTGGGGTTTACAGGGGTATATTTTATTTTTCTTATTTCTGCTCAAAAACATAGATTATGGGTACTCGTTAGAACCGCCTAATCGAGGCGGTTCTAACGAGTACCCACAATCTATGTTTTGAGCAGAAATAAGAAAAATATCAGAATTTGTTATCTGAAAATTTTCATTTATTTGGTGGTAAAATATTCTATATATTTGAATAGGCGTGTTTTCGTAATGATACACATAATGGATTTCTTTGAAAAGGTTTCTTTCGAACACACACACACACACACACACACACACCACACACACACACACACACACACACACATACACGCACTTACATCGGCTTAGCAAATACAATATACAAATAAAAATGTAGTAACAATGTGACTCCAAACTGGATTTGTTTGATCTGCTTTCTTTCGAGCACATGTTCACAAAGTGTTCACGCGCTCACGTGGGTACGTGCGCACGTGCTCTTCTGTCCGAACATTAGGGTAAATAAGGTACCCTAAACATTCCAACCCTTGAACCGTTTACCATACTTAATCAAAAACTGAATAAATGTTTGTGTCTACATATACATGTACAGAGCAATTGGTTTATAAGCAACACCAAGGTGACAAACAGTACCATCTGGGTTACACTTTTTCTAAGTTATCTGTCCAGGGGCGGATTCAGAGAGGGTACGTTAGGTTAAGTCAAACCAAACCCCTTTGACTAAAACTTTCATTTTCATGGAACTCTTTGGTAAAGTCGATAAATTTAGGATACCTAGTTAGTCACACGCCTACTCTTTTTTTCAACTTCTTTTCGACAAATCCAATGTACTACCTAGAAATGTGTGTTAAAATTACCATACGAGTGGTAAACAGTGTAGACCCTGATCAGATGCCGCGTTTGGTGCCTCTGATATGGGTTACACTATTTCCTTAGGCATGTCTTTCCGAAAACTTAAAGTACGATTAATTGATAAAATCGAACCCCTCAGAAATCATCCTGGATCCGTCCCTCCTGTACGAATATTTAGGATAGATATACTCATCAATCTCCCAACCACGTTCTTCTATCAGTGCAGGATGACTGGTTACACTTTCATTACGAAAACATGCTTTTTTAAATATAATGAAAATTTTACCACCAAAATATAAAAATGTTCAGGTAAAAAAATCTGATATTTTTCATATTTCTGCTCTAAACATAGATTGTGGGTACTCGTTAGAACCGCCTCGACGAGGCGGTTCCAACGATTACCCACTATCTATGTTTTTGAACAGAAATAAGAAAAATAATGTATACACCTATAAACTCTAGATTTACTATATAAAAGTGTGGTTTAAATGGGTCAAAAGTATATAGGCAGGTTTTCGTGATGACGGAAATTTAGTCGTTCCTCCAAGGTCAGACAACTCTTGCGACTGCATGTTTGCTTTACTGCACGTCATGTTCCTTGTGAAAGAGGATTTACTCGATAAGGCAAGGACTTCCTCTGGGAGCAAATTCTTGCCTTGTAGTGTAGATCCATTTACAGAAGGGGACCAAACAATTTTGATCGAGTTGTGTCTCCGGAAAGAATATCTGTTCTCCATAATTTGATCTTTGAATGTTATTTGGCCGTTTTTACTTTGAATAAAACGCTGGCAACAGACAAGTGCCAGTAATTGCATTTTACAAAACCCTTAAACCAAACTATATATAATTTACTTTTGTTTACTGTTTTTGTTGAATATATATATATAAACTTAGCAGCCTTCTTATAATTCTTCTTTTAATGTTATACACTATACTTAAATGAAGTACTGGGAGACGTTTTACGGCCCCCACACAGCACTTAAGACCAGCTGTAGAGAAGTTAAATAAGTTTGAAAAGAATCCCTATTGCTGCCTGTGGATGTGACTAAATGGAAGTGTGATCAGACGTTTTATTTACATTACGAAAACACGCCTATTCAAATATACTGAAAATTTTACCACCAAAAAATAAAAATTTCAGATAAAAAATCCTGATATTTTTTATACTTCTGCTCCAAACATAGATTATGTCGAGGCGGTTCTAACGAGTACCACAGTTTATGTTTTAATCAGAAATAAGAAAAATAATGCATACCCCTGTAAACACCAGTTTTACTATATAAAAGTGGGGTTTAAGGGGGTCAAAATTTTATAGGCATGTTTTCGTGATGAGAATGTCAGATTTTGACATTCTTTTATTGCACTTGCTCTTTTTCTTACCAAGAGCAACAATGACAAAAATAATCGAATTGTGTTTTTGGGACAAATGCGGACAGCGAAACCCACACCATCCTACACTCATATAATTTTTGGGTATTGTAGCATATAACACGGTGTAACTGATTCCCTGTGATATTGTATGGCTTTACTTGCTGAGCTGGACCTTAAATGTTTGCCTATGTCCCAAACAGATATTTCTATGCTCCGAAAACACATCACGAAAACACGCCTATGTAATTTTGACCCCCTTAAACCCCACTTTTATATAGTAAAACTGGGGTTCACAGGGGTATATATTATTTTTCTTATTTTGGTAAAAAGCATAGATTGTAGGTACTCGCTAAAACCGCCTCACCGAGGCAGTTCTAACGAGTACCTACACATTCTGTTTTGAGCAGGAATATGAAAAATATTAGAATTTTTTATCTGAAAATTTTCCTTTTTTGGTTGTTAAATTTTTACAATATATTTCAATAGGTGTGTTTTCATAATGACATTTCTCAAAGCGGGTCTCGTATCTGCTGTACGGAATATCATATTTACTGTAAGTAATCGAACATCTAAACGCTTTAAAATACTCTGCCTGAAAATTGATAAGTAAACGTCCATTTCACTGCCTATTAATGCGTCTAAAATTAAGACGGACGCGTTGCAAAAAGTCAGGGGTGGATTCAGAGTGAGTTTCGGACAGTCCAGTGCACCCTACTTGAACTCAAAATAATTTTTTATAGGAAATTGTCGATAAATCTGATAAAATTGGGATATGAAAAAAAAGAAAGAAAAAAAGAAACAATGTATTTGTCCTAATAATCATTCCTTTTTCATGACCGATATTTCACAATGAAATAGCCTTCTGCAAACTTCCAATGAAATCAATGCATCTGCAAAAGATATTAAGGATATTAATATTATAAGCCAGATATTAAGCGGAAACCAATATCAACACTAAAAAAAAACAAAGTAAGAGTTGTCCTTCTTGCACCCTAAATATTCACACCACTTATTTTTACCTTATAATTCTCTTCAACACGTCATTTATTCTACCTGTGAATGTGAGTAAAATTGGTGGGAGAGTTGCAAACAGTGTAGACCCTGATCAGACGCCGCGTTCTGCGGCGTCTGATCTGGCTCTATACTGTTTGCTCAGGCCTGTACGTCGGAAAACGTAAAGTAAGTACTGTAATTTTTTAACAAATCGAACCCCTAAGAAATCATCCTGGATCCGCCCCTGACAGTGTAGTTCCTGATCAGACGCCGCATATTTGCACAGCCTGTGTGTTCGAATACTTAGGGTAAATACAGTACATGTGTCTTGTTTTCGAGACCTAAACAAACATGCGGACAAGCTGTGAGACTGCAAAGACTAGCATTGTCACCACAGACGCTAGTAGCCCTGTACTTCCGTTTATACCGTCATCAACGCTGTATACGTTCATTGGTGGATCATACAAGACCTTGCGTGTAAATTTGGGGAATCTGAATTTGAAAACATCCTTGGAACCCCGTCGTTCATAGCCTGGATAACCGTCAGCCATCGTGGAAAACGTGGCGCTATCATCGACCTTAAACTGAAACAGAACATATCAGCACTATGTTACTGAAACATAACATATCGGCACTATGTTACTGAAACAGAACATATCGGCACTATGTTAACTTCCCCATGATTAGTGACCCACCTCCTGTCCACCCCTTCCCCTCCGATTCTCTCTTTAAACAGTATAAATGTTGAAATGGGGAACATTTCTGTATCCTAAATAAATAAAGCATCTTTTATGATTGCGTTTATAACCTTACATATAATTTAGAAAACATTTTCTTGCTTATTAAATTGGCTGCTGAAAAGGGGTAAAGCCTAACATTGCGTTAGCATATTAGAGAGGATCCGAAGCTTAAACTTAATATGTATAAATAAATGCAGGCGATGTTTTAAAACATTTTCCACAGACAACTGAAAAATAAACTAGAATTCCGAAAACCGGATGTGTCGCCTGCTTTAAGCGCCAACCATTTGATATGAAAAAAAAAAAACAACAAAAAACATTACGAAAACACACCTATTCAAATATATTGAAAATTTCACCTCCAAAAACTGAAAATTTTCAGAAAAAAAGCTTTGATATTTTTCATATTTCTGCTCAAAACATAGATTGTGGGTACTGGTTAGAACCGCCTCCAGGAGGCGGTTCTAACGAGTGCCCACAATCTATGTTTTTGGGCAGAAATAAGAAAAATAATGTATAACCCTTAAAACCCCAGTTTTACCATATAAAAGTGGGGTTTAAGGGGATCAAAATTATATAGGTATGTTTTCGTAATGATAATATAAAATAAAAAAAAATATTTGTTCTAATAATCACTTCTTCCACTTGGCCGATGTTTTATAATGATATGTCCTTCTGCAAACTTCCAATGAAATCAATGCATCTGTAACAGATATTGAGCGGAAACCAATAGCAATACTAGAAAAAAGAACAAAGCAAGAGTTGTTCTTCTTGCAAATGGCACTGCTACATGACCTGATTTATGTCTCTATCCAACAATTTCAAATTATCTCAAACAGTATGGGAGTTATTGTCCGCACAAGATGTTAGCTTCAGGGGACATAGGTACATCACGAAGAAAGTGCGAATTGTCTCTCTTAAGAGCGTGTGACACACCTGCAGGTATTTGTCTTTATCTCAAATATGTCAAACCATTAACAAATTATGGCGCGCACAAGAATTTGGCTTTGAAATTCGTTCAGTGGAGATAAACAGAAGAAGACCAAAGCAAATTGTCTTTCCTGCATGAGATACTCCTACTTGACCTGATATATGCCCCAATTATTATCAAATTATTTCAAATAGTTTAGGAGTTATGGCCTGCAGAGGACATAAGTGCATGAGGAAGGAAATAAGAGTTGTCTCTCTTGCACGCGAAACGCCTTCAATCTTTTTTGCTCTACCAAATATTATCAAAATATTTCAAACGTTAAGAGGTAATGATGGACAAGAATTTGGCTTAGAAATGCGTTCTGGGGAGATAACTAGAAAAAGAAGAAAGCATGAGTTGTCGTTCCTGCACGCGCCGCTCCTTCTTGACCTGATATATGTCCTTGTCATTTTTTTCAAACAGTTATGGCCTGTAAAGGGTTTCGGCATCAGGGGAGATAAATATATAAAAAGAAAGTGATAGTTGTCTTGCACGCGACATGCCTATTGGTTCTCCTCTTCATCCCTATTAAAATCAAACCACCTCTAAGGGTATTAGTTATGGGGCATACAAGGATGCGTCTACGTACGTAACCCAACAAAAAAAAAAAAAAAAACTAAGTCGAAAATGGGCCACAACTCAGCCAATATTTTGAAGATGGTTACCAATATCGAACTTGACCTGTATTTTTACAATGATATACTCTTTTGTAAACTTTTGATAGAATAAATTCACGTCTTTAGAATTTATTGAACGGGAGCCGATATCTTAACCCAACATTAACAACTAATTAAAAAAAGGGCCATAACTCAGCCAGAAGTTGGCGGACGATTACCAATATCGATCTTGACCTGTAGTTTATAATGATATAAACTTCTGGAAACTTCTTATAAAATCAATCCATCCCTACAAAAATTATTGAGCGGAAACGAAAAGTATGACACCGACGACGACGCTGACGACGCGGACAGATACACGGTCACTATGTGTCTGTCATGTTCCGCAGCCGACACAAAAACGAGCTGGGGCACAGCATTTCCAACAAGACTGCATGTGTACCAAGCAAATACTCAGATCCGCACAGTCTGGTCAGTCTTCATTACAAAAACACTCCCATTCAATATAACGCCACTTTTTATGGCTGCAAAAACGAAAAAAAAATAGATGAAAAATTGTGATCTTTTTGTTATTTTTGCTCGAAACAAAAATTGTGGGTACCCGTTAGAACTGCCTCGATGAGGCGGTTCTAACGGGTACCCACAATCTTTGTTTTATAGCAGAAAATAAGAAAAAAATATGTATATCCCTGCAAACCCCATTTTTTTTCTATATAGAAGTGGGTTTGAGGGGGACAAAATTACATAGACATGTATTTGTGATTACGCAGGGTACTCTTAGTGTAACCAAAGATACTAGACATCTACAGATTGACATTGAAGACTCTGATCAGCCTGCGCTGTGCGCCAATGCAATTTTTTAGGGAATAGGGCATCCCGACTCTCATGTTCTATGCCAGTCACTCAAAGATTACTGAACTATTTAACCCAAATAAGCCTAATGGATTTTCCCATTCGTATACACTGAGTGCGTCCATTTGTAATTTAAGGGGTGTCAGGTGTTTTTTTGTTTGTTTTTTTTTATTCTATTTATAATTTAAAATCCTGTAAGAAAACAGTGAAGACCCTAATCAGACGCCGCATCATGCGGCGTCTGATATTGGTCTGCACTGTTTGCCTATGTCCCACAAAAGGGACGCCAGGCTTATTTTGGTTAAGCAAAATATATATGGAAAACAAATGCGGTCAGATCCGGGATATTGTAAGTAGCAACATCCTGACAATATTAATACACTTTCTAGATAAAATCAATTAATTGAAAATATGTGTATTTGTAAGCTTGAAGGCGGTAACACATGGCGTTATAATATAATTCACCGAAACATCAGGGATGCCTAGATGGTTTTATGTTAACAAATCTATGCAAAGTATACCTACCATATTACCCTTTACTATATACGAATTCCGCGATAATTATAAAGACCACTCGAAATTAAGACAGCTCTGCTATTAATCTATTTATTCCTTGCGTCCAATAAAAGGGACATTAACAAATAGTGTAGGGCCTTAAACCCCACTTTTATATAGTAAAACTGGGGTTTACAGGGGTATACATTACTTTATTTATTTTTGCCGAAAATCATAGATTGTGGGTACTCGTTAGAACCGCCTCGCCGAGGCGGTTCTAACGAATACCCACAATCTATGTTTTGAGCAGAAATATGAAAAATATCAGAACTTTTATCGGAAAATTTTCCATTCTTGGTTGTAAAATTTTCAGTATATTTGAATAGGCGTGTTTTCGTAATGAAATCAAGTTCGAATCAGCCACGAAGTAAACGAACCATCGGGTTATTGAGGTTCGACTGTATATACGAAAATAATGCCTCTCTTCCATATTCGCACGCGCATGTTTATTTGTTTTATTCGGGTTTTATGGCACTTTCAACAAACTTACAGTTATATCGCAACGGCGTCTGAATGTGTCAGAGAGGTCAATGCTCACTTTTAGAGTGCTAACACAGAGCTGACCAGTTTAGGTTTAAAGATCTACTTTCTAAACGCTGAGCGCCAAGTGAAGGTCTTTGCCCATTTTTTAAGTCTTTGTTATGACTCGGCTGGAGATCGAACCCACAATCGCCCGGTTACAAAGCGGACTCTACCAGTTGAGCCACTGTGTCGGTCTTTATGCGGACAATGAAGGCCCAGATCACCCTAGCACATTTTGCGTAATTTTATCGGGTATTTAGATGTAACGCTTAGCACTCTAGCCGGGTACAAATTACAGCAGACAACAATTTGCAAACAGTTTCCTAGTTTGTTTATTTTTTCGGAAAATAGACTGACTTTTCGTGCAAATTGTCTTCTACGCATAAAACGTCAAAGCATATTTTCTTGGAAAAAATAAGAAAACTATTATCAACTTGTCTTCTGTTGATTATGCACATAAAGTGGTAAAGGATAATCAATTGCTGACTAAATGGTTACTGTATACTACATGTATATCGATGTGCCGAGAAGCGCAGCTCAGATTACATTGAAAGGTGGGCTTATCTAATGCTTCATCGTTCGCCTATGTCATAAGAATCTATTATTCATTCAGCGCATCATACCCAGTCAGCATTCTACGTAAATCTATATCGGGCCGTCATCGGCCCGTCAGGGTAGCTGACGGGCCGATGACGGCCCGATGTAGATTTACGTAGAATGCTAGCTGGGTATTTACCTTTTTAAATAGAAAAACTTCGCCACTTCCTAGGTCGTATTTGAGGGCTTCACTGGCTCCTGTTGTTTCTTTTTTAGCAGTTGTGGATCCCTTAATGACAATTTCGAAGTCCAAGTTAGTGCCGACTTCGTCGATGTTACCATGTCTACACGTGACGCCCGTATCACCACAGAATTTCCAGTTTGAGATTTCTACGTTGAATTTTATCGTTCCTGAAAGCGGATTAGATTAAATGTTTTTTTCTTTAAATGACTGTTCGTCACACTGTGTTATTACGTAAAATTACATTCTACTGGTTTCTACTGGGTACCCAGCCTACATCCTTTATAAATCTATAGCGGGCCGTTATCGGCCCGTCAGCTACCCTGACGGGTCGACGGGCCGATAACGGCTCGCTATAGATTTAGAAAGAATACTAGCTGGGTACTCCCAACAATTTATGTTTATTACTTTGGGGCGCTGTCAGATTTGAAGCATTTCCCTAACACTGCTGGTGAAATCATAATCACTGAGTACATATCTAGCTGCTGCCCGCTGAACTCTTTCAATCCTTTATGCAAGTGTTTTATGCCGGGGAGGCTAGACTGGGTACAGTACTCAAGACGAACTTATATGTTTTAAGCTGTTTCTTTAATTTTCTGATCGCTTTTCTGGATATTTCTTTTAACGATTCTCAGGGTGTAAGAGATTTTAGA
This sequence comes from Anodontia alba, assembly GCA_964016985.1. Lineage (NCBI taxonomy): Eukaryota > Metazoa > Mollusca > Bivalvia > Lucinida > Lucinidae > Anodontia > Anodontia alba. Next base: position 6,889,776 of record OZ024825.1, on the reverse strand, counting down.
AGAAACAGTTTCAATGTGAAATTTCCAATTAAAATAATGTCTGATTGTGATTCCAAAATGTTTTGCATTTTCATTTGTTTTCTGTTCGATATTGTGAAGTTTGTACATTTAGGTAAAATAATTGGACTTTTTCTATATATACGGATTACTTCAAATTTTGTCTGGATTGAATTCCATGGACCAGTTTGATTCCCACTGTTCAAGTTTATGGTTTATGCGAGTCATTTTGTAAAGTTTGGGGATATCCCCATAATATATTACGGAAACAGAGTATGTGGTCCTCAATGTTAACCCTTGTCCTGCTGAATAAATTAAGATACCACGCCCATTGCTAATTTTCAGCCAATCAGATTATTGCTAATTTTCAGCCAATCAGATTGTTGCTATAAATTCGCATAGTTAATGGCAAACAGTGCAGATCAGTTGGCTTCTTCAGAAGCCAACTGATCTGGATTTACACTGTTTGCAAAGACAGGGTATATCCGGGTTCAGCAGGACAAGGGTTAAATCGTGATTTGATTTTCACGATTTGGCACTTATTCACTTAGCTTGACAATTTGTTTGTTACTACTACCAACTTTTTTTTACTGCAAAATATGTCATAATTTACTTAGCCACCACGCACTTCCTCATTCTTCATATTATAATAATTGAGCCAACGCACAACAATAAGACTTTTGCGAGCAGCAAAGACTCAGCTCAGCGTGCGCATCCGCGCAGTCTGATCAAAGTCTTCGCTTATCGCATGTGCCTTCTGCAGCCTCCTGCCTATCCAAAGAGGGACAACCGAGAACGCTTGCTATACTGGATGGATGTAGAGGCTGATCTGAGTCTTTGCTGGTCACACAGATCGTATTGTAGGTTTTGTCGTGCGCTGGCTAAAATTTATCATAAAGAAAATTCCATGGCCGACATACCTCTAGATAGCAGGGATATCCAAATAATTACAGTCGACTCTCGTTATCACGAATAATCGCTTATCTTGAAGTGAAAATCTGGTCCCTATTTAACATTGAAATCTAACAACAGGTAGCAAAATGTTGTGGAAGAGAGGAGAAATTGTTCCTAAGGAGCAATTTCTCCTCTTTCCACTATATTTTCAATACACTTCACTCTCGCTATCTCAAACACTGATAACACAAACTACTGCTTAAGTCATGCTAGACTTTTAATAATGTTGGTTTAGCTTTGCTTTATCTATTCTTTACATTTCAACTCCGCTTATCTCGAAGTGAAAATCTAGTCCCTCTTTGAATATGGAAATCTAACAACGGGTAACAAAATATTGTAGAAAAGAGGAGAAATTGCTCCTAAGGAGCAATTTCTCCTCTTTTCTACAATATTTTCAGTACACTTGACTCTCGCTATCTCAAACACTGATAACGCAAACTACTGCTTAAGTCAAACTAAAAAAATTAATAATGTTGGTTTAGTTTTGCTTTATATATTCTTGATATTTCAACTCCTGCTATCTCAAACTACTGTTATCTCAAACTGAAAATTACGGTCCCTTGAAGTTTGAGATAACGAGAGTCCACTGTCTTTTTTCTTATTACTTCACAAAATCTTTGTTGTGGGTTCTCAATGGAAGCTCCTCGCATAGACGCTTCTAATTTCTAATGCGTACAGTATTCATAACATACATTGGGAAAAGATCCCGTGGATTTTACGGAAAATACTGACAACTGGCTGCCAGTATATGTACCTGACATTTCACGGGCGCCTGTAGGTTATTTACAGTAATAACTGAGCATGGTGGAGCAGTGTAGGGCAAGCTAGGTAACGTATAGGGCATAGTAGGGATGTGAGCTGACGCATCGTGTGTGTTGAGGTTTTACGGCCCAGTCAACCCAATGGGGTCATGTCGAGCGCGGTCAGTTTACTGGGCAGGCTTAGTCCTCTAAGCGGTTAACCAGTATTGTGCACATTCTTTCGCCAGAGACTGACAACTGCCCTTCTTGAATCAGCGGAAGGGAGAGAATGACCGTAGAAAATATTTCATGATCAATCTCCACGAAAGAATGTTGCCGTCCTCGGCGGGGGTTGAACCCGCGACCTCCTGGTCTCCAGTCGGACGGCGCATCCAACTGAGCCAGCGAGGCCGGCCTGACGCATCGTATCTTAAGCTTACACATCTTTACCCCATCCTACGAGGTAATACCTGCAAACGTTCTACACTCCGCCCACCCCTCCCCTCCACCTCCCCACGTAAGAAATTACGGTAAAGGCGCGGGCAGCCAGTTGCCAGTATTTACCGTAAAATCTGCGGGAATTTTTACAGTTTATGTTCTTGTGAAGAAATGCGTAAAAAAGCATTTTTAAGGTGTGTTGTGGGGGAGGGGAATGAATCATTGGCTCAGAACTGTAAATTTAACATAATGTTATGACAGTACGAACAGATTAATGTTTTATTGGCAAGATAGATCTCAGATCCTAATAGCGGCATATTTAGAATAACCCTAAACATTTGGACAGAAATGCTTGACCAAAACCCGGCGTCTGATTTGAATTACACTGTTAGTCATTCAACCAGATACATAGAGAGAGAGAGAGAGAGAGAGAGAGAGAGAGAGAGAGAGAGATTACCTTCTGCTACTGTCAACGGCTCATCATCATTAGTTATGTTACCAGCCTCATTAAAGACGTACATGTAGACCTTGAGAACGGCGGTATTGTCTAATGTTGACTGAAATGTGAAGTAGCTCACATTAAGCCCCTGGTAATCGTCTGCCATTATCTCGCTGAAACCACAAAACATAATGCTCAAAGTAAGAACAGGCGCTTATTACATATTGTGGGAAATAAAGTCCCAGATTAGCCTAGTCTGACCAGGGTCTTTCCTTCTTACATAAATTATCAACCTTATCTGCCATTTCCTTGCGTACTCAATAAGCATTCTTTAAATCTATAGCGGGCCGTTATCGGCCCGCTATAGATTTATAAAGAATACTGGCTGGGTATAACACCGTTGCTCTTTGGTCGCTGATGAACAAAAGCGTACTGAATTAAAACGCCTGATAGTTTCAGTCACCACTGACAAGGGAGACAACTTTTGTGATCTATTTGCTTTTCTGTACACGAACCCCCTTCTGAACATCACGAAAACATGCCTATGTAATTTTAACCCCCTTAAACCCCATTTTTATGTAGTAAAATTGGGGTTTACAGGGGTATACATTATTGTTTTATTTCTGCTCAAAAACATAGATTGTGGTACTCATCAGAACTGCCTCGCCGAGGCGGTTCTAAAGAGTACCCACAATCTATGTTTTGAGCAGAAATATGAAAAATATCAAAATTTTTTATCTGAAAACTTTCAGTTTTTGGTAGTGAAATTTTCAATATATTTGAATAGGCGTGTTTTCGTAATGGAATAATAGCCAATTCTAAAATGAAAGAATTTGCTCCCCTTCGGAAGAAAGTCTTTTCTTTTAGTGAAAATTCTTTTCAGAAGGGAGCAAAAATACCTTTAAAAACAAGGAGACATTGTGAAGTGTATAAAGTTGGCTTGGAGTTTGAAGTATTGATGGATTTTGGTATTCGATTTATTCCGTAGTAGTAAAGTATAGTAAAGCACTGGTTATGGTTGGGCAAATTCGATAATCCAAGTTTCCAATCCCAAGCCAACTTCACACACTCGACATTGTGACCTGTTTGCTTTCTTGTACAATAATCTCGTTCTGAAAAAGAGTCTATTCTAAAAGGAGAGAGTTTCCTCCCAAGGGACGCAAATTCTTCCCTGTTTGATTAGACATTTTTTCAGAAGGAAGTATAAACGACTTTGGTATTCATCACTCTTTAGTCTTTTAGTGCCTTCGATAGTAGTATCTATACCGAAGGGACATTTTTGACAAAGGAGGCATTTTTTTGTGACCTGGGCCCAGTTGTTCAAAGCATCGTTAGCTTAACGAGCTCGTTGGTGGTCAAACTGTTAACTGTTCTAGTAAGTACAATATCTAATTCACATGTATTTTTGCTGAAAAAAAATGTGAGTAGCTTTTGCAAATGCAAAAGCTACTCACATTTTTTAGCAAAGATATCTGCGTAGATATCATATTTAATGATCAATGTTTTAACGATGCGTTAACTAACGACATCGTTAGTTTTTAACAACTGGGCCCAGGTATTTGCTACGCTGTACACCAATCATTTTTAAAAGAGATCTATTCTAAAAGGAAAGAATTAGCTCCCAAGGAAAGCAAATTCCTCCTTTTTTGAGTAGACCCCTTTTCCAGAAAGAGGCATGAACGATTTGAACAGTTACAGCCCCTGAAAGTTTATTCATCCCCATAAGTCTTTTAAGCCGAAATCTCGGGATCAGCGATTGTTACACTTGTCCATTACGAAAACACGCCTATTCAAATATATTGAGAATTTTACCACCAAAATGAAAGCTTTCAGATGAAACATTCTGATATTTTTCATATTTCTGCTCAAAATATAGATTGTGGGTACTCGTTAGAACCGCCTCGGCGAGGCGGTTCTAACGAGTACCCACAATCTATTGTTTTGAGCAGAAATACGAAAATTAATGTATACCCCCTGTAAACCCCAGTTTTACTGTATAAAAGTGGGGTTTAAGGGGGTCAAAACTTTATAGGCATGTTTTCGTGATGTGTCAGATGTCTTTCATTTTTAAACCTGTTCTACTCTCAAAGCATTGTTACAGTATCTCACTATGCCAAAATCCTCGTGGAGCCTTCTGTTGAAGGGTGATTGGAAGTTTATTCAGTAACCTAGCCTGAATACAGCTTTCTTTTTCAACTTAAAATTAACTACAGCTAGTGTTTGTAAAACACTATGGCCCCAACTGCCTGACTCTAACACTGCTTGATTCCAACACTGCTTGCCCATGACAGTAACAACAGTACAAATATATAAGATTTCAATGTTATTTTATTAAAGGGAAATAACTCTACTAGAATTCTGAGAATCGGATGTGTCACCTGCTTAAAGTGCCAACCATTTAATATGAAACCATTTGATATGGTATGCATCCCTGCAAAAGTTATTGGGTGGAAACCAATATCAAGACACAAACAAATATCAAGACACAAACAAAAACTAAGTCGAAAAAGGGCCATAACTCAGCCAAAATTTTGCAAATGATTACTAATACCGAACTTTACCTGTATTTAACATTGATATATTCTTCTGCAAACTTTCAATAAAATCAATGCATCCCTGCAAAAGTTATTGATAGGAAACCAATATCCACACAGCAACAAAAATAAGAGGCAAAAGGGCCATAACTCAGCCAAACTTTGGCGTATGATTATCAATATCGAACTCGACCTGTATTTTACAGTGATATAAAGTTCTGCAAAGTTTGAATGAAATCAAGGCATCCTTCAAAAAGTTATTGAGCGGAAACGAACAACAAAAACTAAGTCGAAAAAGGGCCATAACTCAGCCAAACATTTTTCAGCATTTATTCTGAAGTTAAACAGGTCATCTACTCATCAATACCAATCTATTCACTAGGTTTCAAGGCTCTACCTTGAATGGTTTTGGAGATATTTGGCTGATAAGATAGCATCCATATTTTTTCAAAGGGCCATAAAACTCAGTAAAGGGGCATAATTTGAATGAGAAAAACAATATGCATTAGCTATTTTGTCATGAGAAATCCAAACATGAAATTTCAAAACCCTAGCATGCACGGTTCAGAAGTTATACTATGCATCAAAAAGCATGCAATGTGAAAATGTCTAAAATTACAAAGGGCCATAACTCATGACATATTTTTCAGAATTTATGCAAGAGTTCAGATCATCTACTCATCAATACCAATCTATTCACCAGGTTTCAAAGCTCTAGCTTCAATAGTTTTTTTAGATATTTTGCTAACAAGATTACACCCATATTTTTCAAAGGGTCATAACTCAGGAAAGGGGCCTAATCCAAATGGGGAAAAAATTGGTGTCAGCTATTTTTTTCATGAGGAATCCATACATGAAATTTCAAAACCCTAGCAAGTACGGTTCAGAAGTTATGCTATGCATCAAAAAAGCATGCAATGTAAAAATGCCCAAAGTTAAAAGCATTTTTTAGAATTTACCAAAACGTTTATCGGGTCATCTACTCATCAATATCAATCTATTCACCAGGTTTCAAGGCTCTAGCTTTAATAGTTTTTCAGATATTTTGCTGACAAGATTTCATCCATATTTATTCAAAGAGCCATAACTCAGGAAATGGGCATAATCCTGATGGAAACAAATACGAGTCAGCTATTTTTTCGTACATGTCAGCTATTTTTTCATGAGGAATTCATATATGAAATTTCAAAACCCTAGCATGCACGGTTCAGAAGTTATGCTATGCATCAAAAATCGTAACGAACGGATGCACGGACGGACGGACGCACAAACGTCCCAGAAGCAATATACCCCCCCCCCCCACACGCCACCACCCCCCACCCTCCCAACTTCGAAGTTGGGGGACATAATGATAGTGTTTGTATATCTCCATGAAATCATATGTTGTTATACTCATTAGAAGCGCCCAACTTAGGCGCGTTTAATGAGTACACACAATATATGCTTTCGTGGTAAGAAAAAATACTATGTGGATACCCCTCTCATCTAAAGCTAGGAGTTGTACATTTCTTTAACTCCTTCGGCGCCAAATTTCAGACGACATTTGTCGTCTGCTTTTTTTTATTTTAACAAACTATCGTTTGCAAAGACGTTTATATATAAAGTTAAAAGACTGAATGTCAAACAGCGTAGATCCAGATGAGACGGCTCATTGAGCCGTCTCATCTGGATCTATGCTGTTTGCAAAAGCCTGTTATTATCGGCTGTGGCAGTGAAAGAGTTAGCACTATATAAAGTGTACCTTTTGGCTGGACTGCAAACTGAAAGTCAGGACAAAAGTAAACTACTATAAAAAATACAAATAGTAGAATCATGTTGTGTCCGTGCAAGGTCGAGCACAAGACACCTATAAAAGATTTAGAACTGAGTTGCCTTCGAGTCTGTTGTCCCACCCACCGTCATGCAATTAAGATCATTACGTTAACAACTATAAATTTTTTACATGTTTATACACGCTTGTTTCCTCATAACTTATATTTAGTGGCAATAGTATGACGTGTGGTTTATTGTAGTTTAATCAATGACTATTTAGTTGAAATAGTCTTAGTTTATATGCATAACTTGTATTATGACATGACATAAAATAATTTTAACGCATATAAATTCATAGCTAATTGCAAAAGTTGTGTTTAATGTTGCCAAACGTTTAGTTTTAAATGCTATAAAAATAATTAAAATGCATCAAAATACAATTTAATGGCAACAATCTTGTTTTATATGCCTAAATACTTGTCTTAAAATGTTACACAACATGATAAATGCATATTTATTTGCAAAAGTATTGTTTATATGCTTGAAGTTTTCCTTGAAGTGGTATGCAGTAGTTTAACTGTATAAAAATTACTATTTATTCATTCAGTTCTTTATTTATGTTTACATTTATATGTGCTCATGTGCTCTCAAAGGCTTTAAAGTTATCATTTGCATGCAAAACTGTATCTTAAAGTGAAACAAAATCGTTTAACGTTGGAATTTTTTTTTTATTTTTTTTTTTTTTTTAAATATTTCCCCCACCGCCTAAAAAAGCAGTTCGAATTTTTACTTGCCCTTAACGAACATCTACTCGTAAATACGATCAGACGGGTAATTTTGAGCCTTGCCGGGGCCACGTTGATCATCACCCAGAGAAAAGTCTTTGGGGTCACACTAGGGTCCAGGGCTAGTCCTGCAAACCTTAGTCATTGCCCTAACCCAAGTTGACCATGTAGCTTTGTAGCTTTTGTGCTCACCTCCCCAGCCATTTGGGACATAACCTGGAGAAAACTCTTGTAATCGAGATACGGGAAGACTGGGGTGGGGATAGATGGTCCGATGTCCTACTATGGCCTACTAAGGGCCACCCAGCAGTAAAGTCCCGGACCCTAGCCAAATCTAGTCAAAGCCCGAGACTATGTGACTGTGGTAGGTTGTCCTAAAGGGTATAGGGCCATATGCGTCAACACCCGGCGCAAACTCTTGTATTTCGGCCCACCTGGGGTACAAATGACCCATGGTCACACTAGTGTCAAATGCAAAGGTCCACCCACTAGGGCTAATCCTGCAAACCTTAGTCAAAGCCCAAACCCCAGTGGAACGTTTAGCTTGTATGCCCACCTCCCCAGAAACCTGGGTCACCGCCCAGGGAACACCTGTAATCGAGAGATAAGAACAGTCTGATGTCCAACCATGGGACCCTATGGACCATCCAGCAGTACATCCCTAGCGAACCCTAGTCAGTCCGAGATCATGTGGCCGCGGTAGGAGAGGTACAGGGCCACATGGGTCACAGACAATCAAATCTTCTGTTACATATTGATAACTTTCATTTCTTTTTTATCAGTATAAAATATAATTTAAACTGGGGCACAGCATTTCCTGCAAGATTCCATAAGCGCCCAGCGAAGACTATGCATCAGCGCAGGTGATCAGAATTTTTCGCTGTCCACCTGAAGACGGTTGGATTCCTTGGTGATCCACAGAGTGTCCTGCGAAGTCTTTGATCTCGCATGCGCAGGCTGATCTGAGTCTTTGTTGGCGCACATGCGATCTTGTAAGAAATGCTGTTCCCCGGCTCATGTGAATTTAGTGTGTTATTTCTATTAAATACTGACTAAATATGTCTTTGTATATTTCCCGCTTTTCTCAATAAAGTCAAACTCCAATGGCTCGAACATCACTGGGACCACAAAATGTGTTCCCGACATGGGTAGTTCGAGTCACTGAGGACATCGACATGTTATGGAAAGGAAAGAACAAATCCAAAGCATGGAAAAATTAACCCTGATATATATATATATATATATATATATATATATATATATATATATATATATATATATAAGACTTGATATTCCTATGTGAATTATCTGCATAGTAGGCGATTAACGTGAAATATCAACATCTTCTCTCTGATAATAATTACAATAAACAGAATGTTTACTTCAGTTTTGCTCCGCGGTTTTAGGGTAATCAGCTCACCTGAATGTAAATTCCTGATTAGCAAAGGTGTTATATGCATGTTGTTGAGTTCTTATTTCATCTCCAGTGTCTTTCCTTTCCTTGAGATTGTCAAATTCTGCTGTCAGCTCGTTGCCGCTTGGAGCTCCTGAAAGAAATTTTGTGAAATGAATGTTTTAGCACTTTCTAAACACACACGCACGCACGCACGCACACACACACACACACACACACACACACACATTTTGATTCGAAATAGAATTTGAAATACCCAGGAAATGCGAGAATGCAGAACACAGCCTACTTATAGAAGAACAGAAATCGAAAGCTTTTTTAGTACCTATTGATGTACAGTCGACTCTCGTTATATCGACCTCGCCTATCCCGAATAACCGCTTATTTCGCAATTCTGGTCCCTGTTTTAACATGGAAATCTAAGAACAGGTAACAAAATATTGTGGAAAAGAGAGGAAATTGCTCCTAAGGAGCAATTTCTCCCCTTTTCTACAATATTTTTTCAATATGTCTCTAACTTCAGGAATCAAATTACATGTTCATTTGTTAAATGTGGTTGTTCGATTTATTGTTTTCCTCACTTCTGCAACTCTGATATTTCGAGGTACGGATATCTCGAAGTGTTTTAGAATCCCTTGGAATTCGAGATAACGAGAGTCAACTGTATCTAAAATGCTGGATGAATAGCAAACAGTGTTGATTTTTGATCAGATGCCGCGTTCTTTGGCGTCTTGCCTGGATCTTCACTATTTGCTTAGACCCATGTGTCCAAAAACTACTGATTATTACAGTATGCCTCTCAGATACATGTATGATACAATTTACCTTTTGAATTAAATCCCTTTACTGTAATTTTCCCTGACTGGCCTAAAGCTTTGACGCTCACACGATGACCCGTGAGGGTATCCGAATCCGCAACTGGCACTTGCGTACTCGTGTCTCCAGTATTGTCCGTCTGACCGAGTGACACTACAGGGTCGTACAGTGCGGACGTGGTAAATACCCGAAACCGGAAGACAAAGAGTTGTTTGCCTCCTTTGGTAGACAGTTTGGGGTAGTTAGCTGGCATGTCTTCAGTGGTATTTCCGTCATAGGTTACCTGAAATCAAAGCCAAACACTATCGAACTTACCCCACCTCTTGCTGAACATGGCATGCCTTGTCTTAGCAAACAGTGTAAATCCAGATCAGTTGGCTTCTGAAGAAGCCAACTGATCTGGATCTGCACTGTTTGTCATTAAATATGTGAATTTCTATAAAAAAAAAACCAGATCAAGTAATCTGATTGGCTAGAAATTAGAAGTGCGCGTGGCATCTTAATTTATTCAGCATGACAAGGGTTAAATGGCTCGATCATCTTTGGGAACATGGAAATTTGTTCTAGACGTAGACAGTTAGAGCCATTGAGGGTGAATCTTTAATAGGCCAGGAGGCAAATGGCGAGAATTTAGGAATGCCTTTTCGATCTTCTATAAAATAATGGTATGTTGAGTGTATCAATTAGGATTGCCTCAATAAGGCGATCCTAATGAGTATGCAAGATATACATTACCATGTTATCATAAGAAAAATGCTCTAAAATATCCTAAAATCATCACGAAAACATACCTATATAATTTTGACCCCCTTAAACCTAACTTTTATATAGTAAAACTGGGGTTCACAGGAGTATACATTATTAGCCTTATTTCTTCTTAAAAACATAGATTGTGGGTACTCGTTAGAACCGCCTCGACGAGGCGGTTCTAACGAGTACCCACAATCTATGTTATAAGCAGAAATTTGAAAACTATCAGAATTTTTATCGGAAATCTTTCAATTTTTTGGTGGTGAAATTTTCAATATATTTGAATAGGCGTGTTTGCGTAATGATTTGTTTTCTTGAGCTATAGGAAGAATTTTCTAGGGACTCAAACACGAGATGGAATTAGTCACGGTAACGTAACGAGCTATCGGTGTTTGAGTCACTGAGTTTTTACTGTAGGCAGATATACATACGCTCGTATGTACATGACTTTAAAAGTGATAATGCTTGTAAAACATGCAGGTTAAACTATATTTAGCAGATGGCATGATTTCTTTCTCTCACAAAATTTGGTTTGACTTCTCTTGCAAATTGTCTCAACCTTTGGAAACTAACCATTATGAAAACACGCCTATTCAAATTTATTGAAAATTTTACAACTAAAAAATTGAAAATCTTCAGATAAAAAAAAATGATATTTTTCACATTTCGGCTCAAAACATAGATTGCGGGTACTCGTTAGAACTGCCTCGACGAGGCGGTTCTAACGAGTACCCACAATCTATGCTTTTGAGCAGAAATAAGAAAAATAATGTATACCCCTGTAAATCCCAGTTTTACTATATAAAAGTGGGGTTAAGGGGGTCAAAATTATATAGGCATGTTTTCGTGATGCTTTGGAAACTAACAGCATTAAAGCCAACTCTTCTTTTCTGTGAAAAGGCGAAAACATATTTCAAAACGTCAGCTACTGAAATATGTATCTGGGCGACTAAGCGTTTGTCAACTGCGGTTTCGATATATTACGAAAACACGCCTATTCAAATATACTGAAAATTTTACTACCAAAAAATGAAAAATTTTAGATAAAAATTGTGATATTTTTCATGTTTCTGCTCAAAACATAGATTCACGGTACTCGTTAGAACTGCCTCGTCGAGGCGGTTCTAATGAGTACCTACAATCTATGTTTTGAGCAGAAATAAGAAAAATAATGTTTGCCCCTGTAAACCCCAGTTTTACTATATAAAAGTGGGGTTTAAGGAGGTGAATATTATATAGGCATGTTTTCGTGATGAAACATCTCGCTATACCTTTTAGTCAAAAGCGCTAAAACCTACAGCGTTGGGTAAACATTATAACCCGAGTCACGATCCTACATGTACTCAACACTGAAAAGGACCGAAAAGGGACTATCGGGTGCCGAAAAGGACTTTATAATTAGTATATGACAATTTGCATATAATTACTTTTGACACTGAAAAGAAGATAATCAGGCAATCGCATTAATCAACACTCTATGGACCCTGACTTTTTTCCTGGAAAACACCTGTTTTTTTTTTTTTTTGTTTCATTTGTTTTGTTTTGTACCAGAGCAGATGGGAAGGCACGATTCTGGTCAAATCAGGACTCAAACATTGGAATAGAATAACGCAATCGACCATCATGGCTAGTAAAGTAAAGAAAGAATGAACAAGGGTATTGTATTGTTCAAAATTAATGCAAAACCCATACTAATTTCACGGATAAGATAATGTTACACTACATCGAATAAATAATGACTTTTGTAACGTCAGCCTAGCCTTTTCCACTCTTGAGTTTATTCAGCAGACGACACTGAATATGTTTTTTCTTATTTTTTCCCAGAAAATAGGCTTTGGCATATCGTGCAAGGATGAAATGCCTAAGCCTGTTTTCTGGAAAGGGAATATAAAAACAATATTTCAAAATGTTGTCTGCTGATATATTTATTTACCCAGAACGCTCGGCTTTATATGTCAGTTTTAAATAATGTACCTCTGTATACATGCACACGAATTAATGTCTATCACAGGTACACCTAAATCACGAATAATGATTATAACGTATCATTGTTGCCATGGAAACGCTTCAATACAATCGATTTAGATTCACGTTTATTTATTGATAATTACCTTAAGCATGCTAAAATTAAATGACATTTATAAACATGTACGTACAATGTACATGTATATATTTCTTTATTTTCTTAGAACTTGTGGTTTTATACATTTGTATACTTAACTATAAACAGATTTGTTTGTCCGAAAGTTTAACCTTTATTTCACTTATTGCAGACGACAAAGGTGAGAACTTTCATTATCATCTATGCCTTTGTACATGATATAAAAACATTATGAACCGTTGCAAGGTTCAGAAAAAAAACAACAACAACAAATGACGTATTGTTTACCCGAGGATTCATCAACCTGTTTTGTGCTATTTGTGTTGAAAACCGTTAAAATGCTACGTCAAGTTCTTACACTCAGTAAACAACTAACGCTGTAACAGCTTAGTTTTTAAGTCGCCACGCTGTTGCGACTTTGTGTTTCTGCTAGATAATTTCTGGAAAAGATCAGAAACTTATTACACCCGCAGCATACTAATGGTTAATGTTTCAATATTCTTGATATATGAGACGCGAAGTCCGCAAATTTACCTTATGATATGTACGCACAGCGAAGACTCAGATCTGACTGCGCATCCGCGCAGTCTGATCAGTCTTCACTGTTCATTTGAAGACAACTTGGATCCTTGAGCGTTGCTGCTCAAGCAAAGGCTCCGAAGATAAATATGGATGGGAATTCAACCATGTAGACGAATTTGAAATTTTGGCCATTATTAGCCACCAAGACAACAAAGTATGCCGCAACTTATTTGTACAAAGCTCTAGATAAGGCGATTTTCTGTTGTTGTTTTTTTTTTCACTGAAAAGTTCTGATATTTTTCTTCTCCACAAAAACATATGTTGTGGATGCTCATTAGAAGCGCCTCAACGAGGCGCTTCTAATGAGTACCCAAAACATATGTTTTGGTGGAGAAATAAGAAAACTATTATGCGGATACCCTCTCTTACCTGGAGCTATGTTTATACACTATTGTTGGGATCCAAAGAAAAACAAGAGGCCAAGGCCTCTCAAATCGCTCACCTTAGTACATCTGCTTTAAGTGCGAGACTCGTTATTTATTTTTAAATGCCGTAGTGATGTATCCAATGCAATGCAGGCCTCAAGACATTACTAGACCTCCAAGGAACAATCCAGTGAAGTTTGTTTGAAATTGGCCCAGTTATTAATTAAAGTTTTTTTCCCCTATTAGTTGCTCTGGTGTTTTTATACAGTTTCATAGTGTGCCGGGTCCATATGAGTTACAGCGACATTTTATGATTTTTTTCCCCATTTTAGCATTGGTGGCCATTTTGTTCAGCAGAGCAGAACGGTTTGCGCAATTTTGGTAGAGGATCTCCCAAAGAACTATCTTATCAAGTTTGGTTGAAATCCGACTAGTTTTTACGGATGTTGTTTGGAGTTTTATTCATTTATTTATTTTTTTAATTTTCTATTTTTTAGCTCTGGCAGCCACTTTTATGCAGTGGAACAGTTTGCGCAATTTTGGACGAGGAGCTCCCAAGGAACAATCCTATCAAGTTTGGTTGAAATCCGTCAAGCGGTAATGGAGGAGATTTTGTTTGAAGTTTTGCTATTTTTAGCTGTGGCCGCCATTTCGTGCAGAGGAGCCAAACTATTTGAGCAATTTGGTAGAAGACCTCCAAGGGAACAATCCTATCAAGTTTGGTTGAAATCGTCAAAGGGGTTATGGAGGAGATGCTGTTTGAAGTTTTTATATATATATATATATATATATATATATATATATATATATATATATATATATATATATATATATATATATATATATATATATATCTGTAGCTTTGGCCACCTTTTTGTGCACCTAAGTGAAACAGTTTGTGCATTTTTTTTGTAGGGAACATCTCTAGGAACAATCCTATCAAGATTGGTTGAAATCCATCAAGTGGTCACGGATGAGATGTCATTTGATTTTTTTTTTCTTTTTTTTTGCTCTTGCCTCCATTTTGTGCAATGGAGCGGAACAATTTTAGCAATTTTGGTAGAGAACCTCCAAAGGAAGAATCCAAGTTTTGTTAATTGATTGATTGATTGTGTTGGGGTTTAACGACATGCCAACCTGTGTGGGTCATTTTAAGTCGTCTCCCAGAGAAAGGGCGAAGAGAGATAGAAGAGATAGTAGAAGAGATAAAAGAGAGGGACAGGGGAGAATGACGAAAATGAATGAAAGTGAAGAAACAGAAGAAATAAAAACATTCCCCCTCTATCCTTACCCGCTGCAAGGATAGCAGGCCTTGCCCAACTGTTAGCCAATCTCAGTTGGACGACCCGGTGACGTGAGATACACGACACCTTTGCCTCACCCAACTCCCCATCCCGCGGGTGAGATACACGACACCTTTGCCTCACCCAACCTCCTCCTCCGTCACCCCCCTCCTCCCTCCGCCCCCCCCCCCCCCCCGCCCTCCCCGTCGTTTTTTGAAATCCGCCAAGTAGTTATGTAGTTATAGAGGAGATGTTGTTTAAAGATTTTTGTTGTTGTTGTTTTTTCAATTTTAAGCTCTAGTCACTATTTTGTGCAGCGGAGAGAAACAGAGGACCTACCAAAGAACTATCCTGTCAAGTTTGGTTGAAATCCGCTCATTGGTTACCGAATAGATGTTGTTTGATTTTTTCTATTTTTAAGTTTGGCGGCCACTTTGTGCAGCGTTGCAGACCGATATGAGCAATTTTGTTAGAGGACCTCCCAAGGAGCAATCCTATCAAGTTTGTTGAATTCTGCCCAGTAGTTACGGTGCAGACGTCGTTTAAAGTTTTTTTTTTTTTTTTTTTTTTTTTCTATTTCTTAGCTCTAGTAGCCATTTTGTGCAGCGGAGCGGAATGATTTGCGAAATTTTGGTAGAGGACCTCCCAAGGAACAATCCAATCAACCAATCAATTTTGGTTGAAATCCTCCTAGTGGTTACAGAAGAGATGTCTTTTGAAGTTTATTCTATTATTTTTGTAGCTCTGGCGACCATGTTCTGCAGCGGAGAGGAACGATTTGAGCAATTTTGTTGGAGAATCTCCTAAGGAACAAACCTATCAAGTTTGGTTGAAATCATTCCAGATGTTACGGAGAAGATGTCATTTGATTTCTATTTCTACTTTTAGCTCTGGCGGCCATTTTGTGCAGCGGAGCAGAATGATGTGTGCAATTTTGGTAGGGGACTGCCCAAGGAACATTTCTATCATGTTTCATTGAAATCCACCCAGTAGCTACAGACAAGATGTCGTTGGAAATTTTTTTTACCTCTTTGTTTGAAATCCGCCCAGCAGTTATGGAGGAGATGTCACTTGAAGCAAATTGTGGACGACAGACGACGGACTCGGGGCGATCACAATAGCTCACCCCAAGCACGTTGTGCTCAGGTTAGCTAAAACACATGTTGGCTGACCAACTGTGTTGTATTCATCAACAACAACAATCTTGGAACTAATAGATATCAGTGATTATTCTCTTTTGGATCAGACTGATCTGAGTCTTCTCTGGGCGTCGTGTTATAAAATACATATCACACTGCGGATTATATGTGTAATATCAGATTTAAATGGACTGGATAGACTTAGAATATAGCAGTAGTTTTCTGTTGTTTTTTTTATTATTATTGTTATTATTATCTCCCTTGGAAGATAAAGCCTACTAACAAAGTCCTTCTAAATGGACAACTCTGATTTATTCATAGGTCCTCAGTGAAATTTACATCAAGTTTAACCTTATTAAAGTTTGCCTTATCCGCACAAACGATTACATATTATATAGCACAGAAAATAATTTCTTTTAATGTTTTGGAAGCTTTATAGTCACATGACCATCATCAAGTTAGATTTCTTACGGAACTGGAAACTATACCTAATAAAAATGAAAAAAAAAAAAAAAAAAAAAAAAAAAAACAAAGGAAGCAAATAATTGGAGCTGGTTGTTTATAGAGAGCACTAACCCAGCTAGCATTCTTTATAAATCTACAGCGGACCGTTATCGGCCCGTCATCTACCCTGACGGGCCGATAACGGCCCGCTATAGATTTATATAGAATGCTTACTGGGTTAAGGGAATTACATGCAACCGACTGCAGTCCCCACTTGGTAGATTTTCTATCATTTTTACATGGGACAGAAATTTTGTCTCCATTTAGCCTTCCAAATCTCACTCTGTAAAGGCGCATACTCTAAAAGGAAAGAACTTCTCATGCATCTGTTATAAGTAAATTATACTTACGACGTCTTTACTTATGACAGATGCATGAAACTTATTTTAACTTCATCTTGGTACTAATAACGCTCAATAAGTCCGTAATTCAACACCCTTCCCAAGGAGCACATAACGTTATATAACGTCGGATCAACGTCTATGCAACCTAATGACGTTGATGCGACGTTGTCTCAACCATGCAAGCCCGGTCGGTTTTATATCTAAAGCCACAAAGTAAGACTGTAGCGTGCGTGTTAGGAAGGTGTGTGCTGCGATTCTGAAGAGCTTTAAGGACTAAAACAAAAAAAAAAAACAAAAAAAAAAAAAAAAAAAAAGAAAAGAAAAAAACAATAGGAAAAAAAAAAAGAAAAAACAAAACAAAACAAAAAAACATAAGGTGAACTGAAACAGTCTGTAATTTTTAATACATCGTAAAATTTAAATGAGACTTTATATCAGAAACTTTGCCTAGACATTTGCGCCCAGCAAAGATTCATATCAGCCTGCGCATTCGCGCAGTAAAATCAGAATCTTCATATGACGCATTTTGGGATAGCCAAAGACTTTACGAAAACACGCCTATTCAAATATAGTGAAAATTTTACCACCAAGAAATGAAAATTTTCAGATAAAAAATTCTGATATTTTTCATATTTCTGCTCAAAACATAGATTGTGGGTACTCGTTAGAACCGCCTCGATGAGGCGGTTCTAACGAGTACCCACAATCTATGTTTTGAGCAGAAATAAGAAAAATAATGTATACCCCTGTAAACCCCAATTTTACTATTAAAAAGTGGGGTTTAAGGGGGTCAATATTATATAGGCGTGTTTTCATGATGTGCAAAGTTTTTTTTCATGTGAACAATGAACACTCTGGTCAGACTACGCGGTTGCGCAGGCTGATTTAAGTGTTTGTTGTGCGCACATTTACCGACGTTGCGACTCACATGTTTTACTACGGTTGTTTATTTCTGTGTCAACTGTATGCTATTAGAGACAAGTCAAGTGTAAGGTATGTTCGCGTTTGTGATTTTAACATTATTAAAAGTGGCCCACTTTGTGTGAAACACACTGCGAACATTCAGATTGGTTCGCGTATCACTGGTTTCTTTTCAATGCCTTCTTTACTCGCTATGATGTAAGGAAACCCCAAAGATATAATTGCAGCAAAGGGGCCACAAAGGTTTATCCACACTCTTGCCTACTTCTTGAACTACTTACAAATAGAGAAAAGTGTTTATTTTCCCATCATGTGCCTCGAAAACTGTTTTTGTTAGGTACAATAAATAAAGAAGAAGTATGATACAAACAATTCATTATTTAAAATGTAAATGAGCCGCTCTGACATGACAAAAAAATGGCATGTGCGCCCAGCGAAGACACAGATCAGCCTAGGCATCCGCGGATGCGCAGGCTGATCTGAGGTTTCGCTGGGCGTACATGCCACTTTGTTGGTTTATCTTGAGGCGGCTCAAATCTAAACAGCACGACTCGCGTGTATAGCATAGATATTATATTGTTATGGTTTACATTTACGCCCTCCTCACACGCAATAGGACAGAACCAAACAAACCAGGGTGTTGTTACCTTTTAATAGTGACTACATTTCTAAAGTTACGGCTCATTGCCACAAACATAACATTAAATATTGATACATTTAGTGATAGTAAATCATTTTTTCGATACCCTTAGGTATTTCACAGGCACAAACCATGCATTCCAACGTTAAGGGGAATTTATTAACCCTTGTCCTGCTGAACCCGGATATACCCTGTTTTGAAAACAGTGTAGATCCAGATCAGTTGGCTTCTGAAGAAGCCAACTGATCTGGATCTGCACTGTTTGCCATCAAGTATGCAAATTTATAAAAACAATCTAAATGAAGTAACCTGATTGGCTAAAAATTAGAAGTGGGCGTGGCATCTTAATTTATTCAGCAGGACAAGGGTTAACTTTCAGGGAAGAAAAATCCTTCAAAATTGTTTGTGTTTTGAAAAAAAAAGCGATCCTTTATAAAAGAGACGAATTTGCTCCCCAAAGGGATCCAATTCCTTCCTTTTAGAGTAAACCGCTTTTCCAAAGGGGTTTGGTGTGCAAAGTGACAAAAATTATCTCCCGTGTAAAAATGGCGGCAAACAACCAGAGTGTCCTGTCATTTAATTTTATAAATAAGGGAGTGCAATACATTTTGTGTTTTTGAACCAATTACTTTAGACTTTGTAAAAATAAGTACACGTCATAATTTCAGACGATGGCGAAAGAATGCGCACAAATACTGGTTAACCGCTTAGAGATCTAAGCTTGCCCAGGAACAGTGTGGTTAAGTAAACTGACCGGTTCGACATGATCCTAATGGGTTGACTGGGCCGTAAAACCTCAGCTGAACAAGATGTAAAGAAAATAACCAAGTACTGTGGAACACGTATTCTATTTCGAATCATCTATTAAAATGAATGATGTCTAGAAAACTAAAACTGACAAATGCGCGTAGACGCGTATTCGATCCGCCCAGTTTTCCGGGCATTACTGGTATCAGAGCCGGGATTCAAAGATGATGTAATGTGTCTACATAGGGGCTGATTATTTTATCTATATCATCGCGAAAACATGCCTATATAATTTTGACCCCCCGCCCCACCCCCTTTAACCCCATATATTTATACAGAAAAACTGAGGTTTACAAGGATATACATTATTTTACTTATTTCTGTTCAAAAACATAGATTGTGGGTACGCGTTAGAACCGCCTCACAGAGGCGGCTCTAACGGGTACCTACAATCTATGTTTTTAGCAGAAATATGAAAATTTTCATAATTTTTTATCTGGAAATTTTTCATTTTTTGGAGGTAAAATTTTCGAATAGGCATGTTTTCGGAATGTTTTTCACTAAACCATTCATAGATCATGGTGTGCAAACATATATATATATATATATATATATATATATATATATATATATATATAAGTGAAGATACCCAGGAAATGCCATACTCAGGAAGCACAGCTCTCCTGAGGCACCAGAAAAGGCCATTACGTAAACATGCCCATTCAAATATATAGAAAGTTTCACTCTTCCGAAAACTGAGCATTTTCAGATAAAAAAACACTCTGATATTTTTCATATTTCATATTTCATACTGTATAACGAATACCCACAATCTATGTTTTGAGCAGAAATAAGAAAAATAATGTATACCCTTGTAAACTGCAGTTTTACTATATCAAAGTGGGGTTTTAATTTTGTCGGCATGTTTTCGTGATGCGATATAAGGAACAAATAAGGACAACACAAACACCACATATGAAGAACTGCTACAGAGGAACTGCCTTGGAGCGGTCAGTAGGAAAACTACTGATTGGGTGGGGAGGGGTGGGGGAGGGCTTAAACCAGTTTTACTCGCGCAAATTATCACACTGAAATCTGATGCCGCTTCAAATAACAAATATATATTCGGTCAGGATAGGGGACCTCTACCTCATATGCACACTGGCTTCAGTCTCCAGCGACTAAATGTTTCTCTCATAATCCTGTTTGACAATCCATTAAAATAAAACCAAACAAAATATCATGCCTATAAAAGCTGGTCTAGTGACCAGTCTCTGTAATTATGATATTATTTTGGTTTCGTTTTAGCGGATTATTAAGCAGATTATAAAAAAAAAAAACATATTTAAGTCACTGGAGACTGGAGCCAGTCTACCTCATCTGTGAAATATCACAGAAAAACTCATATAATCAAAACCACTGTGATGTAAGAAAGCAAATGGCTTAATGGTGATCAGAAGCTAGAACGCAAGAAAACCACAGGACAACGCTGGGTCCAACCACAGCCATGATAACTGAATTGGAAATAGTTGACTACAACATACCATTGATGGAGAAAAAAATCTCAAAAGAAAATTATGACGGCGTCGTATGACAAACTACGCCCTTTCGGTAGTTTTCGTGTTTAACAACTAAAAAAAACATCATTACGAAAACACGCCTATTCAAATATATAGAAAATTTCACTACTAAAAACTAAACATTTTCAGATATTAAACTCTGATATTTTTCATATTTCTGCTTAAAACATAGGTTGTGGGTACTCGTTAGAACCGCCTCGGCGAGGCGGTTCTAACGAGTACCCACAAGCTATGTTTTTGAGCAGAAATAAGAAAAATAATGTATACCCCTGTAAACCCCAGTTGTTATATATAAAAGTGGGGTTTAAGGGAGTCAAAATTGCATAGGCAAATTTTCGTGATGATTTAAAACCAAAAGTACACATTAGGGTTGGGTGTAAAAATCAGTTTATCTGTAAGTTGCTTGAAAGTCTCTGATCATGTGGTATGTCGGTAAAATACGGGTGTTTATTATTCGAAATACAATGCGCGTTCGTCAGTTTAGATTAGTGACATATACAATAATATATGAGCCGCGACATCAGAAAACGTACCTTCGAACATGAGCGCCCAGCAAAGATTCAGATCAGCCTGCGTATTCGCGCAGTCTGATCAGAATCTTCACTGGGAGCACTTTGGTTAGCCGAGAATGCAAAGTTTCTTATGCGGACAAAGCCCAGCAGGCACACAACGTCGATTTAACGTTGATTCAACATCTTGACGTTGAATCAACGTTGAATCGACGTTGTTTCAACGTTGTGTGCTTGTTGGGAGGAGACTGGTGTGCAGGCTGATTTGAGTCTTCTTTGGGCGCACATAACAGGAGGTACGCTTTCTTACGTTGTTACAAAATACGTGTTGAAGTTTTGGGTGACTGAGAATGAAACATGTATTACATCCCCAACAGACTGGCTCCAGTCTCCTGTAAATCTGTATTCTTATAATCATGTTTGATAAACCCAGTAAAAATCAAACCAATATCATTCCTCGAGATGCGACGCTTTTTCAACCAAAACCTATTGAAATTTGTCATATTTCTCCATGAAAACACATTTTGTGTATTCATTAGAAGTGCCTCGCAGAGGCGCTTTTAATAACACCCAAAAACTATGCTTTTGTGGAGAAATAAGAAAACAAAAATATTTTTCTGCTACCCACTCTTATCTTGAGCTACGCAATATACTATCATGATTATAAAGTCCGTTGATTCAAGAAGAGCAGTTGTCAGTTTCCGGCGAAATAATGTGCATAAGTACTAGTTAGCCGTTTAAGGATTGAGCTTGCCCGGGACAAGTATATTGTTAGGTAAACTGACCGGTACGACATGATCTTAATAGTGTTGACTAGGCAGTTAAACTAAACACAAATCAATAAAGGCTGGTCCATTACGAAAACACGCCTATTCAAATATAATGAAAATTTTACCACCAAAAAAAATGAAAATTTTCAGATAAAAAACTCTGATATTTTTCATATATCTGCTCAAAACATAGATTGTGGGTACTCGTTAGAACCGCCTCGGCGAGGCGGTTCTAACGAGTACCACAATCTATGTTTTTTAGCATAAATAAGAAAAATAATGTAGACCCCTGTAGACCCCAGTTTTACTAAATAAAAGTGGGGTTTAAGGGGGTCAAAATTATATAGGCATGTTTTCGTGATGACTACTTCACTATCAGAAGAGAAATTAAGATACAACGGATTAGTTTCATGTGATTCTACAGTTGCAGATTATGTACTTTTATGCAGTTATTCTTTAATTCAATAGACTAATGCCAGTCTACATAACCAGACGCCATAACATCACAAAAACATGCCTATATAATTTAGACCCCCTTAAACCCCACTTTTATATAGTAAAACTGGGGTTTACAGGGGTATGCATTATTTTTCTTATTTCTGCTGAAAACATAGATTGTGGGTACTCGTTAGAACCGCCTCGCCGAGGCGGTTCTAACGAGTACCCACAATCTATGTTTTCAGCAGAAATATGAAAAATATCAGAATTTTTTATCTGAAAAATTGCCATTTTTTGGTGGTAAAATTTTCAGTGTATTTGAATAGGCGTGTTTTCGTAATGAGTTCTATTAAAGTACATTACCGTTGGTTGGTAATTTATGCGCGCAACTCCTCCTACAGTTTTATACCGTCCAAATTGAAACTTTGCAGGCCTACTGTTACGGTCTGTAATTATGCATATGGTTTTGGCATTATTGTCAATTTAATTTTTGTCACCTTTTTTTGACTTTTGAACTAAGCCACTTTTGGTGCATTGGTGGTCAATTCATGTTTAAGGGAAATGGTGGAAGTCTACCTCTGTCTCCAACCCCCAACACCTTACCATATCTATTCTACAGCTTGAAAACAGGTACAGCAGAATTCCGCTACAAAGACCACCTTTAGTACCGCGTACAATTGGTCTTATTAGCGGGTCGGTCTTAACATTGAATGTAAAACATAGCTCCAGATAAGGTGCTTTTTCACCCAAAACGTACTGGTATTTTTTTCTTATTTCACCACAGAAATTATGTTGTGCGTATTCATTAGAAGCGCCTAAGGGAGGCGCTTCTAATGAGAACCCACAGCATATTTTTGTGAAGAAATAAGCAAATATTATCTCTTTTATCTGGAGCAATGTATAACAAGGAAAACTCATTTGGGACCGGCATAAACTGGTCTTAATAGCGGAGTGGTCTTATTTGTTTGTTTGTGTTGAGGTTTTACGGCCCAGTCAACCCAGTGGGGTCATGTCGAGCGCGGTCAGTTTACCTAACCACACGTTTACTGGGCAGGCTTAGTCCTCTAAGCGGTTAACCAGTATTGTGCACATTCTTTCGCCAGAAACTGACAACTGCCCTTCTTGAATCAGCGGAAGGGAGAGAATGACCGTAGAAAATATTTCATGATCAATCTCCACGAAAGAATGTTGCCGACCTCGGCGGGGGTTGAACCCGCGACCTCCTGGTCTCCAGTCGGACGGCGCATCCAACTGAGCCACCGAGGCCGCCCAAGTGGTCTTATTTACGAGTGGGATTAACAACGAAATTTTTACTTAACTGTATATTTGACTACTTAACGATGTGTCCACATCACGTAAACATGATTATAAAATTTTGTCCCTCTTAAACCCCACTTTTATACAGTAAAACTGGGGTTTACAGGGGTATACAATATTTCCTTATTTCTGCTCAAAAGCATAGATTATGGGTACTGGTGAGAACCGCCTCGCCGAGGCGGTTCTCACGAGTACCCACAATCTATGTTTTGAGCAGAAATATAAAAACTATCAGAGTTTTTATCAGAAAATTTTCAGTTTTTGGAGGTGAATTTTTCTACATATTTGAACAGGCGTTTTATCGTAATGAAATTGCAAACAGACGTGTAGACGATGATTATCCGGACCTACACAGTTTGCTCATATCTCTGTGTCTGACAATTCTGAACAAAATACGGTAGTGACAATAGCCACATCCGTGGCTGAGAATATTTTCATTTTCCCGTCCTTGTTGACATCCGGCGGTAGATTACATGGACCACGTTAAGTGAAAAAGTGCTTACAAACATCTGCAAAATGCGCAGATTGAGATCATCAGGCTTCGCATGCGCAAAGTATCCCGAGCCTTTGCCCTCTATTTATATACTCTGCAGTATTCATTTATTCTGTTAGCGGACAGTGACGGCCCTGATCAGACCGCACGCACGCGCAGCCTGATCTTGGGTTTCGCTGTCCTCATATGCTCGAAGACACATTTTTGCATGGCGCGGCCATATCTTTTTGATTGTGTAGGATTTGACCATCTTAATTAGCTAAGCTAGATTGTAGCAGACGACAATATATTTTTTTCATATTTCTCCGTGAAAATAAGACTTGTCTTTTCATGTGAATCGTCTGCTAGGTAGACGATTCACAGGAAAAATCAAGCCTTATTTGTCTTGAAAAGATGAAAATATCGTGTCCCGGAATTGTGATTAGCGCTCTAAAGGTTAACCCATTTATACCCAGATAAAATCAATGAACCTTTCCATCGTGTAAGATGCAAGGGTTCATTAGACATTGACAGGGTATTATATTTTAACAGCCATATTATTTGATTCTGTCAATGTAAATTGTAAACAGCGCATAACCTGATCAGATCTGGGTCTACGTTATTTGCCAAGGTCCTTCTGTCCGAGGGGATAATGGCTTGCCTTGACTGCAGGAGTAGCAGATTAAAATGCATATAAAAGAGTAAGTGAAGTTGAGACCTGACCGTCGTACAAATGGGCCGGGCCATGCGAAAATGTGTCTTCGGGCATATGAATACAGCGTATGCCCTGATCAGACTGCGCATCCGCGCAGTCTGATCAGAGCCTTCGCTGTCCGCAAACAGAATCATTGGATATTATAGAATGTTTCAATGGAGAGAAAATGCCCGGAGGAGACTGGTCATGTGCTGAATGATGTGAATCCGCACATTTTAGCGCATGCTCGAAGGCACTTTTTCGATTGACGCGGCCCGGATATAAGGCTTTTGGAAGTGATTTAATGGCAGGTGTGCGTGCAGTTTTTCATATTAATTTTAACAAGATTACAACATTACTCAAAACTGTCACAAACTCAAAAATAATTTATACAAACACTCATGACAGATACAGATACACACATACAGACGGACACACACAGATAGACAGACTGACGGACACACTGACATAGACAGATAGATAGATAGATAGATACATACATACATACATACATACATACATACATACATACATACATACATACATACATACATGGATGGATGGATGGATGGATGGACGGACGGACGGACGGACGGACAGACAGACAGACAGACAGACAGGCAGATAGCTAGATAGATAGATAGGCAGGCAGACACGCTAGAAAGGCAGGCAGACAGACAGACGGACGGACAGACAGAAAGATAGCTAGGCAGGTAGACATAGATAGATAGATAGCTTGATAGATAGATAGATAGATAGATAGATATTAGTTGTATAGTTGCGGATTTTTTATCAATACAGATATATGCAGTGTGCAATATTACAAAACATTATCATTTGCCTTTAATATTCGTAAACAATTCCTTCTTACCATACTTGTATTAAGTTTTGAACATGTCGATTTGACAACCTGGACTCAGTTGTTCAAAGCATCGTTAGCTTAACGAGCCCGTTAGTGGTCAAAATGTTAACTGTTCTAGTAGGTTCAATGCTGAAAAAATGTAAGTAGCTTTTGCTACTCACAGTTTTTCAGCAAAAATATTAGCATACATGCCATATTTAATGATAAAAGATTTAACGATACATTAACCAACGGCATCGTTAGTTTTGAACAACTGAGCCCAGACAATCTATCTAAATGTTGTGACGGACCTACAATGAGAAGAGAACAACTGCTGCGAGGATAATTCTGCTCGAGATCTACACAGTGTTAACTAAAGCATTTTTGGCCGGACATTATATACAGTATATATGTTGGCGTCTGTCTTCTGATTTTGCTGGGACATAATGGTACAGAGGAATGGGTTACCGTATTTATCATATTCGGACTCATAGTTATTCCCACACCTTACTACATCTATTCGCATATCTAACTACTCGGACATCTAATTATTCGGACGTCTAACCATTCAGACTTATAAATCCTCACCGTAGTTGCTCATTTTTTTTTTCAAATAGAAACATTTAACTACCAGGTGATGTGTCCTAACTGCTAGTTTGAAAGCAAGCAATGTAGACCCTGATAAAAGTGCTAATGGGCAGTTTGATTAGGGCCTGTACAATTTGATTAAAAAAAAAAACTATTTTCTCTGTATTTTTGCTTAATGTTTGGGACTGATTTTTTTTACTTTGATTTTTAAGTAGCGCGTGACCTCTGCAACCTTATCCAAAAGGTCCCAGCTTCCCACATTTCACAAGTATTCCTCCAGTTAGATGAGCATTTTTCATTTTGCAAGATTGGTCGAGAAAAACTCACAATAAGACCCGCTTTTAGGTATTGACTTGTTCAAACAAGCAAATATGAGGGTAAATAAAATGTCTACATGTCGCCTGTTACATGTATTAGCGTTCATCCATGTATCTGAAAAACGTTGATACAGTCGACTCTGGTTATCTCGAACTCCAAGGGACTCCCTGAAATACTTCGAGATATCCGTACTTCGACATATCAGATTTGCAGAATAGAAGAAAAATAATTCGATTAACCACATGTAACAAATATATGTACAACTGGACCCTTG
The DNA here is from genome assembly GCA_964016985.1 of Anodontia alba. Classification (NCBI taxonomy): domain Eukaryota; kingdom Metazoa; phylum Mollusca; class Bivalvia; order Lucinida; family Lucinidae; genus Anodontia; species Anodontia alba. The sequence continues at coordinate 6,862,730 of OZ024825.1, read as the reverse complement.
AAATTAGAGATATATTGAAAATATTGTGGAAAAGAGGAGAAATTCCTCTTTTCCACAATATTTTTTACATATTGTTAGATTTTCCTGTTTAGGCAGGGACCAGATTTTCACTTCGAGATAAGCGGTTATTCGAGATAAGCGAGTTCGAAATAGCGAGAGTCAACTATTTATTTATTTATTTACCCGAGACACGCAATGAGAGAAGGTGTTTTTGGACATACGCTTACAGTAAAGCTCCAGATGAGCCAGCGAATTTGATAAAGGACTTTGGTATATACAGTCGACTCTCGTTATCTCGAATACCAAGGGACTCTCTGAAACACTTCGAGATATCCGTACCTCGACACATCAGATTTGCAGAATTGAGGAAAAATAATTCGATTAACCACATTTAACAAATATATACGCAATTGGACTCTTGAAGTTAAGAGATACATTGAAAATATTGTGGAAAAGAGGAGAAATTGCTCCTAAGGAGCAAATTCTCCTCTTTTCCACACTATTTTTACCTGTTGTTAGATTTTCCTGTTTAGGCAGGGACCAGATTTTCACTTCGAAATAAGCGGTTATTCGAGATAAGCGAGGTCGAGATAGCGAGAGTCAACGTACATGTAAATCGATGCGTTCTACATTATTCAGGGATTTTGTAAGCGGACAGCGAAGTCAGTATTATTGTAGTGTCACCCAATACTACTGAAGTCCCTGATCAGAGTGTGCGGTTGCACAGACTGATCTGGTCATACGCTTTGTTTGTTTAAGCTGAGGTTCAATGCCACTGTCAACAATCGCCCATGTCATGATGTCTGGTTGTGATGTTGAGAAAATTTAGCATTTCTTGTGTTTCTCCTCACTGCAGTATCATATCCAAGACATTATGCCAGGACACTACCACCTGTTGTATTATACTGACACCGATGAGACCAGTCCCTGCTCTTCTACCTAATGCTAAGCGCCAAGAGACAGAATAGCTACTACCAAGTTTATAAAGTTTTAGGTATGATCCGGCTGTAACTTGACCCTATAACCCCCAGATCCCAAGGAAGGCGCTCTACCAGCTAAGCCACACGGGCCGGTCATGGACCTTTGTTGTCCGCATAGGCCCAAAAGGCACAATTTCATATAGTGAGTCTCGTTTTGATATACCTAAAATGTACATGAACCAGTAAACGAACGGGAAAAACAAGTGGGCATGTATTCTTTCCCACCCACCTCACCCCGCCCCGCTCCGCCTCCTAAATGTCAGTAACTGGTCAGGAGATCACTTCCCCTGATGATGAAAAGAAAATGCCTGCCTTCTTTTTCGAAGTAATAAATAGAATTTTTTTCATCCCAGTAGAACAAACACTGCAAGACTTTGCGGGTTGGGACCTTTCGGTGAAGTCGGCGTAAATTGCCTCTACAGCTTTATCGCTGGACAAATTTTGTAAAGTTAAAAACAAATCAAAACATTTTTACCAGAAACATTGAGCGGAAAAAATATATAAAATCCTGGTTGCTGTTCTCTTGGTAAGTTTTAAACAACCCTCTAATAATATGGTGCGACGACTCTATGGATACCCGTGTCGAGCACGCTTTTCGCCTGCGTTCTTTACATCACAATGGCATGGTTGACAGACGCGGACTTCGAAAAACATGTGATCTTATAAAACTGAGATTCCTCATCTAATTAGCGGAAAATCAATTTGCAGCTGGAACCTTTTCGAGCAATTTGCGGAGGCTGCCAACACCAACTTTGTAGTTGAACATCTTTCGCTAAAACATTACGAAAACATGCCTATGCAAATATATGGAAAATTTCACCTCCAAAAACTGAAAATTTTCAGATAAAAAACTGGTATTTTTTCACATTTCTGCTCAAAACATAGATTGTGGGTACTCGTTAGAACCGCCTTGGCCTGGGCGAGGCGGTTCTAACGAGTACCCACAATCTATGTTTTTGAGCAGAAATAAGAAAACTAATGTATACCCCTGTAAACCCCCAGTTATACTATGTAAAAGTGGGGCTTAAGGGGGTCAAAATTATATAGGCATGTTTTCGTGATGTCAAAAATGAAATTAGTGATTGCGAGAAATCAACCAATATATATATATATATATATATATATATATATATATATATATATATATATATATATATATATATATATATATATATATATATATATATATAAATATTTTTTTTTACGCTTGTCTTTTTCAATTTTTATGGTAAAACAGTATTATATAAAACATTAAAGAGCTATGTAATACTATAGTAGACGACATTCTGTTTTTATTTTTTTCTTTCAGAGAAAGTAAGACTTAGCATTTAATGTGAATCGTCTGCTAACGATTCACATGAAATGCCAAATCTTATTTTCTCTTAAAATGCAAACAAAAAGTCAAATGTCGTCTGCTCAGCTATGTTTAGCGCTTAAAGGGTTAAGAAAGCTGAAGAGATGTATTTCTATCATTTACCTTTTTTGGTACGATAACTTTTGATCCACCCCCAAAATCATATGTATTGCTGTCGCTGGCCGGTGCTTCGACAGTTTCGTTGTCCTCATTGTTGTTTTTAATTTCAATTCCGAAATCTAAATTCTGTCCGACGATTGGTGTTTGGCCACTTCGACATTCTGTACTGCCCTGTCCGCAGAACGCCCAGTTCTCAATTTTTACGTTGAATTTCACGTCGCCTTCTTTGACCGCCAGTGATTCTCCGTCAACCGTAATGTTTCCCCTCTCGGTAAATATGTAAACATATGAAGTCAAAGTAGCGTCTTGTCCGTCGATGGGGATTGTAGCTGTGAAGCTGAACTTGGTGACGGAGACGTTATCTGAAGCGTACGTTGAATTTTCAAGCTCCGAGAAGGTAAACTCTAACGGAGCAAATGTATTAAAGGAATGTTTTGCTTGTCCTTTTATTGTCTCGCCATTTGTGTCAAGTTCCTCAATAAAGTCGAAAGTGACTTTGATGCCATTTGTCTCGTTGCTTTCCTTAAAGATGACAATTTTCCCTGACTGACCAAGAACTTTTGTCGTTACGTCCCCGACGGTGACGGTTTTATCCGCGGCGTAAATGCCGACGACACCAATAACCACAATCCACAGAAGATATGCTTCTTTCATTTTGTAAAATTCAAAATGAAATGATAGTCAAAACTTAGAACGTAATTTGTAGTGCCCACTTCCTTATCCGTATACCAGTTAAAATTTAAATTATATGTCTCAGTGCACTAAGTTCAGTGATTCAACTGACTAAACAACAGTCTTCTCAGGTGAATATTTACTCGTCAAATCGATATACCATCATCCAACATGCTACATAAATAGTGTGAGGTGATCAATGGGAGAATGACAATGTCGTAAAACTAGGGAGTTGTTGTTTACGACTGATGACTCAAGTGCCATTCAGATCTGAATAACTTCCTACCTATGAGGTGTACACAAAGGCAACGCCCATTGAATCGATACCACTCTTTTGACAAACTCTTACGATACTTTTCTCATTTTTGACTATTTTCTCATCTTGACGATACTTTTCTCATTTTTCTTTTTTCAGAAAATTGGCTTCGACATTTCATGCAAATTGCACGAAATGTCAGTAGCCTATTTTCTAGGAAAAGAGGAAAACTGTTTCAAAATGTCGTCTGCTGAAATATTTACTGGTGGGAATGAGACATTGCCCATTTTTATGGACAATGAATACGCTTTCAGGGTATGCAGTCTTGTCAAAATTGTTTTAGCCTCTCTTTTGAAAAGGCGGTTGCACTAATAGTATTTTTCTTATCTTAGCAGATTATTTCCTTTATGAGTAGACCCTTTTCAGAATTTGTTAGCATTGTACCGAATTATAAACCGTAAATAAGCCAACAGAATATCAGTTGTCTCGATTTGTCCACTTGTCCTTTGGTCGTATCGAAAAAGAGGTAGACGCTTTACTTCACCACTTAGATGTCGCTGAGAATAGTACCCTACCCCCAGCAACACTTATCGGCTTCATTCCGCTTCCTGATGAAGTATTAGGTAAGGGAAACATTGACGTCCAGCCAACAATACAATAACTACCTCCCAAACATGTTTATCCAGTATCAGCAATAGGAAGTGTCTTCTCATATGCTAAGTGTACTGCGAAAATGCTGAACTCTATTTGGGGTCCCATTTGTGGGTTTTTGTGTTCTGGCTTCAGTTCGCCATTGAGTCCTTTGCTTTGTTTCATCACCATTACGAAAACACGCCCATTCAAATATATTGAAAATTTCACCACCAAAAACGGAAAGTTTTCAGATAAAAATTCGGATACTTTCATGTTTCTGCTCATAACATACGTAGATTGTGGGTATTCGTAAGCACCGCCTCCCCGAGGCGGTTCTAATGTACCCGTAATCTATGGTTTTGAGCAAAAATAAGAAAAATAATGTATACCCCTGTAAACCCCAGTTTTACTATATATTTTAGCTTATCTAAGGTATGCTCAGGATGAGCTATAGTGATCACTTTTTTGTCCGTCGTGCGTCCGTCCGTACATCTGTCCATTAAAACTTTCAAACGACGAATCCAAAGTCATTGAAGCGATTTGTCCCTAATTTGGTAGGAATGTTCCTTGGGTTGGAGGATTTAAAAATAACTAAAACTATTGTGAAATGCCTTTTCGTAACCGAAAATTTCAATAGAAATAAATTGGGAAAATGGAAAGAATGCATTTTCTCCATACCTAGTGAAGTGATGCGAACCATATTTGTCAGTTTTGATCATTTGATGTTTATCTACCCAGTCTATGACTTTTTTTGACCGGTGGCCATTTCGTTAAGTTGCCATGGCAACATTAAATGTTATTATTGTATGTGTTTAAATGTTATGTTTCACAGTTGAGGTAAAGGACTCTTATGTGGACCAAACTTATACGCGTATGTGTAATTTGGAGCTGCTTAAGGTTGATGGTGAAGAGCTGAACTAGTACATGTATCATATTAGTAGCTTTCATATTGACAATTCCAAGGCGGTTCCTCTGCTGGGACTGTTCTTTGTTTGTGCGTCGATGGTTTCAGATGTGGCGTTTGTGTGTGGGTGTGTGTGTGTGTGTGTGTGTGTGTGTATGTGTGTGTGTGTGTGTGTGTGTGTGTGTGTGTGTGTGTGTGTGTGTGTTTCTTTTTTTTTTTTTTTTTTTTTTTGTCATTACTTGTTCCTCGTCTTTCCTTCATTCGGCGCCTCAGGAATATTGTACTTCTTGATTCTGGCATTTCCTGGGTAGCTTCACTGATAGTCATTACGAAAACATGCCTATTCAAATATACTGAAAAAAATTACCACAAAAATGAAAAAAAATTATATGAAAATTCTGATACTTTTCATATTTCTTCTCAAAACATTGATTGTGGGTACTCGTTAGAACCGCCTCGTTGAGGCGGTTCTAACGAGTACCCACAATCTATGTGTTTTTGAGCAGAAATAAGAAAAATAATATATACCCCTGTAAACCCTAGATTTACTATATAAAAGTGGGGTTTAAGGGGGTCAAAATTATATAGTCTGTTTTCGTGCCAAACCACGAGGAAATGCGTCTTTGGGGTATATGCAATCAGAAATGATCCATATGAAGCATCACCCAGTTATGGCGCACAACCCGATAAGATTGTTTGCTATACATCGATATACATTCAACCCTCTTTATACCGACACTCGATACATCAATAAAACTCCTTATAATGATAATTTGACTGGTACGGAATCTTTGCTCAAGAGGTGACATTTAATCAAAAATTATGCAATAATACTGTATAAAATACTTAAAAATTATATGTTTTGGATATTTATTAGACCGAGGCGATTCTAACAAATATCCAAAATATATGATCTATGAACCTTACCATACTAACCTTAAGGGGAAGGCGTATACTTTCCGGGGAGATTTTTTTTTTAATTATTTGGCCTCCCTTCCGAAAAGGATTGAGTTTGCTTCCCTTCCATTTTAACCCATTTACGCCTAGCGTCCTATAAGTGGGACCTGTGCAAGCAGTGTAGACCCAGTTCAGACGCCGCAGAACGCGGCGTCTGATCAGGGTCTACACTGTTTGCATTAAGTACAAGAATTTCTATAAACGATGGTATTAATTACATTAATCAGACATCCCTTCACTTGAATTTGGACTGGTCCAAAGATTTATGGTAGAAGATTCCACTCGGCATAAATGGGTTAAAGTAGACACTTTTTCTGGAGATTTGGTATATAGGAAAGCAAATAAGAAGTCACAAAAGTTGTCTCTCCCTAGAAACGAAAGAATAACTTTCGGGCGTACCCAGTCCCCTTAAAAGGAGAAGAAGGTTCCAGAAAGGCCGAAATAGGCTCTGAATGTTAAATTTTCAAAATTTCACAGCTTGAATCTTGTTCTTTCTCCAAGGAACAACTGTTACAATTCTTTCATGATCAAGATTGAACGAGCCGCAGAAAAGAAGACCTACCTACCGCAAAGTTGGATTTTGGAGTGTTACGATAATCGAGCTGTGAAAGCGGCTTTAACTCATGAACCTTTAAGAATATCGTAATACTTTTTTGCACATAGATTGATACCTACAAATCCAGCCAATGGGCTCAACATTGTCGGCGGTTAAGGCGAAGCCAATGATGTAAAAAAAAAAAAAAAAAAATGGAAAAAGCGATGGTCTTCAACCGTATGGGATATTTTGGTAAAATGCTTTATACACATTAACAGTAATGGCAAAGCCGAGATCAAAATTATTTTCTCCAGAAAGTGAAATTTGCTGTAGCTTTTGCACCGTTAGGAATATTTCTAATACTTCTTGCCTTGCCAAATGCAATTTTCTTTACACTAGACTAAGCCAATACCAAACATGTAAACATAAAACGAGCCGTGCACTACTCAAGTTTGATTTCTTTTAACATTGTAATTGACGTATTTTGGTGTATTGAACACCATTTTAATCATGGGCGCAGAAAATTATTGCACTCGCAGTATTTAGAATCAATCGGTACATTTACGGGAGCGACTTTATCACTCTCTGGGCTAATTCAGAATTGGTGATATTTTTTTCTTATTTCTATTTCCTGAGAAAAATAGAAAATAGTTAAAAATGTCGTCTGCTGCAATTTTTACCCAGAGTGCTAAGTGTCAAATAGGGCTGACGCACTTTGGTGTATTGAACCCCATTTTAACCATGGGCATAAGAAGTTATTTCAAAGTTCAAACGTTTATTCACTTGAGTCATAATTACTTTAACCACACACACACACACACACACACACACACACACACACACACACAAATATATATATATATATATATATATATATATATATATATATATATATATATATATATACTTTAACCACACACACACACACACACACACACACACACACACACACACACGAATATATATATATATATATATATATATATATATATATATATATATATATATATATATATATATATATATATATATATATATATATATATATATAAGGTTTTATGGCCCAGTCAACACATTTGGGCCATTCTTATATAAGCCGAAGGAAGAAGATGACTGTAGAAAACATTTCATGATCTGTCTTCTGATCACCAGCCTGACGCGCACCACGAAAACATGCCTATATAATTTTGACCCCCTTAAACCCCACTTTTATATAGTAAAACTGGGGTTTACAGGGGTATACATTATTTTTCTTATTTCTGCTCAAAAACATAGATTGTGGGTACTCGTTAGAACCGCCTCGGCGAGGCGGTTCTAACGAGTACCCACAATCTATGTTTTGAGCAGAAATGTGAAAACAATCAGATTATTTTATTTGAAAATTTTCATTTTTTTTGGTGGTAAAAGTTTCAGTATATTTGTATAATCGTGTTTTCGTAATGGCATCTAACTTAGCCACCGAGGTCGCCACGTAAAGAATGACATGAAAGTAAATCGTTGGATAGGTTAACAATGTATAATAATATACATTTTCTGACTATAACGTTTCTCTTTTAATTATCCTTTTAACAACTCCATATGACAAACACATGATGCTGAGGCAACGTTATACGATTCCTATTCGACTTCGCGTCAACACCGTGGAAAAACATTTTACACTGCGAGAATGTTTGTTCTTTTCAGTAGTTCTGAAGTCTATCGGAGGGCCAATTCAAAGCTATTCCAATTCATGGTCTTACTCTCAAAGCAAGTAAAAGTATTTACGATCAATTACACGTAGTACATGTACATTAATTGGAAAATGTGTACATCGACGGCGGATTTACATTTCGCCGGCCTCGGTGGCTGAGTTGGATGCGCGTCCGACTGGTGATCAGGAGGTTGCGGCCTTCGCCGGGTCAACAACATTCTTTCGCGGAGATTGGTCATGAAATGCTACGTCATTCTCTCCCCTCCGCTGATTCAAGAAGGGCAAGGGCAGATGTCAGTTTCTGGCGAAAGAATGTGCACAATACTGGTCAACCGCTTAGAGGACTATTCCTGCCCAGTAAAAAAGTAGTAAGGTAAACAGACCGCGCTCGACATGACCCCAATGGAATGAGTGGGCCGTAAAACCTCTACATAAAGATTAATTTACATTTTGGCAACGCCTCAAGTAAACATTTAACTATTTACTGTGTTTACGTAATAAACTAAACTATATAAAGAAGTAAACAAAATTATCGTATTTACACTAAATATTCGGACAGACATGAATGAATCAGCAATGGAGACCCAAATAAAGATGCTGTTAAGAAGTAGCTTGATCAGGGTCTGCAATGTTAGCCAAACTGCCTGTACATTTTAGACCGATCACCAACTAGTCAAACGGACATGTTCAGAGTTAAACCTAAACTTAGCAAAATTGTAGTAGACGACATTTTTATATTACATGTACTTTTATAAATAATAATAATAATAATAATAATAACAATAATAATATATCAAATCCTGCTTTCTAGGAAAAATAAGAAAAAGTATAATCAATTTGTCGTCTGTTGAATTAGCCCAGAGAGTGTTAAAGATTATATATATATATATATATATATATATATATATATATATATATATATATATATATATATATATATATATATATATATATATATATATATATATAGTCGACTCGCGTTATCTCGAATTCCAAGGGACTCGCTAAAACACTTCGAGATATCCGTACTTCGACATATCAGATTTGCAGAATTGAGGAAAAACTAATTTGATTAACCACATGTAACAAATATATGTGTAATTGGGCTCTTAAAGTTATTGAAAATATTGCGGGAAAGAGAAGAAATTGCTCCTTAGGAGCAATTTCTCCTCTTTTCCGCAATATTTTTTACATGTTGTTAGATTTTCATGTTTAGGCAGGGACCAGATTTTCACTTAGAGATAAGCGGTTATTCGAGATAAGCGAGGTCGAGATAGCGAGAGTCAACTGTATATATATATATATATATATATATATATATATATATATATATATATATATATATATATATATATATATATATTGTCCAATATCATGATAACCAAACGTCACGATATATTTATAGCCTTAACGCGTCTATTGTAACTATACGAAGATGGTAGCAGTCTGATCTGGGCCCAAACTGTTTACAAGAATGACTTTTAAAGTAATCGACAGAAGACAAAGCTTTTTCAATTTCTATTGTATATTTACTCAAAAAAGTATACTGCTAAGAGGTCGCTCTAGACAAGATGATTTTTTTTTTTTCATTCAGCCATACTGAATTTCTAATTTTCTTGTTAATTGTGGAAACTGTAGATTTTTATCCACTAAAATACATAGATTTATGCATTGCAACACGTCGATAGAAATGGATACCGGAGTTATTCATTGCAACACGTCGACAGAAATGGATATACAGCCATTTAAATTACCAAACCATTCAAACTTGTTTAAACTTGCTTGTAATGTATACATCTGTACTAAATGTTAGGGGCAACAATGGGGTATGTACGAAAACTGAACATGAAGGGCTGTACATCATGATTGGAGACGTACAGCCTTCCCGAGACACCAAAATAAGACGACATTACGAAAACACGCCTATTCAAGTATATTGAAAATTTTACCACCAAATCTGAAAGTTTACAGATAAAAATTCTAATATTTTTTATATTTCTGCTCAAAACATAGATTTTGGGTACTCGTTAGAACCGCCTTGCCGAGGCGGTTCTAACGAGTACCCACAATCTATGTTTTTGAGCAGAAATCAGAAAAATAATGTATACCCCTGAAAACCCCAGTTTTACTATATAAAAGTGGGGTTTTAGGGGGTCAAAATTATATAGCTATGTTTTCGTGATGGAGGTAAGATGCATACACACAACTGCAGCAATTCACAACTGCAGTAACCGACAGATGAACAAAAGAAACCAGCACAGACTCAGATCAGCCTGTAAGTCCAACCAGTATGGCAAGGGTACTTGTTTATCTCTGCATGAATAGCCTGAATGCTGTAAAAGGCACAAGCGATCAGCAAAGACTCAGATCAGACTGATCGGATGCGCAGGCTGATCTGAGTCTTCGCTGGTCGCACAAATCTTATTGTAGGCTTTGTCTAGCGCTCGCGTAAATACATTGCATGTTTTTGGTCAGCGTAGTGTCCTTTGCCTCATCAGTGAAACATTTTAGTAAAACATACATCATCACGAAAGCCGAATAGGGACTTCTTATTTCTAACTTCTAACGTCTTAGTTTATACCTCGAGATTCTTACTTCTTGGACTTGTAACTTCGTACTTCTTAGGTTCTTACTTATTTATAACTTTGTACTTGTTAGATTCTCACATGTAACTTCGTACTTCTTAAATTTTCACTTGCAACTTTATTGTACATGTATTTGTTTCAAAACGAAATGCCAAGCCTTTCGTTCTGTAAAAGGTAAGAAAAATATTTAAAAGAAATATTTTAAAAATCATCTGCTGGTTAAATTTTAGACAGCGAGTCAAAGTTAACAGACGTGTGTATATTGGTAGCGCTAAATTTGATTAAAGAGAGGCTATAAATAGAACTGTTCCTAAACTATCATCACAAATACACGCCTATATAATTTTGACCCCCTAAAACCCCACTTTAATATAGTAAAACTGGGGTTTACAGGGGTATACATTATTTTTCTTATTTCTGCTCAAACACATAGATTGTGGGTACTCGTTAGAACCGCCTCACTGACGCGGTTCTAACGAGTACCCACAATCTATGTTTTGAGCAGAAACGTGAAAAATACCATAGTTTTTATCTGAACATTTTCAGTTTTTGGAGGAGAAATTTTTCTATATATTTGAATAGGCGTGTTTTCGTAATGATTTTCGAAGGTTAAAACGGAAGTATAAAAAATGCTCTTCTAAATCATAGCTCGAGATAAGGCATATTTTTAACCCCAAAATATTGATATTTTTCTCCCTCCAGTGAAACATATGATGAGAAGCGCTTCAAATGAGTACCCACAACATATGTTCTGGAGAAATAAGAAAACTCATTTGCCTGATACTTCATTTTACATGTTTATCTAGAGCAATGCTTATTCAGAGTCGAGGATAACCCCTCACCCCGCAATTCAACTGCTCATATCCAAAAAATGAAAATCAAGGAGCTCAGAAATTATGAGAAAATTTACTTCATGAAAAGAAAAACAAACAACACTGTTTGTCCTCTGAGATGTGCCCTTTCTGGTTCCCCTTCCTCTTCCTTGTAATTTAAGATGAGTCATATAAAACAATAGGTAATACAAAACGCATGACATTTTGTTTTCGGGTATTGTACGGTTAACTACGCAACACGCACATTTTCACGTCTCTAGTTAAGCAATGTAAAGGGTAATAAACTATAAAGTTAACAAATCTAAGCATTTGTACATGTGTACCACCATTTACCTCCATATTATATAGCGAAAACAGTTATTTCATCACGAAAACATAGCTATATAATTTTGACCCCCTCAAACCCCACTTTTATATAGTAAAACTGGGGTTTACTGGGGTATACATTATTTTCCTATTTCTGCTCAAAAACATAGTTTGTGGGTACTCGTAAGAACCGCCTCGACGAGACGGTTCTAACGAGTTCCCACCATCGGCACCCAATACTACTTATGTTTTGAACAGAAATATGAAAAATATCAGAATTTTTGTCTGAAAACTTTCTGTTTCAGTGGTGAAATTTTCAATTTATTTGAATAAGGCATGTTTTCGTAATGTATAGGGATCTATGTTATTACATGGATTTTCAGAGTTTTGCAGTTCAAAACCAGCGTTTGTTTGTATCTTTGTTTGTTTGTTTTTTGTTGTTTTTTTATTTCAATCGTTTTTACTATATACATGTACACTTGTCCTAATTCGCTTAATAACCAAATTCTTCCTTTATTTCTATACCATATGTGCCGTGGTTTATATAGCTCTGCATAAGAGTTGCATCAAGATAAATACGTCATATCCAATACCTCAATAGCAGATAATTGACCGGCGCGCGAATCGCGCCGGTCTCTTATCTTAATATAGCTTTGGATTTTTATGTATGGAGAAGTGTTCGATTAGCGCAGAGAGCAGTTTGGTAAGTTTGAATATGACCTGCAGTCCATCTTTGGTAAGTTCGACTATGACCTATAACACATTCATATCTGACGCATGCTAAAATAAGCTTCTAGATAAGATCTGGGAACTTATTAAAGTTTTCGCATGTTTTTATGTTTGTTTGTTGTTTTTTTTTTTGTTTTTTTTTTTTTGTTTTTTGGAATAATAATGTAATAATAATGTACAACTAAATCTCGTGGAGATCCCAATATAACTAGGATTCGCATATTGCTTGATCAAGAAAATTCATAAAGCTTAATAAAAGTATACATTAAAGAATCACATTGTTGTTCTTTTTTACCTATTATATTGAAATTTATTAAACTTTAGTATACCCGTGTCCCATATTTCTAATTAAACATGAACAAAATTTGAACCGGTACTTAGACGTTTACGTCTAAATATTTTGTCTTCTTGTTTTATTATATCTTTTGTCTTTTCTCTTGATAACTGTGACAATAACAGTCAACAACAGACCTCATTAATATAAAAAGCGTGCACGTAGTCGTCGGCTCACTACTGGCGACGTCACTAAATGTTGATGTCTAATTTAGAAACTAATATTCATTGGAAGGCGCGCGCAAGCCGGTGAGCATCAGATGCATCCATTGGGCTGAAAACAGCTCCCAGCCAATAAAAGACAGTCTGTTTTTAGGTTATATAATATATTTTCTTATTTCTCCACGAAAATTTACGTTTTGGGTATACATTATTTGTAAGTGTAAGAAGTGTGAGGAAGCTTACAATAAATGATCCGCGCCAAACGAAAATGTGCCTTCGAGCATATGTGGACAGCAAAAGGTCCAGATCAGTCTGAGCATTGGCGCAGTCTGATCAGGGCATTCACTGTCCGCTAAAAGAATCATTGGACATTATAGAAGGAACAAATGGAGAGTGATTGCCTGGATAAGACTTTGCGCATGCGAGAGATGAATCGGAATATGTGCATTTTGCGCATGCTCGAAGACACATTTTCACATGGCGCGGCCAATATTATAGTTAAAAGGTGCATTATCTGGAGCGATGGCTTAGAAGTATGCCCTTTACATGTACAGAGTGTGTTATGTTTTTTTGTTTTTTTTTTGTTTTTTTTTTTCTTATTTCATAAGCGCACGAAAATATGCCTATACATGTATAATTTTGACCCCCCTTAAACCCCACTTTCATATAGTAAAACTGGATTTTACAGGGGTATGAGGGTCGTGCAAAAAGTTCTGTCACTAATAGGCTTACTTAGTTTTATCCCAGGTATATTTTAAAATGCTTCACTGCACTTGAATGGTGTGTTGAATAGTTAACGATACCCGTTTATTTCGTGCAAATTGCTTTCCAACTGACCGAGTTATTTCAAATCGAAATAGATGCTGTCATATACATTGACCAATTTACTTGTTACAGTGGAACATGGACCAGAAGACTGAAATTCGTAGCTATATTAAATACCGCATTAGGCTTAATATAGATTCAAAGCAGATATTTAATGAATTGTGTGGTATATATGGACCCCAGACCATTTCAATGCGGACAGTTTTTAGGTGGGTTAAAGCTTTTAAAGCTGGGAAATTTTCTGTTGAAAATGATACCCGTCCTAGAAGGCCTAAAACCTCTGCTACAAATGCTAACATCGCTGCTGTAAAGATTGTGTTCGAACAAAATGCGCGATTGTCTATCAAAGATATAGCTAGTTGTACTGGCAGTAGTATAGGGTGGCACTATGGGTGCCGCCCTATACTACTACTGGCATATCAGAAGGCAGTGTGCAAAATTCTGAAAAAGCGTTTGGACCTGAGAAAGGTTTGCGCTAGGTAGGTACCTCATTTGCTCACTGAGGAGCAAAAGACACAACGCCTTAAATGTGCCCGGGAACTTTTGAAAACATACAAAGGCTGTAATAGTCGGGTTATTTCTAACTTGTTAACAGGTGATTAAACCTGGGTGCACATGTTTGAGCCACAAAGAAGGGCTGATAATAAGCAGTGGAAGCGAAAAGATCAAAAACGCCCATGTATTGCCAAGAGAACCATAGGTTCGAAAAAGATGTTGTACGCAATTTTCTTTAATTCAAGTGGGCCAGTCGTTCAAGTATCTTGTCCATCTGGTCATACAGTCACTGACCGATTCTACAAGAATTCTGTACTGAAGAAAGTGAAAGAGTTTTACAATAAGAAACGACCAAGCAAAGGATGGTCAGGAGTCCACCTTTTACACGACAACGCCTCCTCTCATAAGTGTGGGGTTGTTATGTCTTTTTTGGCTTCTGAAAAGGTGAAAGTTTTCAAACCATCCACCTTATTCACCTGACCTGAGTCCCTGTGACTTCTTTTTATTTCCAAGCGCTATTTATCAGTGTCTCGAACAGATACCAAAAAGAAGACTATTTATCTGCTTTTCGCGACTGGTAAAAAAGGTTACAAAAATGTGTTTCAGTAAAGGGGGAATACTTTGAAGGTTTGTAATAAAAATATGTTTGATAAAACGTAGCACTGAAGTAATCCGAACCCACTGACAAAACTTTTTGCAGGGCCCTCATATAAATTATTTTTCTTATTTCTGCTCAAAAACATAGATTGTGGGTACTCGTTAGAACCACCTTGTCGAGGCGGTTCTAACGAGCACCCACAATCTATGCTTTGAGCAGAAATATGAAAATATCAGATTTTTTTTCTGAAAATTTTCATTTTTTGGTAGTAAAATTTTCTATTTGAATAGGCATGTTTTCGTGTTGCTTCAATTTCTTGCGGCGTCCCATTAGAATTTTCTCACTCGAGTCGTGAGTTTTTATAAGCCGACTATCGTTATCTCGAAGTCCAAGGGACTCGTTGAAATACTTCGAGGTATCCGTACCTCGATATGACAGATTTATAGAATTGGGGAAAAATAAATCGAACAACCACATTTTACAAATGACTATGTAGTTTGACTCCTGACGTTAGAGATATATTGAAAACATTGTGGAAAAGAAGAGAAATTGCTCCATGGGAACAATTTGTCTTCTTTACCATAATATTTTGTTTTTAGATTTCCATGTTAAAATAGGGACCAGATTTTCACTTCGAAATAAGTGGTTATTTGAGATAAGCGAAGTCAAGAACCAGTGGTATATCATAATATTTTTTATAGTGGAGCCGTGAAAGTATACAAGCATACTTATACGGTCACTGCCCTAATCTGGTGCTTTGATAAACGCAGCAAAATACTGTAAAAGATTTGTAAGATCTGAACTTCTGGTAGGGAGGATACAATTCATACAATTATTTATGTTTGCACATTTTTTTCTTTTTTTTTTCTATCTGAAAATCATATGTCTGTGTAAATCATATTTGGTTTTAGTTTTTTCTCTAATCATCTAAATCTAATGGATTTTTGGATTTGTTTTTTCTTCAGTAAAATCTTTATTGATAAGAACCATAATTTATTCTCTTTAGTAGATGTTTGACCTATTTTCTAGTTGGTATTTAAAATGGCGACTTCTCCAGAATCGGTAGGCATTAGCACTCTGTCGGCTCAATTATAGGACGAAAATTAGTGATAGCTTTATTTCTATAAATATAGGACTTGAAATGCATTCAAATTGTCCCAGGAGACAATTGAATTTAGAATATTGCGTTATTTTTCTGTGAAAAATAAGATTTGTCTGCTTATATCTATAGTCAGCATGTTAAATTAAAAAAGACAACTCTAATAGGCTTGCACAAATGTAGCTTTGTCCTTTTCTGTGTGCCGTTCAATAATGAAAAAAAAAAAAAAAAGAAAAGAAAAAGAAAGAAATTTCCAAAATTATTTCTGAGATTTTTAACATAGCCTTTAGAAGAAATACTTCATTCATTTAGCATCACGAAAACATGCCTATATAGTTTTGACCCCCTTAAAATCCACTTTTATATAGTAAAACTGGGGTTTACAGGGGTATATATTATTTTTCTTATTTCTGCTTAAAACATAGATTGTGGGTACTCGTTAGAACCGCCTCGTCGAGGCAGTTCTAACGAGTACTAACAATCTATGTTTTGAGTAGAAATATGAAAAATATCAGAATTTTTTATCTGAAAATTTTCATTTTTGGTGGTAAAATTTTCAGTATATTTGAATAGGCGTGTTTTCGTAATGGGATTCAGACAACCACAACCACCATTTTACCTCTTTATATAGTAAAAAGATGGAATCGTGTGGTGAGGGGAGCAGATATAATGAGGAAGTTCAGGTGATGATTGCATTTGCGAAAATGCACATGATTACATGTATCCAAAACAGCACGCGACTGATACAATCTCATCAATAACAATAGGTTTACCTCTAAAAATGACTTCCTCATACCTCTGAAAAACATCGTTTAACCATATAAAGTGGTGAATTTGAGGGTTTGCCTGAATTTCGAAGAAATGATGTATTCCCTTTCATGAATGTGTTTAAACTCTCAGAAAGGGGCGTATCCATGAGGATTTCTGAGAGGGGGGGGGGGGGGGGCGGGGGGTCAGTTTAATCATATTAACTCTACGTATTTGCACATAGCAAACAGTGTAGAACCGGATCAGACGCCGCAGAGCGCGGCGTCTGATCAGGGTCTAAACTGTTTGCCACTCACTCAGCAATTTATACACATTCACAGGTAGTAAAATACACTTGTTGTAGAGAAGTATAAGAAAAGTGTCCCAAAATTTATAGATTTGTTTGTGTTGAGGTTTTACGGCCCAGTCAACCCAGTGGGGTCATGTCGAGCGCGGTCAATTTACCTAACCACACGTTTACTGGGGCAGGCTTAGTCCTCTAAGCGGTTAACCAGTATTGTGCACATTCGTTCGCCAGAAACTGACAACTACCCTTCTTGAATCAGCGGAAGGGAGAGAATGACCGTAGAAAATATTTCATGATCAATCTCCACGAAAGAATGTTGCCGACCTCGGCGGGGGTTGAACCCGCGACCTCCTGGTCTCCGGTCGGACGGCGCATCCAACTGAGCCACCGAGGCCGGCAAAAAAAAATATAGAATTTATCCAGTTTCCAATAAAAAAAATAGTCAAAGGGGATATGCCCCTGTCAGAAACTATTTAAGAAACCTATTTGTTTATCAAACCGCCTCTAATTATAAGTGAAAGCAGGCAAGATATTTTTTACAGAAAATAAAACGATATCTCATTTACATTGACTTGAATGAAATGCCGTTTTGTATTGATTTCAGTGAAAAGAGAGAAAAAAAAAAAAAAAAAAAAAGACAAATATGACTTATGTCCATCTGATGTTTTAGTCTATGGTGTGCTAAAACTAAGATGAATATGGGATGGAATAATTTATTTATTTATTTATTTATTTATTCTACCCTTAATCAGTCAATAGATGTGTGCTTACAGAACTGCTACATAGAAAATAAAGCTTCTATTATCATAACATTCATCTTTTACGGTTAATGGGGCTCACTTTTATTATGACCTGGACAAAGGACAAAACTCTTTCCACTACGTTAACACGCTTCTGAAAATATGAATAAAAATGCAAAGTGAATAATATTGTGAAAATATATTTGTAAGACGCTGTTCAAAAGCACAGACACAAAACGTCTACATAGCGAAATACTGTCAAGTTTTTTGGAAAGACAGGCCTTTCTTTCTAAACAGTGTAGACCCAGATCAGACGCCACAGAACGCGTCGTCTGAACAGGATCTACACTGTTTGCCATACATACAGCAGTTGTTAGACACAGAAGAGACTATTTCAAATTTTGGACAATATGGTAAGTAGATAAGTTGTCCCAATACTTATGGTAAATACGGTATTTTAGGATGGATGGCAAGTAGATAAGGTGCCCCAGTGCTTAGGGTAAATACGGTATTTAAGACAAGTATGGTAAGCGGATAAGGGTAAATACAGTACTGTGCACAAGTATGGTAGGTAGATAAGGTGTCCCAATACTTAGGGTATATACGGAACTTTACGACAAGTGTGGTAAATAGATAAGGTGGCCCAATACTTCCGATAAAGATGGTATTTTAGGACATGTATGGTAAGTAAATAAGGTGTATCAATACCTAGTATAAATATGATATTGTAGCACAAGTATGGTAGGTAGCTAAGGTGTCCCAAAACTTAGGGTAAATACGGTATTTTAGGACAGGTATGGTAAGTAGTTAAGGTGTCCCAAATACATAAGTTAAATACGGTATTGACTAATATGAATTTAATAGGTGCTTCATAGATGGGTTGGCCAGATCTAAGTGAATTTGATTTCAGACGCTTGACTTCTCAATCCACTGCATGAATTGCGATACGTATAACGTCCAAGTCAACAATATTTCAGTAGTTTAGAGACATTGCCTCCAAATTTGTGGGACTTTTACCCGACCCGATCACATGAATTCGGGTCCTGCTTAGTTACTAGCAGCTCTGCATGGAGGCTTTAGGCAGCCCGTCTATTTTGCGGTCCCCGATGGGCGGGGGCCATACTTTCCGAATATCGAAAACTAGTGTACATGTATGCCGATGGCAGGTACAACGACAATACGCTTTCGTGCGCTTACCTGAAATCCATTTTACTGCTTCAGGATTTTTTAAAGATTTTTGACTGTTTGTGCGTTTTTGTCTTTGTTTCTTTTTGGTCTTGTTTTTCTTTCTTTCTTTCTTTCTTTCTTTCTTTCTTTTTTTTGCGAGTCTACATATTATGAAAAGCAGGAAAAAAAAAAAAACATTAAAAATAACAACAATTTACGAACCGGTCGAACAAACACATCATTACGAAAACAAGCCTATTCAAATATATTGAAAATTTCACCACCAAAAACTGAAAATTTTCAGATAAAAATTCTGATATTTTTCATATTTCTGCTCAAAACATAGATTGTGGGTACTCGTTAGAACAGCCTCGCCGAGGCGGTTCTAACGAATACCCACAATCTATGTTTTTGAGCAGAAATAAGAAAAATAATGTATACCCCTGTAAACCCCAGTTTTACTATATAAAAGTGGGGTTTAAGGGGGTCAAAGTTATATAGGCGTGTTTTCGTGATGTTATTGTGTCGAAGGTTCAGATTATCACCTGTATTAAAAGAGCATTAAGTCTATGAGTTATCTAAAAATCTACATCAAAGTGTACCTTATGCACTAAACGTATCATGCTTAGTTTGTAAATAGACGGAGAATGGATAGAAATAAAATTCGAAGTGTAGACAAAATTCAAAATGGCGGCGATCGCAAATTTTGTAAGCTGACGTCATGTCTCGTGATTCAACCCCTTTTTTCAGTATTTTAATTTAGTAGACAACTTATCATTGGAGTGACTTCAGCCCGAGTTATCAACATGGCAAAGTCATTAAGTGTTAAGTGACATGAGCTGTGCTTCATATTTCAGTCAGAAATAGTCTACAAATTAATAGGATAGATTCTTTAGTGTTACAGACAGATATGTGTTTGTAAATATGATACTTCTGTTAGATTTTATTTCACAAATATGTATTATGACTGAAAAGCTGTTTTCTTTAACATGTTTAACACATTAGTAACCAACTTCTATACATATCTCATTGAAGCATAAGTGATATATTTTCATTGTATGCCAGTAAAAACTGCAGGTGGAAATGCTATACGTCCGCTATTGACTGTTTTGAAATCAGTTACATGTACATGTTAAGATGTTGCTCAGTTATATGTTTAACCCTTGTCAAGCTGAATAAATTAAGATGCCACGCCCACTTCTAATTTTCAGCCGATCAGATTACTTGATCCAGATTATTTATATAAATTCACATACTTAATGGCAAACAGTGCAGATCCAGATCAGCTGGCGTCTTCAGAAGCTGATCTGGATCTGCACTGTTTGCTAAGACAGGGCATGTTGTGTTCAGCAAGAGAAGGGTTAAAATTTTTGAATAATTCCAGCTGGAACACGATAAAATCAAAAACAAACTGAACCGGCGTTGGAACTGTCAGATCAGCCGGGGCATCCCAGGAATAGCAAATACTGGTGACTGGCCAGTGGGAGAATGCCAAGTCTGATCCTCGTAGGCTGATCAAGATCCTTAATTTGTGTTATTTTTGTTGGTTTATTATGCTCCTGCAATATGATATACAATTAGAATTAAATAAAAATTCAATGTTGAATTACAGATTATATGAAAATTTTGTTCTGTTTATTCTCTAGTTCCCATCTGTCATGTTAAATGGGATCTGTATTTTAATGACCAGACAGATAATCAGAAAACATTGGTTAAAATACGAAAAAACAGCATAATTACCTAATCAACTATGTAGTAATAACCATACCTTCATTTCTCCGTACACTTTGATCTGAATGTAGATGTGCTGGTGTCTCCACGAGTGAAGGCAACATAACTTTCATCGCATTATGGTCATAGGAGTTGGTTGGCTCTGGCACAACTTTCAGTTCTATATCAGGATGAGGACGCACTCTAAATATGTGGTATCCTTTAATGTTCCATTCTAGCTTAATTGGACGTAAAACTCTCCTATCAGATCTGTTTGCCATTATTCAGGCAGGCATGTGAAGTACCATTAAAAGGATGGAATCTCCATCCACTACCAAGTTTTTTTTAAGGATGGAAAAGCCATCCATAAGTGGATCACAAGTTTGGATGGTAAAATGGTCCAAAATTCAGTAAAGGGTTTAGGATGGAAAATCCATCCATTGCAAATATGGACCGATGGACGGTCCAAAATTCAATAAACGGTTTAGGATGGAAAATCCATCCAATGCAATTGGATGGAATATCATCTAATGCAATTGGATGGAATATCCATCCAAAAATGAAGATTTGGAGTTCGGATGGGTGCCCATCCTGGACTAGACTGGTAATTGGAATACTTGGCGTTATTGGCTGTTTTGTTGTTATTATCGGTACGGCCGCCTTGTCAATAGCCTCTGCCAAATCACGGAACGCTTATTGTTTTTCAGGATAAGCACCGAACCACCCAAGCGTTTGTTGGACTATCACAGTTTTGATCACACACATAACTGGTCACATAATTAATCTATAGAAGTGCGTCTGCACGCCTTCGCGGTTTGGGTTGGACGTACTTAATAATGTACCACATATACCGACTTTTTGCTTTTTATATCTCACAAAACATCGTTTCTCCTCCGTCGCTTTAAAGTTTTGTCCTTATTAAATACAAAACCATTTGTTGTAACTACATGTACATGTACCTTGGGTGTTTCAAACGTTTTAGGACCTGGTAAGCTTCATCTTAGAGTTCTAAAGGAACTTGCAAATCAACTAGGTCCAGTATTTGCACATTTGTTTCAGCAATCTCCTGATAAGGGTGAACTCCCAAAAGAATGGCTTCTGGAAAATATTAGCCCCTCTTTAAGAAACACCCCGTGTCCCTGAAATGCATGCCATATAAGTTGCTTGAACATACAGATTGCTCAAATATCATGACTCACTTGGATAAATACCAATTTTTGTCAGACAGGCAACGTGCGATTAGGAAAAGACAGTTGTGAAACTCAGCTGACCGTTGTATTAAACGACTGGGTAAAAATTTTCGACGAAGGAGGATCCCAGCAGGCACATGACGTTAGTACAACGTCGAATCAACGTCGATGCAACGTCATGACGTTCGACGTTGAGGCGACGTTGTATAAACGTCATGTGCCCGCTGGGATAGGTTGATAAGTTTATTCTGGACTTCGAGTAGGCGTTCGACACACTACCTTAATGAACTTCCTAAAAGCAAATTATTTAGCTATGGCATTGGCGAAAAGACAATTAAGTGGATAAATTCTTTTCTTTGTTATAGAAAACAACAAGTTGTTGTTAATGGTGAAACTTTAGAGTGGGCTCCAGTTTTGTCTAAAGTTCCACAATGGACCGTTCTTGGTCCATTATTGTTCTCTTTGTACATTATTATTATTTCAACTGACATCGACTCAGAATTCACACTTTTCGCAGATGGAAGTATGACCGGAATGCTGGAAAAATATGATGTGAGTCTCTCAAGAAAAGAAGGAGAGAGAGTAGACTTATACTCTTGTACCAACAGATGAGCTTATCTGCCATCCCCATTTAGGCGCTGTAGAAATCATCACTCACTGACTTGACGTTTCAGACCCCAACTGCATGAATATTAACATTAACAAGACTTCGTTTATCCCTCAAACAATCAGAGATTGGAATGCCCTTCTAGAATCGATTATTTCCTTCGCTGAAGATGTAGATGATGATGTTGCTAGTTTTACCTCTTTGGTGAGATCTAGGGACTTATTTCTCATGTCGCAAGTCCTGGTGAACAAAAGCGTTGGATGTATCACCAGTAAAAATCTACAATCAGAAATAGTCCCCCCCCCTCTCTCTCTCTCTCTCTCTCTCTCTCTCTCTCTCTCTCTCTCTCTCTCTCTCTCTCACACACACACACACACACACTTTAGCTCAAAATTTCATGTCCATGGGAAATTTTGGCAAAAAATGTTAAATTTGATATATCGTATTTACCCTTAATATTCACACCCCTTACATTTTATGCCCCCAACTTCGAAGAAGTTTGAAGGGGATATTGCTTCTGGGGCGTCCGTCATGCTTTTTGATGCATTTCATAACTTTAGAACTGTGCATGCTACTGTTTTGAATTTTTTTATATGGATTCCTCATGAAAAAAATAGCTGACACGTATTTTTTCTCGACAGGATTATGCCCATTTCCTGAGTTAAGGCCCTTTGAAAAAAATAAATGCAATCTTGTCAGCATAGACTGGTAGTGATAAGTACACGACCTGCTTAAATTTTGAATAAAGTTTGAAAAATACTTCATGAGTTATGGCCCTCAAAAATTGTTGGAGCTGCAGCCTTGAAACTTAGTGAATTGATTGGTAATGATGAGTAGATGACCTGATTAACTTTTAAATAAATTCTAAAAAATATTTCATGCCCCCCACCCCCCCCCACCCCCCCCCCCCCCCTTGTAAATTTGGACATTTTTCTCTTGTCAGCAAAATATCTAAAAAAAAAAAAAAAAAAAAGTATTAAAGCTAGAGCCTTGAAACTTAATGAAAAGATTGGTAGTGATGAGCAGATGACCTGATTAACTTTTGAATAAATTCTGTAAAATACTTCATGAGTTATGGCCCTTTGTAATTTTGGGCATTTTTACATTGTCAGCAATATATCTAAAAAATTGTTAAAGCTAGAACCTTGAAACTTGGTGAATTGATTGATAATGATCAGTAGATGACCTGATTAAATTTTGAATAAATTAAAAAAAAAAAAAATATTTCATGAATAATTGCCCTTTGTAAATTTGGGCATTTTCCTTGTCAACAAAATGTCTCAAAAACCATTTAAGCTGGAGCCTTGAAATTTCATAAATTGATTGGTAGTAATGAGAAAATATGGTTAACTTTTGACTAAATTCTGAAAAATACTTCATGAGTTATGGCCCTTTGTAATTTTGGGTATTTTTACATAGTCAGCAAAATGTCTCAAAAAAAGTATTTAAACTAGAGCCTTGATATTTGATCTACTGATTGAGACTGAGGAGGAGATTACCTGATTAAATTTTCAACCGACCAAATGAAATGTTGTTGGAGTTATGGCCCTTTGCAGTTTTTGGCGATTTAATGTTGTTGCTTTCTTGTGCATAGCATAACTTTAAAACCATGTATTATAATCTTTTGAAATTTCCTATATGGATTCCTCATAAAAAATAGGTGACCCGTATTTTTTTTCTTATCTGAATTATCATCCATTTTAGAGTTATTTCCCTTTTAATGAAATAACATTGAAATCTCGTTAGCAAGATATCTCAAAAAGTATTTAAGCTAGAGCCTTGATACGAGTATTTGGTATACTGATTGGGACTGAGAAGGAGATCACCTGATTAGATTTTGAACCAATTAAACGAAATTTTGTTGGGGTTTTGGCTTTTTTGCAATTTCTGGCCATTTAATGTTGTTGCTTTATTATGTATAGCTTAAGTTTAGAACCATGTATGCTAATGTTTTGAAATTTCAGATATGGATTCCTCATGAAAAAATAGGTGATCCGTATTTTTTTCTTATCAAAATTATCTCCCATTTTTGAGTTATTTTCCTTTTAATAAAATAACATTGAAATCTCGTATATTTGTACTGTTGTTACTATCATGGGCAAGCAGTGTTGGAGTCAAGCAGTGTTAGAGTCAGGCAGTTGGGGGCATAGTGTTTTACAAACACCAGCTCAATACTGGTCTTTAACAAGTCCATTTTATTACCTATAAATGCGTATAAAATTGCTAGATGAATGGCAAACAGTGTAGACGCTGATCAGACGCCGCGTTTTGCGGCATCTGATCTGGTTCTACACTGTTTGCCCAGGCTTGTCTTACCGAATACGCAGAACAAACACGATAATTTGATCAAATCGAACACCCTCAGAAATCATCCTAGACCCAGGTCTGCAGTGACCTTAACCTCAGGCTTCAATTCTGACCGAGGTAGGGCTTGTAATTTAAAAACTCTGAACCAGTATCAGTTATCCATCCAAGTATCAAGTTAAACAAAACAAGTATCCAGGGGATAAGCAAGAAGCTCTTTTAAAGCTCTTACATGAAACCTTAACATTTATTGAAGCTAATGCCGCGGCCAACGCCGACACCAATACGAACTCTGTTGCTAGTGCAATAGCTTTTCCTGTTGTTGTGTTGAGGTTTACGGCCCAGTCAACCCAATGGGTCATGTCGAGCGCGGTCAGTTTACCTAACCACACGTTTACTGGGCAAGCGGTTAACCAGTATTGTGCACATTCTTTCGCAAGAAACTGACAACTGCCCTTCTTGATTCAGCGGAAGGAGAGAATGACCGTAGAAAATATTTCATGATCAATCTCCACGAAAGAATGTTGCCGACCTCGGCGGGGGTCGAACCCGCGACCTCCTGGTCTCCAGTCGGACGCGCATCCAACTGCGCCACCGAGGCCGGCAAGCTTTTCCTGTACTTCCGTTCCAATTAGCTAAAATGAATTGTTTTTGTTTTTAATCTTCCCCAGACAGAATAGTATAACGACATGATTTGCGCAACAAATGTTGACGTATCACATGTTCAGTCCGCTTAATATGCCGAAGTCTTTTTTTTTTTTTTTTTTTTTTGCCGAAGTCTGGTTTTAACAACTTTTTTTGTGCCTCCTCTTCTTTATTTTATTTGGATTTTCTCTTATTCATATGAAGCTTTCCAATTTCATTTTATCTAAGGTGCATCGTTATACTTTCAAGGGAGGCTACTCGTTTGAAATTGGTTTTGAACGGTCTACTCTTAAAGGAAAGAAATTGCTCAGAAGGGGAGCAAATTCTTTCCTTTTAGAGTAGATCCCTTTTCAGAAGTAGCTTAGTATACAGAAAAATAAACAAAAACAAAAAAAAAATTATCTGTTTTAAACAAATGACTGAAAATCAATTTACATCACGAAAACATGCCTATATAATTTTGATCCCCTTAAACCCCACTTTTATATAGTAAAACTGGGGTTTACAGGGGTATACATTATTTTTCTTATTTTGCTCAAAAACATAGATTGTGGGTACTCGTTAGAACCGACTCTCCGAGGCGGTTCTAACGAGTACCCACAATCTATGTTTAGAGAAGAAATATGTAAAATATCAGAATTTTTTATCTGAAAATTTTCCTTATTTGGTTGTAAAATTTTCAATATATTTGAATAGGCATGTTTTCGTAATGTCTTAACTGTTTTCGTAGTGCGCTGCAATATGTCTTTAAATAAGACGTGACTAATACAAGGTAGTCTACTATCTGGATACTATTGAACATTAAAACAAATATTTAAACTGAAAAGAAAATTGTTAAGAATAATGCAGTAATTAGAATAAGTATCGAATATCTATATGGCGTGATCAGAAGCTGCAGACAAAAATGTTTCAATTAACCCAGGAAAGGTCAATCTTGTCTTGCAAATTTCGTATGTAGATTATGATAATCCACGCCACTCTAGGCAGTTTCTCGCCACCGTGTTTATTAATACTGTCTGTTTTTTTATTCAGGAGATATGAGAAGACAACAACAAGAATGTCTATAACACCATGTACTTCATGTTTTGCAATACCAAAGACAGTGTTGTTTTCCCTATGTGTCCACGGATTATGCATTATTATCGAGTATTCATAAATTATTCCGCGCTAAGAGAAAATATGCTTTCCGGCATATGCGGACAGCGATGGCCCGGGTCAGATTGCACATCTGTGCAATCTGACCAGGGCCACCACGGTCCGCCCACGGAATCGCTGACCTCTGCAGACTGTTTCAAGTAAGATCAAAGCCTCTAATGAAACTATGCAGACCTGCTGGATGACCCGATTCTGTACAGTTTGCACACACTCCAAGACAAATAAGCCGAAACAGAAAATGAACCTTCGAACATGTGCGCCCAGTGTAAGCTCAGCTCAGCCCGCGTATTTCTCACAGTCTGATCAAAATCATCACAGGACGCTAAGGCTAGCTAAGGATGCAAAGGTTCTACATGCGGACAACGAGGTGTCTGATCAGACTGCGCGGATGTGCAGGCTGGTTTGAGTCTCCGTTCGGTGCACATGTCCGAAGGTACGTTTTCTGAAGTTGAGACTCAAATGTTTTTCTGGTATGGACGGTATGGCGTGATCTTTGTTTATTTAGAAACGGAAATTAAAAGTACTTTGACAATTAAAAATTCTTTCGTCTTTAGTAAAATTAAAATCATAAGGACCGGTGATTTCATATAAAATGTTTCTGCTCTTTGTAGGGATTTCTCTAATCAAGCTTTCTGGTTCTGAAGGTAACAAAATTTTCAAAAATATTAATTATTTATTTGAGCTTAACGCTTTTTTTATTATAAGCTTTCTACCCTGGTCTCCTGCTCGTAGTATGCCATAGGCGATTTCAGCTCATAAAGCGATAGTATAATAAGGAAAAAAACATTTATTTATTTATTTATTTATTTATTTATATGTCTGTGTGTATGTTTGTATGTTTGTTTGTTTTTATTTCTTAAATCATTATGATAACATAATCATGTTTTTCATATGAAAACATGGAAGCCACCTATAAGCCTATGCATTGGAGCTTACTAGCCAGACTGTTCGCTATTTGCAACAAAACCTGCACGATTTATTAAGCGAATTCAGATGCCGACTAATTTATTGTACGAGTATATTCTTATTTTCCAAGTTAAAGGGTCTGGTATGGAAATGCTAATTGCTTCATTGAAAACCCTAATTCTGGAGGAAAATTAGGAAGATCTATTTCATGCCGTCTGCCTTTATTCAACCCAGAATGCTAAGAATTGGGAGAAGCGTAATTTTGTTCAAGCACATAAGAGAAGTTGAAATCTAATATTTGACCTGTTGACTTTAAAATAACCCATTCATTACGAAAACACGCCTATTCAAATATATTGAAATTTTCGACTCCAAAAACAGAAATTTTTTAGACAAAAAATCTCATATTTTTTTATATTTCTGCTCAAGACATAGATTGTGGGTACTCGTTAGAACCGCCTCGGTGAGGCGGTTCTAACGAGTACCCACAATCAATGTTTTGAGCAAAAATAAGTAAAATAATGTATACCCCTGTAAACCCCAGTTTTTCTATATAAAAGTGGGGTTCAAGGGGTTCAAAATTATATAGGCATGTTTTCGTGATGGAAGAGTGGAGTCTCCTACACGGGTAACTGGCAAACAGTACAGACCTACATCAGACGCCGCGTTCTGCAGCGTCTAATCAGGGTCTTCACTATTTGCAAATAATTCAACCATTTTTCTTCAGGAATTTCTACATCATATAGCCTGACATACCTAAAATTGAAAATGGACTCCTCCAATATATCTTGTGGGAGAGTTTATTCAGTCTTTAATGGGTTAAAAGCGGGAAATTATGTCTGCAAAAGTTGTTTCGTTTTGCAAATTAACGACAAAAGCCTTCAGTTGTATCAATTCATCTTTACAGTTTTTTCATCGCGAAAACATGTCTATATAATTTTGATCCCCTTCTCACCCCATTTTTATATAGAAAGGGTATACATTATTTTTTTTTATTTCTGTTATAAAACATAAATTGTGGGTACCCGTTAGAACCGCCTCGATGAGGCGGTTCTAACGAGTACCCACACTCTTTGTTTCGAGTGAAAATAACAAAAAGATCACTTTTTTCGAAACATTTCTTTTTTGTAGCCATAAAAAATGCAATTATATTGATTTTTTTGGTAATGTGCTACATCTTTTTCAGAGCGGTCATATCAATGGGCAAGGTATCACATCTTTGACAATTACATAGACACAACATACGAAGTGTTTCATGATCAAGATGCATCCCTTACAAAGTGTGCCAAACTGTGTAGTGAAACTGATTCCTGCCTGTCTTTCTTCTATAACAAACTGGAACGGAAGTGCCACGGAGTATCGGCAGAGTTTGACAGTCCAACTGGTTTTATACATTTACCAGACATGAAGTATTACAAAGGTGAGTGGGTGACAAAAATGGTATTAAAATTGCACGGAAACTTGCTTTCCTGCACACCAACTCCCTTCTGTAAAGGAGTTAGCTCGAAAAGGAAAGAATTTGCTCTCCTTGGGGGCAAATTCTTTCCTTTTAGAACAGACCACTTTTTAGAAGGAATCCGAAAATAATTTTGCAGTAGCTGCCGCCTTTTAAAGTGTATCCGTTCTCTTCAACTACGAAGCCCGAAACGATTTGAAACTAGTTCAGTAATAATGCTTTATAGAATGAGAGCCAGGATACAACGTTTTCTACAAGATTAAATGTGCGCCCAGTGAAGACTCAGATCAGCTTGTTCATCCGTGCAATCTACACAGTCTCCGAAGTTGCCCAGGATCAAACGCGTCTTCTAGCGAACTGCAAAGACTATTGTAGGAACTGTTGTGCCCTGGATTATGTGCCTTCTCCTAGTGCGAGTACCGCTTGATTAGTTTCTGCTATATTGGTAGCTTCAACATCGAACTGATTCAATGTATTTGAAAACAAAAATAAAGACCATCACGAAAACATGCCTATATAATTTTGACCCCCTTAAACCCCACTTTTATATAGTAAAACTGGGGTTTACAGGGGTATATATTATTTTCAAATTTCTGCTCAAAAACATAGATTGTGGTACTCGTTAGAACCGCCTCGCCGAGGCGGTTCTGACGAGTACCCACAATCTATGTTTTTAGCAGAAATATGAAAACTGTCAGTTTTTTATCTGAAAAATTTCAGAAATAGAGGAGAAATTTTCTAGATATTTGAATAGGCATGTTTTCGTAATGCTGCGCTCCGATGATCCGTGCAAACTGTGTAGACCCAGATCAAACGCCACAGAACACCATTGCTGTCATGTGAAGAGTCTCAATAAACCAAAGGCTCTGATATGCTCTTTGTTTCCAAAGAAAACATTTATAGATTTTATTCTACAGTACTTACAAGTTTTAGACATCAAGAGGCAGTAAAATTGAGCTGTTAAAATATTAAGACATGTAGGGTAATGAATTAAGGTGCGCAAATACTTAGAGTAAATATGATACGATGCATGTGTTTATTGTGGATGATGTTATAAATCATTTCTAAATGGAATGACCCTTGAGAGCAATAAACACAAACCAAAAAAAAAAACAAAAAAAAACGGAAAATAAGTCTTCTGGGCCAGACAAGCTAGTTTCGGTCAATTAGGCCTCATCAGTGACCCTCATAAAAATTTTCAACATTCCCCAGTAAACACACAACGTCACAACAACGTCCTTACAACGTAGTGACGTTGCAGCGACGTTGTAACGACGTTGTCTGTTTGCTGGGTCAAAATCAAAATGGACCAGAAAATATTAACTACGCTATAGAGAAGTACGGGTGACTTTTTACGGCCGCCAGACGGATTAACCCAGTTATAGTCTGGGTAAATGGATTCTTTAAATAATGACTCAGACTACCCGATTTCACCTGATAGACTCGAACCTCAGCCAGATCCACAATCGAATGACATAACGCTATTGAAATATTATTTTGCTTTTCAGATCGGTTTTGGGTCCCTACTACTACAACGATTATGCCGACGACGACGACACCTTTTGTCGGCACTTGTCAGTCAGGATATACATATGATAGTATTCTGAGGATTTGTTGGCGACTGGAGAAAGGAATGGCTAAGAGCTGGAATAATGCGAGGTCAACTTGTCAGGCCGAGGGCGGAGATCTCATGGTCCTCAACACACCCGCCATTATAAACTACATGCAAACACAACTCGCTGCAGGTACTGTGTTTTCATAGAGAAATAGGAATATACAGTTGACTCTGGTTATCTCGACCTCGATTATCTCAAATAACCGCTTATCTCGAAGTGGAAATCTTGTCCCTGCCTAAATGAAAATCTAACAACAAGTAAAAAATATTGTGGAAAAGAGGAGAATTTGCTCCTAATTCCTCCTCTTTTCCACAATATTTTCGATATATCTCTAACTTCAAGGGTCCAATTACATATAAATTTGTTAAATGTGATTGTTCGAATTATATTTTCCTCAATTCTAAAAATCTGATATGTCGAGGTACGGATATCTCGGTGATTCAGAGAATCCCTTGGAATTCGAGATAACGAGAGTTGACTGTAATTATGTACCATGTAGGGAAGGCGCAGATGGAAAATCGTAGTCGCTTAGACTGAAAGAGGCATTCGATGTGCGCTTGTTGAAACGTCTGATATATGTAGTTTATTGATCTGATGCGCCGATGAGAGCCATTTTGCTACTCTGTGCATTAGTTATGCACTTGAATATTGTATAACGTTTCTTAACCCTTTCAACTTTGAGTATTAGAAATAGACTGTTCCATTTCTGCATTTTAACACAACCATTACAGCCAGAAGGGTGACAATTGTAAGTCAAGAACAGAATGGCAAACAATGTAGATCCTTATGAGACGGCTTATAATGAACCGTCTCATCTGGATCTACACTGTTTGAAAAAGTGTCTGGCTTGATCTTTAGAGCTGAAAGGGTTAATTGAGTAGTTTAATACCAGAACTAAATTCGTCCAATGCGTACTGGTTTGTACAATTTGACTGCGATTCATACGCGTGTACGCGTGTCAATGTAAAGGCCAGTTTAATGCAGACACATATTCCCCATTTCTTATGTTATGTATATAGTAATCTCTCTCTCTCTCTCTCTCTCTCTGTCTCTCTCTCTCTCTCTCTCTCTCTCTCTCTCTAAATGTTAGAAGGTGTACTTTGGCCGTCAAGAATTTACACGAAAAGTACAAAGTGATACTTGCAACTATAACCAAAATATATCGTGAATTATTCTTATAGATTGTGATACCGTGCCTTTGGTGCATGCGCAGATCAAGATTTTCGCTATCCGTATACAGGGCCATTGAATATGTAGAATACATCCATCTATAGCAAAACAGGCCCTTATAACAGTATATGAGCCAGCGCATGACAAAATCAACAAAATGGCATGTGCGTCCAGTGAAGACTCAGATCAGCCTCGGCATCTACCCAGTCTGACCAGTCTTTTCTGTGTGCTCACTGGATAGCTAAAGCCCTAGCGTTCTTCATGCGGACAGTGAAGACTCTGAATAGGCTGTGCGGATGCCCCAGAAAAATCCAACAAAATGGCATATGCGCCCAGCGAAGACTCAGATCAGCCAGGGCATCCACCCAGTCTCATCAGAGTCTTTGCTGTGCGCTCAGTGGGTAGCTAAAGACCCAAGCTTTCTTCATGCGGACAGCAAAGACTCTAATCTGAGTCTTCGCTGGGCGCATATGCCATTTTGATGGTTTTATCATGTGCTGGCTTGTATTTTATGTAGCTCTGCTGGCCATTACGAAAACACGCCTATTCAAATATATAGAACATTGCATTCCCAAAAACTAAAAATTTTCAGATAAAAATCTCTGATATTTTTCTCATTTCTGCTTAAAACATAGGTGAGGCGGTTCTAACGAGTACCCACAATCTATTTTTTGAGCAAAAATAAGAAAAATGATGTATACCCCTGTAAACCCCAGTTTTACTATATAAAAGTGGGGTTTAAGGGAGTCAAAATTATATAGGCGTGTTTTCGTGATGCTAATCTTAGTCTTCACTGTTCTCAGTTGCTAGTTTTTCAAGGTATCGCTGATTAATAATTTCCTGTTTTAAATTATTATCAGACTGTGTATGATGCACATGCCGATCTGAGTCAACAGTAGGTTTGTTCGCACACGTAATAAGGTACCTTTCAGTATATCACGCGTCATGTTCTTTTTTCAGCTTTAGCGTCCATCGTCTACGTCGGAGCGACGGACCAGGTAACAGAGGGAATCTTTCTGTGGCTAGACAACACGGAACTCACAGGGCCCTGGGGTACACTCCAGCCTGATAATGTCCTGAATCAAGATTGCGTGGTAATGGAAGCCATCTACAACTTCAAATTCAACGACGTTCTGTGTACTAATCTCTACAATTTCTTGTGTCAAACTCCAGTTCTCACGCTCGAAGATATTTGTACATCTCCTTACGCATATAATAGTACATTGAACTTATGCTGGAGATTGGAGAATGTGGTAGCGTTGCCATGGGATAGTGCCCGGGACACATGTATAGCTGAAGGGGGAGATCTGCTGGTTCTCAGCACACCTGCGAAAGTCACCTTTATAAAGGAGCAGCTTACATCAGGTGAATTTCACGTATGATTTAAAAACTTTAAATTTTCAAAGATTTTTTCATGAAACGTTGTACAATTATAAACCATCATTAGACAATGTGCAGAGAAAAGAAACTACCTTTTTTTCCAATTCTGATGTAATTATGTCCCTTTGTATATTTCATATAGTGATTTCCCTTTCACAGGGATTACTCTTGATCATTGTCCGAAGTCATGTAAAGAATGAAGTTACAATTCTTTGCCAAGAAGCACTGAAGCTATTGATATTATTCATGGATGTTTCGTGAACATTTACTTACTTTCAAGCACAAAACCAAGTTAGCTGATTAAAGATGGCAGATGCTACACACCTTAGTTTCCTTGGATTCTCAGGGAAGCTATACGGGGCTGTTATGGCCTCTTGTTGCTAATATGGTGGAAATGTTCCTGTTACCGAAAAAACCCTACAGGCGTATATTGCACCCCCTCCCCCCACTCAGCGGAGTTCTTGTTATAACTAAGTTTTATAGAAATTCCTGTGTTTAATATGTGTTTTACTTTGGTTTATATAAATTCTTATATTTAATGTAACAATGTAGATCTGATCAGACGCTGCATTGATGTTCTCAATATCAAAATGAAAGACAGACAAATACAATTAAATTTCCTTAAAAAGAACAGATGGCAAGCAGAGTTGGCAGCCCTTTCCCAAAAAGAAGACAATTTGCATAAAATATCAAAACCTATTTTCTTGGAAAATAAGAGAAAAAAATAAAATGTCTTCTGCTGATTTTCAACACAACATGCTAAGCGTTAAATGTTCACAAATGTGTCCTACTATACCTGAAATCATAATACAGCTTATGCCAATATTTCTTGCAATTGTACTAAATCACCACCGTGCGAAGACATAGAATAAGAAGGAAGCTTTCACTATCTCGCACACAAAGTGACCAAAGGTATAAAACCGTCATCACGTGACATGATTGCCTCATTTTAGTATTCTTCTTGTGGTCGGGCTTATCTTGATCTTGTTTCTGATTTCCTTCTCAATCTTTTTTCAGAAGTTGGCGCCTGACTATTAGTCTTTGACCGGGTTCATCGTGATCCTGTTTGTGATTTCATTACGAAAACACGCCTATTCAAATATATAGAAATTTTCACCTCCAAAAATTGAACATTTTCAGATAAAGAAAACAATGATATTTTTCATATTTCTGATCAAAATATAGATTGTGAGTACTCGTTAGAACCGCCTCGACGAGGCGGTTCTAACGAGTACCCACAATCTATGTTTTTGAACAAAAATAAAAAAAAATAATGTATACCCCTGTAAACCCCAGTTTTACTATATAAAAGTGGGGTTTAAGGGGGTCAAAATTATACAGGCGTGTTTTCGTTATGTATTGTATTCTGGCTTGAGCCCTTGGCTTTGTTTCATCACAGTTGTTTGATTATACGTGTTTTGGAGGAAGAGAGCTATTATATGTAGCCGGCCTCAGTGGCTCAGTTGGATGCGCCGTCCGACTGGAGACCAGGAGGTCGCGGGTTCAACCCCCGTCGAGGTCCGCAACATTCTTTCGTGGAGATTGATCATGAAATATTTTCTACGGTCATTCTCTCCCTTCCGCTGATTCAAGAAGGGCAGTTGTCAGTTTCTGGCGAAAGAATGTGCACAATACCGGTTAACCGTATAGAGGACTAAGCCGTAAACGTGTTGTTAGGTAAAGACTGACTGCGCTCGACATGACCCTATTGGGTTGACTGGGCCGTAAAACCTCAACACAAACAAACAAACTATTATATGTAATGTGCAGCTGCATCAGAATTAAGGGATAAGTTTCGCTTCATGACGAAATCATGCCTTTATAATTTTGACCCCTTAAACCCCACTTTTATATAGTAAAACTTGGGTTTACAGGAGTATACATTATACATTATTTTTCTTACATAAGTATACATTATTTTTCTTATTTCTGCTCAAAAATATAAATTGCGGGTACTGTTTTGAGCAGAAGTATGAAGAATATAAGAACGTTTTATCTGAAAGTTTTCTTTTTTTTTTTTTTTTAGCGGTACAATTTTCAATATATTTGAATAAGCGTAATGTTTTCGTAATGGTTTCGCTCGAGTAAACTTTGTTTAAGCCTGTCAGTATAATTTCTACTGACTGTTTCAAGGTGGTTTCTCTGTTAAAATCCATCGTTGTTTGTGCGTAGATGGTTTGATATTGGCGTTTGTTTTGCCATAAGTTTTTCTTTATCTCTCCTTCTTTTGGTGTCTCGGGAAGGCGATGCTTGGAAGATTCGAAATCTTACGGCAAACTTTGATTATATGTAACTTTCATATATTTTAACAAATCGATTCATTTAGAATCGTTTCTGAAACATTTAATGATATGTCAAAGAATACACAAAGAATATACAGAGATATGAGCTTTTAAGTTGTTTCAGGGTGTCAAGTCTGAGACACTCAATTTAAAACGTCAGCAAACGCTATGATAGCATGGGGTATTCCCAACTTAAGTTTCAAGGCAACAGAACTGACTAACTGAGTTTTTGGATTGGTATTTGTTTTTTGTTTATTTGTTTTTTTGTTTCTTTTTCATATTTATTTATACAATAGAAAGAATCAACAGTAAGGCATATAGATCAGTAACAATGCGCTGTAAGACATGATGGAGATAAAAAAAAAAAAAAAAAAAGAAAGAAACAGAAAAGAAGAATGCAGCACTTAGAAAAAAACTGATAATTTCTAAGTCGGGCTTGAAGAATAAACAGTTGATTGGAGCATTAGAGAGTTGCTCAATAAAATGTCATTAAGTGAAAGGCTTTGAAAGAAAAGTATAAACATGACTTTGGATGCGCCGCTTCTATCAAACTTTTTTTTTTTTTTTTTTTTTTTTTTTTTTGAAAATTAAACTTAGAACTATGACGTAGATGCCGTAGTAATAATTGTTAAACATTACGTTACGCGAATTGTCACTTTGTTACTAAGAAACAATGAATTATACCAAAAAACGTTATGCACTGAGGAGCCGTCTTGGCGAAACATGTTTGCTCTAAGAAGATATTGTAAATAACACAAAAACTGCTGTTTCATGTGAAGTCAGTTTTTTCGCATATATAGAATGTGCAACTATGCATTGCTCATTAACAAAAGTATTTGAAAACGATGAAAAACAAAATGATTTGTAACAGTTTAAAACATGCATTGTCCAAAACACTGTAGAATGTTGTAAACTCTCTTTTGTCTTATGGCGTCACTTTTTCTAGAAAAGTGAATATTCATCACGAAAACATGCCTATATAATTTTGACTCCCTTAAACCCCACTTTTATATAGTAAATTTGGGGTTTACAAGGGTATACATTATTTTTCTTATTTCTGCTCAAAAACATAGATTGTGGGTACTCGTTAGAACCGCCTCATCGAGGCGGTTCTAACGAGTACCACAATCTATGTTTTGAACAGAAATATGAAAAATATCAGAGGTTTTTTTTTTTTTTCTTTTTTATCTGAAAATTTTTAGTTTTTGGAGGTGAAATTTTCTATATCCGCATATGACCTTTGCTGTTTGCTTCAACCAAATGTTGATAATGTAGCGTTTAGATTACTGGATATACAGACAACCCTCTTATACACTCGATACAACGACAATATTCAGTATAATGACAATTTGACTGTCACGAAACCTTCGCATAAAAGAGGTAACAATCAATCACAAATTATGCAAGAATATTGTATTTAAACACTTTATAGAAACATATGTTTTGGATATTTGTTAGAATCGCCTCAGTGACGCGATTCTAACAAATATCCAAAAAGTATGTTCTATGAGGAAATAAGAAAAAAATACCTTTCTTACATGTTAATCTGCTAATTAAGTATTCTGTACAACAGCAAATTCATTTTAATGGCAACGTCTTTAGGAACAAATGATGTCGTTGTAACGAGGGTTCGCTGTACCACCATTTTGCAAAGAGAGACAACATTTTTTTTCAGAGAGCAAGCTTTTCCCTCATTTTTGAAACTTTTCAAAACTAGAGACTTCTCTTAGAGAAAAGAATTTTCTCCAAGACAGAGCAAATCCTTACCTTAAAGAGAAGCACCCACCGCGAAAGAAAGCTAATATCTCCCCGTCAGATTTATTTTCATTGGCGGTTTATTTATTCACATTAAAAGGCGAAAAGCAACGACTACTATGCGCGGGCTGAGATTGGCTTTTGCTCAATCAATATTTTGTGTGCCAGTTAGCTCATAGTATGATCTTATTTCTTGTTGTAGCTTCCGCTGGCATCGTGTATGTAGGAGGAAACGACAAGGCTGTGGAAGGACAATATGTCTGGGTAGACGGTACAGTATTCACCGGAACCTGGGGTGCAGACCAACCCAATAACTTGTTGGTGGGTACAGAATACCAAAACTGTATAATAATGGAAAGCGTTTTCGATTTTGACTTTAGTGACATCCAGTGCAGTAACAGTTATAACTTTTTGTGTCAGATAACCATATGAGTGATAGCCAGTATAGTAATTTTTGTTTTTGTTTTTGTTTTGTGTCAGATAACCATATGAGTGATAGCCGGTAAAGTAACAGCTTTTTGTGTAAGATAACCATATGAGTGACAGCCAGTAAATTAACAGTTATAAATTTTTGTGTCAGATAACTATATGACATCCAGTGCAGTAACAAGTATAACTGTTTTGTGTCAGATAACCATAATTATGAATGATATCCAGTGCAGTGACAGATTTAACATTTTATGTCAGATAACGTATGAGTGATACCCAGTGCAGTAACAGTTACATGTGTAGGCAGTAATAATTATAACTTCATGTGTCAAATAACCACATGTAAGAGTGAGAATACAGTAAAACATGTCATAGTGGCCACCTCTATTAAGCAAGCAACCTGTATTAAGCAAGCATGACTTCAGTTCCCAAAAAAGGCAAATTTGTTAGAACTCACCTGTATTAAGCAGGAACCTGTCTTGCGAAAGCACATTTGGATGATCCTTTCTGTGCTTGCTTAATACAGGCTGGACTATACGAGGATATAAACTTATAACTTGTTATGCACTGGGAAGATCTTTTGGTTTTAATTTTAGTGATGTCCAGTGAAGAATCAGTTATTACTTGTGTCAGATAACCATGTGAGTAACAGTAATAGGACATGCACTTACGACTTTTATGCTGGGAATCACTTTTTGCTTTGACTCATCTGATATCCAGTGCAGTAACAATTGTAACGTTTGTGTCAGGTAACCACATGTGATAGTAATATAATTTTTACTTTACATTACGAAAACATGCCTATTCAAATATACTGAAATTTTTACCACAAAAATTTTTTACCATAACTATATGACATCCAGTGCAGTAACAATTATAACTGTTTGTGTCAGATAACCATAATTATGAATGATATCCAGTGCAGTGACAGATTTAACATTTTATGTCAGATAACGTATGAGTGATACCCAGTGCAGTAACAGTTACATGTGTAGGCAGTAATAATTATAACTTCATGTGTCAAATAACCACATGTAAGAGTGAGAATACAGTAAAACATGTCATAGTGGCCACCTCTATTAAGCAAGCAACCTGTATTAAGCAAGCATGACTTCAGTTCCCAAAAAAGGCAAATTTGTTAGAACTCACCTGTATTAAGCAGGAACCTGTCTTGCGAAAGCACATTTGGATGATCCTTTCTGTGCTTGCTTAATACAGGCTGGACTATACGAGGATATAAACTTATAACTTGTTATGCACTGGGAAGATCTTTTGGTTTTAATTTTAGTGATGTCCAGTGAAGAATCAGTTATTACTTGTGTCAGATAACCATGTGAGTAACAGTAATAGGACATGCACTTACGACTTTTATGCTGGGAATCACTTTTTGCTTTGACTCATCTGATATCCAGTTCAGTAACAATTGTAACGTTTGTGTCAGGTAACCACATGTGATAGTAATATAATTTTTACTTTACATTACGAAAACATGCCTATTCAAATATACTGAAATTTTTACCACAAAAAAATGAAAATTTTCAGATGAAAGATTCTGATATTTTTCATATTTCTGCTCAAAACATAGATTGTGGGTACTCGTTAGAACCGCCTCACCGAGGCGGTTCTAATGAGTACCCACAATCTATGTTTTGAGCAGAAATAAGAAAAATAATGTATACCCCTGTAAACCCCAGCTTTACTATATAAAAGTGGGGTTTCAGGGGGTCAAAATTATATAGGCATGTTTTCGTGATGATGACGTTGAGTGCTTGGAAACACTATTGCATTTGATTTTAGTGATGTCCAGTGTAAGCATGATTATAAGGTTTTGGTGTCAGATAACAATTTTTGTGATGTTATCTAATGGTCGCTGCGTGGGAAAATACACCTTCTTACTTATACGCTGAAGACCGTTTGATACCTTGGGAGGGTTGTAATTCGAAATATGGCATTTCCTGAATATATCCGTTTCATTTTTTTTTTATTTTGTCTTTAGTAATACATAGAGCAGAAAAAGTTACATTTTACTTCAGATAACCGGACGACGTGCATTGACAGATCATCACGAAAACATACCTATATAATATTGACCCCCTTAAACCCCACTTTTATATAGTAAAACTGGGGTTTACAGGGGTATGCAATATTTTTCTTATTTCTGCTCAAAAACATAGATTGTGGGTAATCGTTAGAACCGCCTTACCGGGGCGGTTCTAACGAGTACTCACAATCTATGTTTTGAGCAGAAATAAGAAAAATATCGGAGTTTTTTATCTGAAAATTTTCAGTTTTTGGAGGTGAAATTTTCATTGTATTTGAACAGGCATGTTTTCGTAATGTAAAATACATTATGCCATATGAAAACAAAACAACTAGATCATATCCACAGTCTAGTTACGTCATATCTTTGTTGTCGATTTCGTTGGTTTTGTGAGCGAGAAACGAAAGCCCTGTTCAGACTGTGAAAATGCATAGTCTAAGCTGAGCCTTGATTTCCCGCCTATGGTATGTATAAGGATCCTGGTATTGCGTTTGGCATCATTAACATAAGTCTTTAAGCTCTAGTCAGATTTTTAAGGTGGGCTATTAAACCCGTCTATAGCTATTGTCTTCGACTCGATTTTGGGGACCAGAAAAATAGTGTCTGAAAATATTCGAATTTCAAAAGTTTGGCTTCAAAAATGGATTTACCATAGTGCAGATTATATTTCATTTCCTTTGGGATCATTGGGCCTATTGTGGAATCTTTGAAAATGAAGTTCTGCTCATGTATACGCTAGAGGGTGTAAGCAGTGTTGCAAACTTCATTACTGCTTATGACGAGTCTCAATAAAACCGACACTCCCATTTTCTTATCTGTAGTGTGATTTTTTTTGTTTCCAAAGGCAATCTTTTTTACGCTTATTAAGAGACCAAAGTGAGTTGACATTGATATAAAAACCGTCAAGATACGATGACGCAACGTAATTATAGGCATGTAATCGGTACGTACCTGTAGAGTCTGGCAAACCCATTAAAAGCATAAAAAAGCAACAACAAAACATTTAATATTAAATTCCAGACAACTAAAGTGTCTGAAAATGTTAGAATAATTAAAGTTTGGGCTCAGAAATGGATTAAGGATACCAAAGTGAGTTTTAATTGATATAAAAATTGTCAAGATACGATAAAGCAACGACACCATAGACACTTTAATGCTACATGCCTGTATAGTTCGGTAAACCCATTAAGATCTGGATAAAACCCATATTATTGGAAAGGCCTAGTGGCGTTAATCAAGAAAATATATACCTTTAGAGGTCTTTCTCTTGCATTTGCGAGCTACGACTGTTTAAAGCACTGATGACGTTATCATTTGAGTATATTACTATTCATAAATATAATCTAAATCTTTAAACTGACAATATCTTCCTTAATTCTTGACCGATTTTTATCCTCTTGTTAGCGATCCGCATGTACTCTTCGAGAGCTACACGATAGTCATTAGACCGTGATCAAACTTACTCCACCGCCACCAGCGACGCCGCACGACACCGCCATGATTACAATTTCTTAGAACACTCTTGATTTCATCTCAAAAACGATATTACTGACATTCTGAGCTAACGTGAAGACAGTGTCCTGTCTCAGAACATATTCCCACTTCAACCCTCATTGCCATATATTCCTTTTCACGTCTCTTAAGACTATGATCGTGGTTTGATATTGTCATTATCCCTTTTCTGCATGGCAATGTTCCCCGGTGTACCTCATATGGCGTATACATATCTCAACTTGTAAGATTCGCCAGAGCTTCTTCAAACCTTAGTGACTTTAACAGCCGTATTAGAGCCCTTACTGCCAAACTTCTTAGGCAGGGTAATCTTTAAACATCGTAAGGCGTTTTCGAAATTTATCGCAGACACAGTGCCTTGGTAGAAAATATAACATGAGTCTGAAAACTCTTCTCCAACAAGGTATATCGGAACCAGAATTTTAGGATGACGTAGTGTACAGATTTAGAAAAATTGTGGGAAAATCTAACTTTTCGGAGCAATTAAGAAAACTTATTAACCGTTATAATAAAAGAACTGACTATAGTTATCAATCCAATCATTGTTGATAGCTATGCTTCACTCTTATTGCACGACGGCGGTTCGGGCCTCGGACTCAATGTCGGCCTCTTCGTAAAACTTTGACCAGTGGGTTGGGGCTTGACGATATGTTTTTGGCTCGGCCCGCCGTGGTTCAATTATTGGTTTTCATTTACTCTAGTATACAGTAGAATTAGCCATGAGTACTCTGTTTACATAGCGATTAATTTGATTTTCATGTTTTCACTTTGATGCATTGACTGAGTTGGGAGCCTTTAGGCGAACCGAATTTTTTATGTATTTTTGTATAAAGAGTAGCATCGCGACGCAGGGTGAAATTGGCTAGGTGTAAAAGTGCTTTAAACGCCTCGATGGTTAGTCACCTTTTGTATTTCTCTTCCTCCTGATACTTATTTTCCTCTTGGTGTCTGGG
This sequence comes from Anodontia alba, assembly GCA_964016985.1. NCBI lineage: Eukaryota > Metazoa > Mollusca > Bivalvia > Lucinida > Lucinidae > Anodontia > Anodontia alba. Next base: position 6,820,592 of record OZ024825.1, on the reverse strand, counting down.
AAGGGCTGCGGTTTGTGATTGTGGCAATCCCAGGGCTTTTCTCTTACCTTTTTTTTTTTATTCTATTGGCCGTTCTAAGACGGTGGTCCCGGTGTTAGTCTTACTCTTTGTGGCTTTGTAGTTTACTCTACGATGCGATTTGTTTTAATTCTTACCTGGTGTTATTTTGTCAATGTATTTTTTAGTCCTTTGAGCATTGCGATTACCTTGCTTGGGGAGGAGAGATCTAATCTTAGTGTTTGTCGTATTTTGTTTGATTTGTGCTTGTTTGGTTTTGTCCGTTTCCTCTTCCTCTTGATGTCTGGGAAGGGCTGCGTCTTGTGATTGTGGCACTCCCTGGGTTTTTTCTTTTACCTTTTTTGAACTGAAGGACGCAGTGTAATTTATCGGACGAAAAGGTCACAGGGTTGAAATTATCATCCATCATACGGAATCTGGCTAGTTCCCGCCATACCGTCTGTACTCTCACATATCTTGGATCGAAGTAACGTTCCCTCAAGTATTTCTTATAATGTCCCTGAATCTCGATGTTTTTTCTGCAGCTGATATTTACGTCCATGGGTTTAGGTCTCATCGAAAATCTGACGGATTTAGGGGTGATTAGATATTCCATCACTAATTCGACCAAAGCGCATTCCCATTCTCCTTTTAGTCTTTGCAGCCACGGTGAGCGGAGGAAGAGGGGAGGGGGTGGAGTGGGGATGCAAAGAAATCCGCGGATGTGTTTTCATGTCCGTAAACTACACCTTCGGCTGTGGCAATTACGAAGAAATCCTTCATCGAAGTTGAAAACACAAGGAACAAAGGCTACTTAAATACTTTCTTTTACGACAGCGATGTGTTTGTCTGGGACTAAAAGTGTGTCCAATGGTGTCTTACTCCTTGTTACTTTGTGGTTTATTCTACGAGGCGATTTGTTGTATGTCTTTCCGTGTGTCATTTTGTTCTTGTGTTTTTCAGTCCTTTTAGTATTGCAATTACCTCGCTTGGGGAAGAGAGAGCTAATCTTAGTGCTTTTCGTACGTTTGTTCGGTTTGTGCTTGTTTAGATTTGTCAGTTTCCTCTTCCTCTTGGGGTCTGGGAAGGACTGCGGTTTGTGATTGTGGCACTCCCTGGACTTTTCTCTTACCTTTTTTTGTGAAAACAAACAGTATACAAACAGCTTCCTTGATGGCTACGTGCAGTGATTGCGCTGATGACGTGTTTAGGTGCCAATCTGTATTCAAAATAGATCGATACAATATACTTTTGTCGATATAACACAGATACTCGATCACGTCTGACAAATATTCTCTAGCTCTCTCAACATGTCCTTTTGAACAATGAGTGGATAGTTCTCATGGTTGACTCGGTCCAGGACCAAGTTTCTGAGAAACACGTCGTTGTCTTCCGATGTCTTCTCTCCGTTTTTATCTTGGTCATCTCTTTCGGGGTTCTTAAGGTAAGACTCCATCGATCTAAGGTCTTCATAACTTGGTTCACTATCCAAGTCTATCGTACCGATGTCCTCCCTGTCACTCTGTTTCCCAGTCGTCGTTTAAGTAGCCATAGAGTCGTTGGACCCTGAAACTGAATCATAAATCGTGCATTGTTGGATGGGTAGATTTGTGTGGCCAACGTAGCTACCTATTGCCTGTCTATAGGGTTGGGGCTTGACGATATGTCTTTCGCTTGGCCTGCCGTGGTTCAACTATTGGTTTTCATTTACTCTGGCATACATTAGAATTAGCCATGAGAACTCGTCTTTGTTTTTCATGGTAATTAATTTGATTTTTGTGGTTTCGCTTTGATGCATTGACTGAGTTGGGAGCCTTTATGCGAACCGAATTTTTATGTGTTTCTGTATTAAGAGTAGCATCGGGACCCAGGGTGAAGTTAGCTAGCTGTAAAAGTGCTTTAAACCCCCCGGTGGTTTACTTTACTGACCGTTCTAAGGCGGTGGTCCCGGTGTTAGTCTTACTCTTTGTTGCTTTGTGGTTTATTCTACGAGGCGAATTATTGTATGTCTTTCCGTGTGTCATTTTGTTCTTGTGTTTTTAGTCCTTTTAGTATTGCGATTACCTCGCTTGGGGAAGAGAGAGCTAATATTAGTGCTTTTCGTACGTTTGTTCGATTTGTGCTTGTTTGGATTTGTCGGTTTCCTGTTCCTCTTGGGGTCTGGGAAGGGCTGCGGTTTGTTATATTGTGGCACTCCCTGGACTTTTCTCTTACCTTTTTTGCTAAACAACATCATATACTGCGTGTTGAGAGCGATATCTCTACATACAGTGGAACCTCGTTATCTCGACCTCGCTTATTTCGAATTACTGCTTATCTCGAAGTGAAAATCTGGTCCCTGTTTTAACATGAAACTATGACAACAGGTAACAAAATAATGTGGAAAAGAGGAGAAATAACTCCTAAGGAGCAATTTCTCCTCTTTTTCACATTATTTTATATATATATTTCTAACTTCAGGAGTCATATTACATATTCATTTGTTAAATGTGGTTGTTCAATTTATTGTTTTCCTCACTCTCTCAACTCTAATATGTCGGGGTACTGTTTCAGTGAGTCCCTTGGAATTCGAGATAACGAAAATCGACTGTACTTTCTTTCCCTTCAGATAAAATTAGTAAAATTGATATTGGTCGATACTTACACAGATCATGTTTTGGCCCGCCTCTATGTATTAGGAGCATCTATTCTTCTTTAAAGATGTAAGGAAACTGTCCTTTATTAATGCTTATTTTAATTATTTTTTTTAGTAGAAAGGGCCTGACGACTTTAAAACTTTTGGTGTGATGCTATCTGGGTCATTTGCTTTAGTTGCAGCGAATGATTGTATGCTGGGAAGCAGTTCAGAAAGTTTTATCAACGGCATGCTGAATTTTACGTTACTTGGCACTTTTGCATCAACAAAGCGTTTCAAAGTAGTCGCAATCGGTGTCATGTGATGGATGTTGGGGTTTTAATTTGTCACTTATTGTGGCGAAATGTAAGTTAAGTATGTCTGCTATAGCTTTCGATTCACTGACTGTTTCATTGTCAAAAAGAATTTCGTCAGGTACGGTACTGTTTGTAGATTGGCCAAGAATATATTTTTTAATGTTTCCAAATGTGTTTATTATCATTGTTGTTGCTTTGGAATTTATTTTTTTAAGAAGACCGTATTGAAACTTTTAATTTATTCTTCAAAATATTGAATTGCTTCAAGTTATTTTTTTTTTATTTGTGATATGTATCATTGTTCTTAATGGACATTTGAATTTCATCATTATACCATTAAGGATGCATTTCTATTTTTACTCTTTTACTTTTATAAGGAACATGTTTGTTCAAGGTCGTCATAAAAGACCTGCTCCAATTTGAAAACATATAGTCTGTGTTTCGTGAAATAGTAAGAGTGGCTCTGACTTCAGAAAAATCAGACAGAGATAGAAAAGTTTCTTCATTAAATGTTTTGAAGTAACAACACTCTATTCATTTAAGACAATTTCTTTTAATTTTAATGTTAAGTGTTTAACGTGTAAAACAGACCGGATAGTGATCACTAATTGCTAAGTAAGGAACAAAAACCGTCAGCTGTGTTAATTTGAGAGGCGGCATAGACATGATCAATAAGCGTTTCATAATGAGCAGTGACTCTTTTAGGTTCTTTCATGAGTTGGCTAAGATCATTGAAATCGACAAGTTGTTTCCATGTTGCACTATCCTTTCCGTTTTTCAGATCTATATTCTATAGTCTCCCATTTAATATATTTCGTCATTTACAGCAAGATTTTTGAGTTTGTTGAAAACTTAACCTAACATTCTGCTTTTGATGATGGAGGTATTTAGACTGAGCCAGTTACAAAAAGATTCACATTTTCTATATTTTTTTTTTGTTTGGTCCAGCATATCTTTCGGGTCATCAAGTTTATTTTTTTTATTTATATATTTATTTATTTTATATTTTTTTATTTTTATTTTTATTTTTTTTTATAAATGCCTTATATTTAAATTGCTATATTTATTCCTCGTTTCTCAGACTTAAGTTCTGATACATTACCCGCATTACAATGTAAATGGAAAGGATGGTAATGATCAGGAATCTATACAATTACCTAACCCTATCCTTCCAAGATACCAAAAGGAAAGAATGACACACTTAAAGCATCGGCACCACAATCGAAACACTACTAGCAGAAAGCCAAAGGGACAGTCTCTTTCCCAAAAATAATAGCCAAACGTGTATCCAAAATAAAAAAGATATCATCAGGACATACATGCAAAGACATAAAATGACAAAAAATAGCAAAACAAAAAGTAAGAGAAAAGTCGAAGGGGTGCCACCATCAAGAACCACAGCCCATCCCAGACACCACGTGAAACTGGGAAATAGACAAAACCAAACAAGCGCAAATCAAACAAACGTACGAAAAGCACTAAGATTAGCTCTCTCTTCCCCAAGCAAGGTAATCGCATTGCTAAAAGGACTGAAAAATACAAGAACAAAATAACACAAGGTTAAAAACAGCGGAAGCATTGCCTTGGAATGGTCAGAGAAAAAAAACAACCACACCTTACTGGGGGACTTAAATCGATTTTACGCAGCCACAAAAAAAAGGTAAGAGAAAAGTCCAGGGAGTGCCACAATCACAAACCGCAGCCCTTCCCAGACCCTAAGAGGAAGAGGAAACCGACCAATCCAAACAAGTACAAACCGAACAAACGTACGAAAAGCACTAAGATTAGCTCTCCATTCCCCAAGCGAGGTAATCGCAATACTAAAAGGACTGAAAACACACAAGAACAAAATGACACACGGAAAGACATACAACAAATCGCCTCGTAGAATAAACCACAAAGCAACAAATAGTAAGATTAACACCGGGACCACCGTCTTAGAACGGTCAGTAGAGCAAACCACTGTGGGGTTTACAGCACTATTACAGCTAGCTAACTTCACCCTAAAATCCATCATTTATTAATTGTCTAAAACAGTATAAAATACACAATTCTGAAAAAATTAAAAAATAGCCATTTTTCAACATTTTTGCACATACATCGATCGACGTGAACTAGGAGGTTCCGTCGCCTATATAGGGAAGAAATTTCCAAAAAAGACACTTGGAACAGAAGGAAATTTTTTTTCAAAAAAAAAAAAAAAAAAAAAAAAAAAAAAAACACTAAAAACAGCCTTTTTTAAGAATTTCAAAAAAACCCCTATAGAGGGTTTTTTTTAGTTTTTAGAAAAACACTAGTAAACTAAGCAAATTTTTTTCCAAGTTTTTACAAATCTCAAATATTGCCATCTATAAACAAATAAAAACATGGAGTTCTTATCTTCGTTAGTATTCCACACTGTTACTATCCTAGTTATTCCATGAAATTCGAAAAATTTAAACAGTGCGGAATACAGTAGTCCATAGGATAGTGTGGAATACTAATGAAGACAGAAATTCCATTCATATTTGATAATAAAAAACGCAAAATCAACTCGAAAATCCATCATTTATTAATTGTCTAAAACAGTATAAAATACACAATTCTGAAAAAATTAAAAAATAGCCATTTTTCAACATTTTTGCACATACATCGATCGACGTGAACTAGAAGGTTCCGTCGCCTATATCGGGAAGAAATTTCCAAAAAAGACACTTGGAACAGAAGGAAATTTTTTTCAAAAAAAAAAACAAAAAAAACACACACAGTAAAAACAGCCTTTTTTAAGAATTTCAAAAAAACCCTATAGAGGGTTTTTTTTTTATTTTTTAGAAAAACACTAGTAAACCAAGCAAATTTTTTTCCAAGTTTTTACAAATCTCAAATATTGCCATCTATAAACAAATAAAAACATGGAGTTCTTATCTTCGTTAGTATTCCACACTGTTACTATCCTAGTTATTCCATGAAATTCGAAAAATTTAAACAGTGCGGAATACAGTAGTCCATAGGACAGTGTGGAATACTAACGAAGATAATAATTCCATTCATATTTGATAATAAAAAACGCAAAATCAACTCAAAAATCCATCATTTATTAATTGTCTAAAACAGTATAAAATACACAATTCTGAAAAAATTGAAAAATAGCCATTTTTCAACATTTTTGCACATACATCGATCGACGTGAACTAGGAGGTTCCGTCGCCTATATAGGGAAGAAATTTCCAAAAAAGACACTTGGAACAGAAGGAAATTTGTTTTAAAAAAAAAAAAACACAAAAAAAACAAACACTAAAAACAGCCTTTTTTAAGAATTTCAAAAAAAAACCTATAGAGGTTTTTTTTTTTATTTTTTAGAAAACACTAGTAAACCAAGCAAATTTTTTTCCAAGTTTTTACAAAACTCAAATATTGCCATCTATAAGCAAATAAAAACATGGAGTTCTTATCTTCGTTAGTATTCCACACTGTTACTATCCTAGTTATTCCATGAAAATCGAAAAATTTAAACAGTGCGGAATACAGGTTTTTTTTATTTTTTAGAAAACACTATAAACCAAGCAAATTTTTTTTCCAAGTTCCTTAAATTCAGCCAATTTTCAACATTTTGAACATACATCGATCGACGTGAACTAGGAGGTTCCGTCGCCTATATAGGGAAGAAATTTCCAAAAAAGACACTTGGAACAGAAGGAATTTTTTTTTCCAAAAAAAGAAAAAAACACTAAAAAACAGCCTTTTTTTTAACAATTTCAAAAAACCCCTATAGAGGTTTTTTTTGTTGTTTTTTTTTTAGAAAACACTAGTAAAGTAAGCAAATTTTTTTTTCAAAAAAAAAAAAAAAAAAAAAAAACACACTAAAAAACAAAAAAACTTTATATGGAAAACATAGCATGGGGCTAAAAAAAAAACATTTCTAGAGATATACGGAAACACTGCAACAAATTTTTATCGGGGTGCTCCATTCTGTTCTGTTTTGTCTAATTCTAATAGTAGGGTACTGGGTTTTACCCATATCTCCTAGGATACCTGATTTTAGTAGCTAGGGCTAGGAACCAGCATAGAAAATGCCGATGAACCACCTAGTTCACGTCGATCGATGTTTTGTCATAAATATTGGCTTCTATATGTAACCTAACTGCTTTTCAAGGTCAGAAAAGGTACTTTCAGTCCTCTTCGCCCAGAGAAGATTCTGATCAGCCTACGCATTCGCACAGTCTAATCAGAATCTTGCACGAAACCTCGCCCTTGTCTCCTAATGCAGCTCTAAACACTAACCCTTTTTATTTTGAATAGAGTCTCCCAAACTGTATATTGGAAGAGTCCAACCTCAATTTTAGGTATGTCAAGCTATATAATGCATATATTTCTAGAGAAAAAGGCCAAAATATTTGCAAACAGTGGAGGCCCAGATCAGACGCCGCATTTAGCGGCGTCTGACCTGGGTCTGCACTGTTTGCCAATTACCTTTTAGCGGTATCCAGATTACACTGGGTTAGAACAATACAGAGAAACAAACAAGAAAGCAAAGCAGGTAGCTGTTAAAGTAAAATGTGAAGGTATCAATAAGATTGCGGACATGTAGGGTAATCGGAGCATTATGTTCTAATTATCGGAGTATATGTTCTAATTTTGTTACTTTTTACCGTACATTTGTCATCCACAGTACTTCAACTCATCGCATATGTGGAATTGGCCGACATATCCATAGTCTGACAATGGCCTAGATCTAAGTAACGCCATCAGCATACGATTAAATAATTCCTGTTTTTTTTTTTGTTTTTTTTTTTTTGTTTTTTGTTGTTGTTTTTGTTGTTGTTGTTTTTTTTTTTTTTTTTTTTTTTTTTTTTTTTCAAAACAAATTCTTAGCGGTGAAGCTTCTGAAAAGGGGTCATGGGAATAAATTGCTTCTTTTAAGAGTACACCTCTGTCCAGAAGGCAGTCAAAACAATTTCGAAAAAGTTGCCTCCGCGGCTGTCAAAGCAATTTCGATGGAGTTACCTTCGAGGGGTGGGTGAGCAGGAAAATAAATAGGAAGTCACAAAATGTGTCTTTCTAGTTAAAATTGCCAAACATCTACCCGGTGTATCCAAATATCTTAGCGAGACAAAAACGTTGAAAAAACGTCAATTCAACGTTGATTCAACGTTAAGATAAACGCATATTCAACGTTTATTCAACGTCAACGTTGAATTAGGGGATAACTGCATTCAAATTTGGTATTTGGGGAGGTAAATCGGCGGTTTTACGGTCGGAAATTTCGTTTTACGGCGACGCGTCAGCGGAGCCGTAAAACGTAATTTGCGACCGTAAAACCGCCGATTTACCTCCCCAAATGACAAATTTGATGCAGGTATCCCCATTCTAATGCATTTATCCATTTTTTTCTATTTTAAAAATGTACTATTTGCACAAAACGACAAGTGCTGTGAGCTGCGTAAAACCAAATGCCAGCCAATGAGAAGCGACGTTACGTGATGACGTCGGATTTGCGACAGTATATCGCAGAATATACCGTCGCAAATTTTGACGTTATCCAATCAGACGTCGCGTTACATACGCGAGTGCATTAGAATCGATGTTGGTTCAACGTTGTGTGACTAAACCGTTGAAACAAGGTTGATTCAACGTCTTTTCGTTGAATTAACGTTGAATCGACATTGTTTCGACGTTGTGTGCCTGCTTGGGAACACTTTGACTTGGATAACTAAACAGGGTAATAGTTCATTGTGTAACACGGAGTGCTTCACACATTACGAAAACATGCCTATTCAAATATATTGAAAATTGCACCGCCAAAAGCTGAAAGTTTTCAGATAAAATTCTGATATTTTTCATATTTCTGCTCAAAACATAAATTGTGGGTACCCGTTAGAACCGCCTCGCCGAGGCGGTTCTAACGAGTACCCACAATCTATGTGTTTGAGCAGAAATAAGAAAAATAATGTATACCCCTGTAAACGCCAGTTTTACTATATAAAAGTGGGGTTTAAGGGGGTCAACATTATATAGGCATGATTTCGTGATGATTGCGGGAAAACTGTGTAGAGGGTGTTCGGGAATAGTCACAATCACAGAATATAGCCTTTCAATGACACCATGAAAAAGAGCAAACAAACCATGGCTGATAGTACACATGCAAGGAAACCAAAGAAAAGCAAACTCAACGGCCATTTTGTTCCAAACAAGTCGTTTATAATACTAGACATAATCCACAAAAATACTAGACAGGATCAGCAAAAGTGTAAGATTTAACACCATGACGTTTTAAACTCAGTTTATACATTTACGCATCAGTATTCGCAGTGCAATGATTTTTTCTTTACAGTTGGAGCTACAATTATCTATGTTGGAGCGAACGACTTCGCCGTGGAAGATCAATATATTTGGGTAGATGGCACGACCTTTAATGGTACATGGGGCGCAAATCAACCAAACAACGTTCTGTCAGGCACTACTGACCAGGACTGTGTTGCTTTGGAGAACATATATGATTATAACTTTAGTGATGTTTTTTGCACATCTAGTTACAGCTTCCTGTGCCAAATCACTATCAGTCCATAACCATAATGTATTTACACGAAATCTGAACATATGTGTCGCGCCAAACGAAAATGTCTCTTCGAGCATGCGCAAAATGCACAAATTTAGAGTCATCCAACGCATGCGCAAATTGTCATCCGGGCATTAGCTCTCACTGATAGATTTTATGGTGTCCAATGATTCTGTAAGCAGACAGCGAAGGTCCAGATCAGACTGCGCTTCCGCGCAGTCTGATCTGGACCTTCGCTGTCTGCATATGCCCGAACACACGTTTTAGCTTGGCGCGGTCCTTATAGTGTAGACTTAGGTAGGCAAAAATATCAGTGAAGATATCCAGAAAATGAAATGTTACAATCAAGAAGCGCATCCCTAGCTCACGAGAAACTAAAGGAAGGGGAGATGAGGAACAAAATAGGTACACCACAAACGTCACATATGAAAGCACAGACGCACAAACACAGAAAACTTCAACAAAGCAACCGCAATGGAACGGTCAGTTGAAAAACTACTGGGGGTAGGGGGTTGGGGAGCTTAAATCAGTTCAAGCCAATTGCAATATTAGTTGGCTTATCACCTTATTGTACATGAAGAAAAAAAAATAGATAATACATGATGCGCAGCGCAAGAAAAGGGCCCTTATTCATTTTTGCGGACAACGCATGCCCTGATTAGCCTGCACATAAGCGAAGGCTGAGCTTGGTCTTCGTTGTCCACTTTGAGAATCAGTGATACTGTAATATATGTCGACGAACAGAAAATGTCCAGAATAGACTTCATAGAATCATGAAAACATGCCTATATAATTTGACCCCACTGAAATCCCACTTCTGTATAGTAGAACTGGAGTTTACAGGAGTACACATTTTTGTTTCTTATTTCTGTTCAAAAACATAGATTGTGATACTAGTTTGAACCGCCTCGCCGAGACGGTACCAACAATCTATGTTTTGAGCAGAAAAATGAAAATTTCAGAGTGTTTTTTTTTTTTTTTTTTTTTTTCTATCTGATAAGTTTCAGTTTTTGGAGGTGAAATTTTCTATATATATTGAATAGGCGTGTTTTCTTACGGAATATGTACGCTGATCTGGACCGTCGTTGTCCGCATTTTATAAAAGGATCCTTTTCATGCCTTGCGCATCAGAATCTTTACTGTAACGTTATCCAGAAACAAGAAATAAAACTGCAACAAAGGACCCACAGAGAACTGCAATAGAGGAGCTTCAGCTAAAGACTATAAAAATGTGACCTCATTTAGAGGGCTAAAGATCTAGCAATGTGACCTCGTTTAGAGGGGAGGGAGTTGGGTGGGTTATGCGCGCTGAAAGATTGATTCGACAAATGTCTGAAGTGCCCTTTTCTCACGACGATGCACATTTGGTAGTCACTGCACTGCTGTGTAGACTTGGGTTTTACAGTTAAACCTAAATAGCTCGAACACCGATGGCTCGTTCACCATGGCTAATTTGAACTCGTTTCTGAGTGCCTACGAAATTCTTCAGATAGTTCAGGTAAACAAATCTTTAGGGATATTTTCGTATTTTATCACGAAATCGTATGTTGTGTGTGATTAAAATTATCTCATCGAGGCGATTCTCATTAGTTCACCCAACATTCCATTATTGAATAGAAGATCAAAAAGACTTCCCTAAATCACTACCATTTGCTTCCTGACCTATGAACTACCCATGTCTCGAATGCATTTCCATGGTCCAAGAGTTGTTCGAGCCATTGAGGGGTTTCCATGGTCCCAGAGTTGTTCGAGCCAGTGAGGTTTTATTGTAATTAATATCTCGCTCTAAGAAACATTTAATACAAATAACTTTATTCAGCATCAATCACCACATCACGCAAACACGCCTATTCCAATATACTAAATAAATTTATCACCAAAAATGAAAATGTTCAGATAAAAAATCCTGATAGTTTTCATATTTCATATTTCTGCTCAAAACATAGATTGTGGGTACTCGTGAGAACCGCCTCAACGAGGCGGTTCTAACGAGTACCCACAATCTATGTTTTTGAGCATAAATAAGAAAAATAATGTATACCCCTGTAAACGCCAGTTTTACTATATAAAAGTGGGGTTTAAGGGGTTCAAAATTATATAGGTATGGTTTCGTGATGATACACTATTCATAGCCAAAGAAAGACATTAAAATAGAGTCTTCGCTGGGCGTACATACTATTTTTGTGGTTTTGTTATGAGGTGGCTCATACATGAAGACAAAAGTTTCGTTTACTTAAGAACAAGACTGTTAAGGTCAAAGTATCGTATACCGTTTTCGCCCCAGTTACCGCAATGTGCGCTTAAGTTGTTTTACACTTGAAAAACTTTTAAAATAGTATTACAAAAACATGCCTATTCAAATATATAGAAAATTTCAACTCCAAAAACTGACAATTTTCAGATAAAAATTCTGATATTGTTTCTATTTCTGCTCAAAACATAGATTGTGGGTACTCGTTAGAACCGCCTCGCCGAGGCGGTTCTCACGGGTACCCACAATCTATGCTTTTGAGCAGAAGTAAAAACATAATGTAAACCCCTGTAAACCCCAGTTTTACTATATAAAAGTATAATCGGGTCAAAATAATATAGGCATGTTCTCGTGATGCTCCTATTACGGGTACATTTTAAAGAAAGATCAGCAGAGAACTTCATGGGGATGGGGTGGGGGGGTGGGTGGGGGGGGGGGGTATTAAATAATACATACGCAATATTTTTCTGACTTTCGTTACAAAAGCATATGTTGTTGGTACTCATTTGAATGGTCTCGACTTCAAATGAGTATGAACAACATATGCTTTTATAAAGAAGTAGACACATGGCCTGTAATCTGAAGACTACGCAATAGCTTTTGTTTGTGTTAGGGTTTTACGGCCAGTCAACCCAATGGGGTCATGTCGAGCGCGGTCAGTTTACCTAACCACACGTTTACTGGGCAGGCTGAGTCCTCTAAGCGGTTAACCAGTATTGTGCACATTCTTTTACGCAATAGCTTGGCTGTGCGCTTATTTGGGGTATATGCGGTAATTGAATCGAATACGGTAAATACGGACGTGCTCAAAAACTTTATAAGTTTCCCTTACTGTAGATAGGTGTTTACTGTCAAAAATGATTAATTAGCTAAGTTTTTAATTATAGGTTTTGATGTTGCAGAATAAAGAGTTTCAGATTTATTTATTGTTTGCTAATGACAAAAGTAGTGCTTGAAATATTAAATCCTTAAATCTCGATACTTTGGACATACGAATAAGAAATATTATGTATCTTCTTTCATCTAAGAACAGAATGTTTTCTCTTTATTCTTATGAATTCTCGAAAAAAAAAAACAAAGAAAAAAAAAAAAAAAAAAAAAAACAATCACATGCTATGGACTTTTTCGTAAAATACCGTATTTAACTGAAGAGAGGAATTCATTACGAAAACACGCCTATTCAAATATGCTGAAAATTTTACCACCCAAAAATGAAAATTTTCAGATAAAAAATTCAGATATTTTTCTTATTTCTGCTCAAAAACATAGATTGTGAGTACTCGTTAGAACCGCCTCGCCGAGGCGGTTCTAACAAGTACACAATCTATGTTTTTGAGCAGAAATAAGAGTACTCGTTAGAACCGCCTCGCCGAGGCGGTTCTAACGAGTACCCAAAATCTATGTTTTTGAGCAGAAATAAGAAAATTAATGTATACCCCTGTAAACCCCAGTTTTACTATATAAAAGTGGGGTCGAAGGGGGTCAAAATTATATAGGCATGTTCTCGTGATGGATACACTTGGTGGATAAACCGCCATTTTTGGGAGATACTTTTTTGACTTCCTTTTTGCTTTTGTGCACATCAAATCCCTCTTAAAATGGGTCTATTCAACAAGAAAATAATTCCTTTTAGAGTAGACACCGTCTTAATCAGGGGTAGGGAAAGACAATATTGACAGGGACTTACCTGAAAGTCTATATATGTAGATAGTTTGGACAGACATGCTTCAGCATACAGCGTAGACCCAGATCAGATGCTCCAAGAGGCACACATACAGCAGCGTGAATCATGTTAATACGTAATCAACTGTTTTTGCTTTGTGGGGTGGTTGCGATGGAATTGTTGTTTTCTGTTTTTAATTTTAAGGCAACTTCAGTATGGATTTCAGGTGACGACATATTTAGGTTAAACATGCTATTTACACATGTATATACTTTTAGTGTGATTAGTGCTTTTGGTTGAATTACCGCATGACCCTTTCCTATTACGATATGCTATAGTATTTTATATCTATAGTTATATTTAAACCATAACATAAGAAAATGTTACTCGTAGCACAAAGGCGACCAGCAAAAGCTCAGGCGAGACTGCGCATAATCGGAGTCTCGCCAGAGCCTTTGCTGTTCGCAGACATGTAGTAGAGACCTTGAGAAAGCTTCAGGCAAACAACGCATGTCTGTAGCCCAAATAGGGAACTGCGCATGCGCATTTGAAGAAACGTGAACGGGAAACCCATATGGTCCTTATTCCGTGTGTCGGCTCATTTATTATATCGCTAAAAACATTGAATGATCAAAAATGTGCGATAAATATTAGACGACAAAAATTTAGACAATAAAAGTTTTGGTGATAAAATGTTAGATAATAAATTGACTATTTTGAGACTACGACTAACTGAATATAACTTAAAATATTTATAGCTACAGTCGACGCTCATTATCTCGAAGTCCAAGGGGCTCTGCGAAATATCTCGAGATATCCATACCCTGACATATCAGATTTGCAGAATTGAGGGGAAAATAAATCGAACAATCACATTCCGCAAATGAATATGTAATTTGATTCCTGAAGTTAGCGATATATTAAAATAATTGTGGACAAGAAGAGAAATTGCTCCTTTGGAGAAATTCCCTCTTTACCACAATAGTTTGTTACCTGTTGTTAGATTTTCAAAGTAGAACAGGGACCAATTTGACTTCGAGATAAGCAATTATTCGAGATAAGCGAAGTTGAAATAATGATATTCGACTATATATGATAAAATGGGTAACTTACACAATTTTCATCTGTCCATTTATGCTCCAGAAGAAATCTTGAAGCACTTCCTGTTTTCAGCCAGCGCCATTCGTACTGACTGCAGTAAAGAAAAACTGTATAGTAAATTGTCAAGAATAGCTACTACCGCAAAACTTAGCCTAGCAAACACACCAAAAACAACATCAGATCTTAAAGCCAGTTCCAGTGATATATTCCTGCAGTGTTGGTAAATACTAACCACCGATTTAAGCGGTAACTGCAGGCACAACGAAGCCTCAACGGCAATCTGAAACCAGCGCTAAAGAAAGCCAGAAGTTCGACCACATCACAAAAACATGCCTTTATAGCGTTGACCCCATTAAACCCCACTTTTATATAGTAAAACTAGGGTTTACAGGAGTATAAATTATTTTTCTTATTTCTGCTCAAAACCATAGATTGTGGCTACTCATTAGAACCGCCTCGCCGAGGCGGTTCTAATGAGTACCAACAATCTATGTTTTGAGCAGAAATATGAAAAATATCAGAAGTTTTTATCGGAACATTTTCATTTTTAGGTGGTAAAATTTTCCTTTTATTTGAATAGGCGTGTTTTCGTGATGATGATGGCCAATACTACAACAGCAAGATACAATCGTGAAGCTTTCATTTTAGCTCTTAAAATCATTTATATGAGAAGATACCCTTGCACAAATATAAGTGAAGATACCCAGGAACTGCCACAAACACAAAGCACAGCCCTCAATGGCTCACTGGCGACCTGAAGCCAGAACATAAGAAAACAACAAAACACGCCTATTCAAATACATAGAAAATTTCACCTCCAAATACTGAAAAGTTTCAGATAAAAAACTCTGATATTTTTCATATTTCTGCTCAAAACATAGATTGTAGGTACTCGTTAGAACCGCCTCGCCGAGGCGGTTCTAACGAGTACCCACAATCTATGTTTTTGAGCAGGAATAAAAAAAATAATGGATATCCCTGTGAACCCCAGTTTTACTATATAAAAGTGGGGTTTAAGGGGGTCAATATAATATAGGCGTGTTTTCGTGATGAGGACCACAATGAGCCCGACCATAGACATTGATAGTCAGGCGCCGACCATCTGAAACCGGTTGAAGATAAATTGCAATTGAAATAACCTTAGATATATATATTTCATGCGAGCTTGACTGAGGATTTCACAATCTAGAAAAGGAAATCATCAATGTTCAGTACCTTAGTACGCTGCTATTGACGTATTTCCCAATTAAAAAATTCTAAAAAAGCAATTTGAATTTATTTTAAGTCGTAAATACCCAAAGTGTCAGCATTTCTTATCCCATTAAAACTAGGAAATTATTCATTAACCAAACAAATCCTGATTCCCAGTAAAATGAGTTAATCGGTGGTAAAAACACATGCGTTTGCTTAAAACTAAACTTCTGATGTCAAAACCAACCTCTTCATATTTGTCTGACATATTTTAAGTAATTACATCCTTTGATATCGATATCGACAGTAAATTGTTACCTAGGTATAATTAGAATTAGTTTATTTAACTGAAAGTCAGTGGGCGGGTGGGGGGAGGGGGGGGGGGGGGGGGGGGGAGAGATTCGTTAAAACTTTTCTGCAAATGAGCATTATCAACAATATCAAGCAAGTGATCTAAGTATCTTCAAACTTCAATAATATGTTCGATATATATATATATATATATATATATAGTATATATATATATATATATATATATATATATATATATATATATATAATAATATATATATACATATATATGTGTGTGTGTGTGTGTGTGTGTGTGTGTGTGTGTGTGTGTGTGTGTGTGTGTGTAAGAAATCTACAAAAGGGATTCGGAAAAATAACTGTTTTGAAATATGTGAATTCGTTTTCCCTCAGTTGAAATATGTGAATTCGTTTCCCTCAGACCATGAAAACAAATCGAAACTTTGCCACCAATGTATGCACAAGTAATTATTGCACATAGTTTTATACGGTTGGCTGATTATTCTAAAATAATTAACTGCCTGACTGGGTAGAAATATAAGTTTGAATATTGGCATGTTAGGTAATGTTTAGTTAGCCTAAATCAAATATAAATTTAGCTGTATGGCAATTATTAATATTGGCGTTTGTTGGTTTATAGGACAGATAAACTAATATATCCAGAAAGATATTTAACAGCGTTTGCTTCTTCGCACTTATGCATAGATTAAAAATATATTCATTCACTGCATCCGTTAATGCGAGGATCCAAAACAATACGGTATGAAATGTGTATTGGTAGATCTGTAGTATTTCATGCATCAGACCCGTTCATATAACATTATAATTTCGGCATTTTTAGTAAAAATAGTTGTCGAGCTCAGGTATTCCCCAGGTTCATCTCGGGTCCTCAATAATATTCTTATGGTAAAAATAATGGTTTAGAGAGTTACAGTTTGTTCGAAGTCTCGCATTGTGTATTTGACCAACAATATAAGTAAAGATGCAAAAAACAAGGTAAGATAAAAGTCCAGGGAGTGCCACAATCACAAACCGCAGCCCAACCCAGACACCAAGAGGAAGAGGAAACTGACAAAACCAAACAAGCGCAAATCGAACAAACGTACAAAAAGCACTAAGAGTAACTCTCTCTTCCCCAAGCAGATAATGTCACATTCACGAAGCGTATCCCTCAAGAATCACAAAAAAAGGTGATTTAGGAAAAAATTAGAACAAGAAAACCGCAACATATTAAACCGCGGACGCACAAACTAATAAGAACTGCAATACAAGAACAGCCTTAGAACGGTCGGAAGGAAAACTTCTGGGGGTTTTAACTGTCTTCGAACTGTCAGAAGGAAAACTTCTGGGGACTTTAACCGTCTTAAAACGGCCAGTAGGAAACCTTCTTGGGGCTTAAACAGCCATAGAACGGTCAGTAGGAAACCTTCTTGGGGCTTAAACAGCCATAGAACGGTCAGTAGGAAACCTTCTTGGGGCTTAAACAGCCATAGAACGGTCAGTAGGAAACCTTCTTGGGGCTTAAACAGCCATAGAACGGTCAGTAGGAAACCTTCTTGGGGCTTAAACAGCCATAGAACGGTCAGTAGGAAACCTTCTTGGGGCTTAAACAGCCATAGAACGGTCAGTAGGAAACCTTTTGGGGGCTTAGAAAGGTCATACCTTCTGGGGGCTTAAACCACCTTAGAACGGTTTGCAAGAAACCTTCTGGGGGCTTAAACCATCTTAGAACAGTCAGTAGGAAACCTTCTGCGGGCTTAAACCGCTTTAGAAGCGTCAGTAGGAAACCTTCTGGGGACTTAAACCGCTTTAGAACGGTCAGCAGGAAGCCTTCTGGGGACTTAAACCGCCTAAGAACGTTCAAACCTTCTGGGGGCTTAAACCGCCTTAGAACGGTCAGTACGAAACCTTCTGGGGGCTTAAACCGCCTAAGAACGGTCAGTAGGAAACTGTCTAGGGGCGTAAACTGCCTTAGTGTGGTCAGTAGGAAACCTTCTGGGAGTTTAAACCGCCTTAGAACGGCCAAACCTTCTGGGGGCTTAAACCGTCTTAGAATCGTCAGTAGGAAACCTTCTGGGGGCTTAAACCGTCTTAGAACGGTCAGTAGAAAACCATCTTGGGGCTTTAACCATCTTAGAACGGTCAGTAGAAAACCTTCTGGGGGCTTAAACCGCCTTAGAATCGTCAGTAGGAAACCTTCTGGGGGGCTTAAACCGTCTTAGAACGGTCAGTAGGAAACCTTCTGGTGGCGTAAACCGCCTAAGAGCGGTCAGCAGGAATCTTTCTGGGGCTTTAATCGTCTAAGAACAGTCAGTTGGAAACCTTCTGGGGGCTAAAAGCGCCTTATAAGTAGTTTCAGTAGGAAAAAAAAGTAAGAGAAAAATCCAGGGAGTGACACAATCACAAACCGCAGCCCTTCCCAGACCTCAAGAGGAAGAGGAAACCGACAAATCCAAACAAGCATAAATCGAACAAACGTACGAAAAGCACTAAGATTAGCTCTCTCTTCCCCAAGCGAGGTAATCGCAATACTAAAAGGACTGAAAAACACAAGAACGAAATGACACACGGAAAGACATACAACAAATCGGCTCGTTGAATAAACCACAAAGCAACAAAGAGTAACACCGGGACCACCGCCTTAGAACGGTCAGTAGAGTAAACCACCGGGGAGGGTGTGGGGGGGGGGGGGTTAAAGCACTTTTACAGCTAGTTAACTTCACCCTGGGTCCCGATGCTACTCTTAATACAGAAACACATAAAAATTCGGTTCGCATAAAGGCTCCCAACTCAGTCAATCCGGGGGTCTTATGCCGGTCAGTAGAAAACTTTCTAGGGGCTTAAACCTCCTTAGAACGGTCAGTAGGAAACATTCTTGGGGCTTAAACAGCCATAGAACGGTCAGTAGGAAACCTTCTGGTGGTTTAAACCGCCTTAGAACGGTCTGCAGGAAACCTTCTGGGGGTTAAACCGCCTTAGAATGATCAGTAGGAAACCTTTTTGGGGCTTAAACCGCCTTAAAACGGTCAGTAGGAAACCTTCTTGGGGCTTAAACCACCTTAGAACGGTCAAACCTTCTGTGGACTTAAATCGCCTTAGAACGGTCGTCAGGAATCTTCTATGGGCTTACACCGCCTTAGAGCGGTCAGCAGGAAACCTTCTGGGCCTTAAATCGCCTTAAACCGATCAGTAGGAAATCTTCTTTACTTAAACCGTCTTAGAACGGTCGGTCGGAAACCTTCTAGGGGCTTAAACCTTAGAACGCCTTAGAACGGTCAAATCTTCTGTGGGCTTAAATCGCCTTAGAACGGTCAGTAACAAACCTTCTGGGGGCTTAAACCGCCTAAGAACGGTCCGTCGGAATCCTTCTGGGGCTTAAACCGCCTCAAGATGGTCAGTAGGAAATCTTCTTGGGGCTTAAACTGCCTTAGAACGGTCAAACCTTCTGGAGGCTTAAATCGCCTTAGAACGGTCAGTAAGAAATTTTCTGGGGGCTTAAACCGCCTTAGAACGGTCAAACATTCTGTGGGCTGGAATTGCCTTAGAACGGTCAGTAAGAAACCTTCTGGCGGCTTAAACCGCCTTAGAACGGTCCGTCGGATTCCTGTCTTGCCGATAATGGTCCATTATAGATTAAAGTAGAATGCTAGCGGGGAGAATGATAAAATGCAAAGATGTGCCCTCTGACGCGGCATTTATTTCAACATACCGATAGTATTATGTAACGCTTACTCTCCGTGTTACATACAGTATGAGCCGGCACACAGAATACCCTACAAAATTGCATGTGGGCCCAGCGAAGACTCAGTGATCAGTGTCACTATCCGCCGTAAGACGCTTTGAATCACTGGCTTCCCCTCATTGACCTAAGAAGGCTCTGATCAGACTGTTCAGATGCGCAGGCTGATCTGTGCGCCGGACGCATATCCAGTCTTGTAGGGAATGCTTACCTCGGCTCATATTTCACGCGTAAACTGATCAAGAAATATAAAGGCTGACACCAGACATTACTGTAGAAAGAAAACCATTAACAATCAATTCAGTTTCCCGTATCTCTGATATTAAACTTCGATGATGACTTCTTCCTCAAAATGTTTTAGATGGTTAGCGCCTGACTATCAATGACTGTGGTCGGTTCATCATGGTCCTGTTTGCGGTTTTCTTCTTTACTGGCTTCAGATCGCCACTGAGCTCTTTGCTTTGTTTTATCACGGTGGTTTTGAATATATTCGTTTCACTGAGATGTATCACAGACGAACTAGAGGAAAGCCATACGGATCGAAAACATGTATTTGTAATATGGAGTTGTGTGGAGTCAGACGTAAGGGTCAGGTTGCCCGCGAGTAAAACCCATCCCCACCGTCCACTCTACAAACACAGGGTAGTTTTACTAACAACCGCTCTAAGGCGGTCCCTCTGTTGTAATCTTTTTTGCTTGGATGTCAGCGGATTCATTAGACTGGCTCCAGTCTCCAGTAACTGAATATTTTTTTTCGTATAATTCTTTTTGATAATCCACTAAAAATCAAAAAATAATATCACTCTAGTGACCAGCCTTTAAAGTCTTGATATTAGTTTGGTTGTATTTTAGTACATTTTCAAACAGGATTATGAGAAAAATATTTAGTCACTGGAGACTGGAGGCAGTCTATGGCTTCAGATGTGACATTTGTTTTGTCATTGTTTGTTCCTCGTCTCTCCTTCTTTGTGTGCCTCTGGAAGGCTGTGCTTCGTGATTGTGGCATATCTGCGTAACACATTTTTTTTCTTCAAATATATGCTGAACGACTATGGAAAACTCACAATTTGGATGAATGTAAGTATGGCTGTAGCTTCAAGCATTGCTTATTTTATTTTATTTTATTTCATTTAAATTCATTTCAAATGAATTCATTTCATCTTATTTTATTTATTTATTTATTTGTTTATTTTATTTGTTCTATTTTATTTATTTATTTTTGACACACATCAGCCTGCGTGTCCACATGCAATCTTGTAGGAAATACTGCGCTCCAGTTTAATTAAGAAATAAATTATTTCGAACCGTGCTCAAATGCCCCAGATAAAGCACAGTTGAGTTTGATTTGTACCCATTTAAGCACGAGCGAGCGCAGCCAGCCAACATTGTAGGTCTGACGGCGAGCTTTGTACTGTCTGTTCTGGGTCTGCAGTTTGCCACTTTCCCTTTATGGGGACATTAGGCTTAAATTTAAAGTATTTATTTATGCATTTGCACTGTAATATCTATTACTTGATAGTATAGTTATCTCCCTTGATCTAACTTGGCTACATAGCCTTCTTAGCGACATTTTTCTTCAGGCATTTCCCCCATAATTAATTGATAATAATTAGTTCAATATTTTTGTTTCCTTAGGTTTACAAAAGAATACAACTGTACATATTTACAATACATAGTGGCAAACTCACTAAACATATATACTTGGAAATACATACTGAATAAACCCTGCTTAAAGTCAAAGATTTTAGAAAATAATCAATCAAATAAAGTTTGTATTACTATGATATTGAAGCAATAGCAACAGTATTAGTAGAAGTAGTAGTAGCGGCGGCAGGAAAAGAAGTAGGTCTAGTATTTTCAGACAAAGAAAAGTGAACCTATATCAACGGTTTCATAATTCATTTACTAGGAAAGAAAATGATTTTAATAATTAACTAACTTTTATATACAACACTGTTTACTTAATGGCTTGCATAAGCACACTGCTATTGGATAAACATTCGGACCTTTACTTAAGCAAACTTAACAAGTTAAAGGCATGAAGCGTACAGAAAAGGACATTTGCGCATTTGCGAAAACCCAGGGCCCAGTTGTTCGAAACTAACGATGTCTTTCGTTAACGTATCGTTAAAACTTTGATCATTAAATATGGCATATATGCTATTTATTTTTTGCTGAAAAAATGTGAGTAGCTTTTGCATTTGCAAAAGCTACTCACATTTTTTCAGCAAAAATAACTGTAAATTAGATACTGTACCTTTTAGAGCAGTTAACATTTTGACCACTAACGAGTTCGTTAAGCTAACGACGCTTTGAACAACTGGGCCCAAACATACATATAAGCCTGCGTTTATACTCTGTCTAATCAAGGATAATCCTAGCTAATGTATACGACACTTTGGAAGCAGCACATCCTTTTCAAGGCCACGAACTTACGGAATCTGGTCTGGGCCATAGAATTTCACATATTGTGCTTGTGTGGCACAACCGAAATATATGAACCGCAACTAGAGAAAACGTACTTTCTGACATACGTATACGCCAAAAGAACACTTAAATTAGCCATCTTCTGTGCAGTCTGATCGAAGTCTTCGTTGTCCACAAGCAGAAGCTTTGCATCTTCGGCTATCCAAAATGCTGGCAGTGAAGATTCTGATCAGACTGCACGAAAGCGCAGGCTGATCTGAATTTTCGCTGAGCACACATGTCCAAGGGTACGTTTTCTGACGTTACGGCTTATATAATTTAGCGGCGCCGTGAAGTGCCGTTGCCAGGTGGTGAGACCGTTTAACCGGGGTGCTGAATAATGCGGGCTCAATACCAGCGCCTGATTTTTTTTTTCACCCGAAAGTGAATTGGTGCCCTTCAGGGCAAATGTTAAAATCATCGAAAGGAGATGAGTGGGTACCGATTCAAATGCTGTAGTCTAAGACACGATGTGCTCCAACTCCCATCGCTCTACAACCATTATCTTTATCTTCACAGGAAATGGGGTCTTCGAGCATACATGTATGCGGTCAGCCGCTCATTCGCGGGGTTTGGTCAGAACCTTAGCTATATGCTCAAAGATTCATGAAGTGCAACTGAATATATCAATTTATAATATCAAAGGTCCTAATCACATTGTGCGGGTTCGCTGATTGACCACATGTGCCCCGAGATCCCTTTTCTCACGGCAGGGCTTACGTCGGTCGTCCTTTGAATTTAATCGACTTACTAGCAATTAAGTATTAATTTCAGTTCCAGAACACAAATATTGTAAATGGGTTTACCTATATGCCACGCCATGAGAAAAGACTTTTTTCAGGGCAAAGTATGCGAGCAGTATGAAAATCCAGATCCAACGGCGAAGTCACATAATCTGATTAGGACCTGTACTATACATCTATATAATAAACTTAATACAATGCTTCTGTAAGCGGACAGTTAATGCCTGGATCAGACCGCGCGGGCGCGCAGTCTGATCCGGGCCTTCGCTATCCGCATATGCTCTTCTAGGACACGTTTTTACGTGACATGACTCATTATAGATTATTAAACTTTCGTCTGAAGTCTAATGCGAGAGCGAAGAAGTGCAATGCTATAAAGATGGATATATTGTTTATAGGAATTTCATTAATTGGATCTGGTATTTCTCAAGGTACAACACATTTTTTTTTCTTTTTTTTTTTTTTTCTTTTTTTTTTTTTTTTTTTTTTTGTTTTGTCCTCCTCGTCGTTTTTGCCGCTGCTGCTATTGTTGGTGGTAACTTGGAGTGGGGATAAGGCGGTACACTTTCAGATTTCCATCACGAAAACATGCCTATATAATTTTGACCCCCTTAAACCCCACTTTTATATAGTAAAACTTGGGTCTACAGGGGTATCTATTATTTTTTTATTTCTGCTTAAAAACATAGATTGTTGGTACTCGTTAGAACCGCCTCGTTGAGGCGGTTCTAACGAGTACCCACAATCTATGTTTTGAGCAGAAACGTGAAAAATATCAGAATTTGTTTATCTGAAAATTTTCATCTTTTTTTTGGTGGTTAATTTTTCAGTATATTTGAATAGGCATGTTTTCGTAATGATATGCGAACAGCGAAGGCCAAAAATGGTCGCCTGCAGGGCAGTTTAAGGCATTGACCAATAAAAAATTTATTAGTAATTAAGTATTTGAGCCGCGATAGAATGTCTTCGGTTCCTGTGCAGACAGGCTCAGATATGCTGGCACAGCCACATTTTCCCTTACAGAATTGTTAGATATGTTTAAAAATATACATGTGAGCTCTCGTTATTTCAAACACTGCCATCTCAAACTACTGCTCTATAAGTCAAAGTAAATAAAGAACAATATTGGTTTACTTCGCTGTATGTTATTTTCTTGTTAACTTCTTTTATCTCAAAATACTGTAGTTGTGATAGGTATATGGTAACTTGTATTGCCTTGTGGTATAAACCGGCTTTTATAGCGACACGGTAGAATATATGAGTTTGAGTTAAGCGGACGGATTCAATCCCCGGTCGAGGAAAATGTTATTTCAATTTTTTCACCTGTTACATCTGACGCCCACTGTGACTCCGTTTATTACAGTAACATAAATGAATTTTCGCAGAAGCTTGACACGGCAGCCGGTCACATTAGGTAACGAGGCCACACGTACAATAATAATTGACGAGCTTTGACACAGTCCGCCGCCTTGGTTGTGACTGGCTTGCAATGTTCATGGCTGTACGCTTTTGTTATGTTTGTCTGACCATGAATTTGATGAATGGGTAAGTTTTGCAGATAGAGGGATGCTACTACTATTTTGTCTACTTCTATTTCTACTTCTTTTTTCTTCATTTACTACACGAATGATGCTATAAATACTACTGCTACTACTACTACTACTACTACTACTACTACTACTACTCTTCCTTCTGCTGTTGCCATTCCTTGCATTGACATTATAGTCATACAAACTTTATTTGGTTAATCATTTTCGAAAATCTTCATTTGTTTCGAAGTAGAGATTATGCAGTATGTATTTCCGAATAAGAAAAGTGAATTGTTTTATTGACCTTTGTATTTAATATTTATCAGGACGCGTCAGTTGTGCGCTTTATGCATAACAATAGAAAAAGTCCGCAATTCATGCGAAACATTTTCAACTCACCTTTTGCAGGCACCGCGTTTACCGTATGTATTCGGACAGACAGGCCTGAGCAAACAGTGTAGACCCAGGGTCGAGCTCGTCGTGCAATTTTAGACACAACGTTGGCTAGTAAATTTTACTTTTTTTCTAATTTTAGAACAAGTATTGTAAGAAGTTGAGGTGTCCGAATACTTAGGGCAAATACCATAATACATGTTTCTGCAGTAAACGTACACTTACTTACACATATATATTATAATCAAAAGCTCAAAAGATAGATCAATTTGGTCGTCTATTAGTATTGTTATGCCGCCATGTATCATAATATCAGTTCCTCGAACATCTTTAGGACCATGGAAAATTATTCGAGACATGGGTAGTTCGAGCCAGCGAGGATTAATCATATTGCCTGGTCAGGAAGCAAACAGCGATAATTTAGGGAAGTCTTTTCGCTCTTCTGTACAATAATGGAATGTTGAGTGTACTCATCAGAATCGCGATTTTAAATGATTACCTACCACATACAATTTCAAGAGAAAAAAGGAAAATTTCCTTAAACATTTTTCAGCTATCGGAAGAATTTCCTAGGGACCCGAAAACAAATTCGAATCAGCCATAGTAAACGAGCCATCGATGTTCGAACTATTGAGATTCGGCCGTATGTAATTTTGTTATCAAACTCATGCTGTTTATGTAAACCTGAGGAGTTGAAGAAATGAGCTGCTCGAGGCTCTTGCGATCGGTGTATGGAGCGTATAAACGCCCAGAATTACATTACGAAAACACGCCTATTCAAATATATAGAAAATTTCACCTCCAAAAACGGAAAATTTTCGGATAAAATACTCTGATATTTTTTTCATATTTCTGCCCAAAACATAGATTGTGAGTACTCGTTAGAACCGCCTCAACCTATGTTTTTGAGCAATATTAAGAAAAATAATGTATACCCCTGAAACCCCCAGTTTTACTATATAAAAGTGGGGTTTAATGGGGTCAAAATTATATAGGCATGTTTTCGTGATGTAGGGGATAACTGCATTCAAATTTGTTATTTGGAGAGTTTACGGGTCGCGTCGCCGTAAAACGAAATTTCGGACCGTACAACCGCCGAGTAACCTCCTCAAATGACAAATTTTAATGCAGTTATCCCCATTCTAATGCATTTTTTCATTTTTTTCTGTTGTATAAAATGTACTATTTGCACAAAGCGACAGGTGCTGTGAGCTGTGTAAAACCAAATGCCAGCAAAGAGAAGCGACGTTACTTGATGACGTCGGATTTCCGACGGTATATCGCAGAATATTTCGTCGCAAATTTTTGACGTTATCCAGTCAGACGTCGCGTTACATACGCAAGTGCATTTAAATGACTGCATGATTATTGGGCATGTACGGGGCCGCGGGGCATCAATTGTCAGTTAACGGATAATATCGCATGAATAACGGGCAAGTACCGGGTAAAACGAAAGTGCAGCGCATGGCTGACGATTCAGATGAAATGCCAACGTTTCCTTTCTTTGAAAAAAATAAACAAGAATAAACCATGCCGTCTGCTGCGATTACGATTGTTAAACACTTTTGCCTATTACATCTAAATACAAAAAAAAAAAAAAAAAAAAAAAAAAAAAAAAAAAAAAAT
This sequence comes from Anodontia alba, assembly GCA_964016985.1. NCBI lineage: Eukaryota > Metazoa > Mollusca > Bivalvia > Lucinida > Lucinidae > Anodontia > Anodontia alba. The sequence continues at coordinate 6,794,118 of OZ024825.1, read as the reverse complement.
CAATGACTCGAACACCGATGACTCGTTTACCATGGACAATTTAAACTTGTTTTTTAGTCCCTCAGAAATTCTACCGACAGCTCAAGAAAACAAATATTTCGGGATATTTTAGGATTTTTTCCTATTTTATCATTGTAACGGCCTAGTACGGATCCTACCTTCGATTATCTGCCTTGGCAGATTACGCATAGCTTGCAGGTATCTATTCAATATCTGACAACTGCGTCAGGAGTCGACTCTTTGGCTCAGTGGTTAGAGCATTGGATTTTTGACCGGGAGGACCGGGTTCGATTCCCACGAGAGGCGGAAAATGTTTTCAGCTATGCTTCATTCCTTTGTTACGACTTTCATGTCGTAAGATGGGGGCTCGTCCGGGATAGGACTTCATACGCCGAAAATGGCTTCACGTCATAATAAATGATGACTTCCTTGAAAAGGGGGAGTGCCACGGCCTAGCATTCCTACCTTCGGTTTTCTGCCTTGGCAGATTACGCATAGCTTGCAAGTATATATTCAATATCTGACAACTGCGTCAGGAAGTCGACTCTTTGGCTCAGTGGTTCGAGCACTGGATTTTTAACCGGGAGGACTGGGTTCGATTCCCACGAGAGGCGGAAAATTTTTTCAGCTACGCTTCATTCCTTTGTTACGACTTTCATGTCGTAAGATCATGAAAATGTATGCTGTGCGTACGACGCAATTCTAATGAGTACATTCAACATACAACTATTTTATAGAAGATTGAAAAGGCATCCATATATTATTCCCGTTTGTCTCCTAGCCTGGAGCTATGATAAACCTTCAGTGGTCGAACTACCCCTATCGATATGTAAACGCCGTCGAATCTCCCACAGACTTAACATAGGGTCTTTCGGGCTATTTAGTTTATGAGTGATTCGGTGGTAACGCATCAATTAATTCCACAAAAATAAAAATCATTCCCATTATAATGTTTTGTTATTACAGCTGTGTCTACTAACTGGAGACATTATAGCTTGCTTGACAATTATTGGGACACTTCCTATGAGCTCTGGAGAGACAATGATATATCCCTTCTGCAATGCGCTAGACAATGTAATGACCTTGGGACATGTATGTCTTTCTTCTACCATACGACCGATCGCATGTGCTCTTGCGCATCCACAGACTACAATAATTCATCAGGCTTGGTTTACTGGCACAATATGACTTACTATAAAGGTAAAGCTTTCTTCTTTTTCCCACGTTTCCGCAGATGGTTTATACGCCTCCAACGGTTCGACTGTACATCACGAAAACATGTCTATATAATTTTGACCCCCCTTAAACCCCACTTTTATATTGTAAAACTGGGGTTTACAGGGGTATACATTATTTTTCTTATTTCTGCTCAAAATGTAGATTGTTGGTACTTGTTAGAACCGCCTCGATAAGGCGGTTCTAACGAGTACCCACAATCTATGTTTTGAACAGAAGGATCACAAAATATAAGAAATTTTTATCTGAAAATTTTCATTTTGGTGGTAAAATTTTCAGTATATAGGAATAGGCATGTTTTCGTAATAACTTATCCTAGCGGGCACGCTATGTTGAGACAATTTCGCATCACAGTCGATGAAACGTCATGACGTTGCATCGACGTCGATGCGACGTTGTATAAACTTCACATGCTCTATGGGATACATTTATAACACCAATACAAACCAGGCCTCGATTCCGCGCGTCATGAAAATTGGTCCATACTTCTTGCCTGTGCAGTCTGGTCAGAGTCGTCACAGTTTTATATATAGTGGACTGCGATCCACCCCTTGTTTTAGTAAACCGCAAAGACTCTGATCAGCCTGCGCTGATGGAATGGTTTATCTGAACATTCGTTGAAGGCACATGATTGGCATTTTGCACATTAACAAAACATACATATAAAAATAAACTAAAAACTTAATATATAAACCAGATTTTGGTTTGGTTAAACTCCGCCCAGTGGTTCAGGAGGAAATAGCGTGACAGAAGAAGGCATTTACAATAGAATAGGATAAAAATGGAAATCACTACAACAATGAATCGATCAGTTATGATAACATACTCAGTCCATGGCCCCGAGGTTAAAAATATTTTTTTCGTGATCAACTCAGCTGAGTATTAAATCTGTCCTGCTAATGAATCTCAAATTACTTGTGACTGCCTTTTTTCTTGCTAAACATAGCTGAGCTTGACAAGTTCTACACAGTTTTGCTGCTGAGGTAGATGACGCCCTGACAAATTAAATTCTAACTTTACCTGGAAGTCTTTTTTCTAGATGATTGACTATTCCGACGACATGATTCGGGTCCCTTTTCCCTGAAATCATTGCAGGTATCCTGAGCAACCGACATTATTCATAATTTTAAAATGATCGCCAACTACACCCCTAGAAATCATATTTAACCCAACTCGAAAACACGCTAGTCTTCACAAACAACAAACAACGTTCGTGTGCAACGTTACCAACCGATTTGAACGGCAAGTAAAGGGTTTTTTTATGTATTATGTAAGGTAGTTTTTTTTTTCTCTTTGACATAGCTGTACACCTTCCACACCATTGTGTTTTCTGCATTATGGACATACAGATTTTGGTTTAACTTTTACCACTCTCAGGGCAAATTTAGCAGACGACCAAAACAAATATTATTCTTATTTTTCCAAGTGAAAAATAGAATCTGACATGTCATGAAAATTGTCTCCGTTTGAGACAATTTGCATAAAATGCCAAATCCTGTCTCCTTGCAAAAATAAGAAAACTATTTCAGTTTCGTCTGTAAATTTTACCCAGAGTGCTAAGCGTTAAGCAATTTTTTATTATAGGGATCGAACATGGTTTTTCATGCTGTAACATTCGCCAGGTCTCTAGGAAAGTTTTGAAAACCTCGGCCTGTGGCCTCAATTTTCAACAACCTCTGAGGGACCAGGCAAATAATAACGCCTTGTAAAGCTAAGTACGATCGCTATCATTGCATAGAAACTGAAAACATTAGCTACATTTCGCGTTACGTCTTGCATTATTTTGTTTCGCCTTTTCATCAGTGTCCCGCGAATGCAATTTCTATCGACTAGCTCGTTCCGGAGCCAGGCTGTAATGCATTTCGTGACAAAGCTCATTGTTTTGTAAATTTCGGATTCATTCGGTAGCCCGGTATGGGCATATTGAAAAATGCGAAGCTGTGCCTTAACGCGCGTGAATTTCCTTGTTAATAGGTATACGGCTTTTCGCCGGTTAATGCACAGCTGTACTGCTTTTAACCCTTCTCATGCCGAATACATTAAGATGCCACGCTCACTTCTAATTTCCAGCCAATCAGATTACTTGATCCAGGTTTTTGATAGAAATTCACATACTTAATGACAAAAAGTGCAGATCCAGATCAGTTGGCTTCTTCAGAAGCCAGCTGATCTGGATCTACACTGTTTGCTAAGATAGGGCATGTCATGCTCAGCAAGAGCAGGGTTAATGCAACACTATTGGTGCCGTTTACATGCATAAAGGCACAATTTTACAAATGGGATTCAGAAGGACGTCTAAAGACTTATTTCTTATTTGTTTCCCCTTTACGTTAGCCCTTGTCATACTGAATAATTAAAGATGCCACACCCACTTTAAAGTTTTAGCCAATCAGATTATTTGATCCAGATTATTGATATAAATTCACATACTGAATGGTAAACAGTGAAGATCTAGATCAGTTGGCTTCTTCTGTTTTTAATGCAGGGCATATCCGAGTTCAGCAGGAATAGTGTTAATATTTTTTTTTTTTCAAACTGCGTAATCAGATTATTTGTATTATATCTGGGGGTGATTAAGACCACAAATAAACATATTATAACTGAAGCTGTTGGATTAATGATTCCTATAGTCTCAAACATATAAGTGAAGATATCCAGGAAATGCCACGATCAAGAAGCCCAGTCCTCCGAGGCACCAAACGAAGGGGAGATGAGGAACAAATAAAGCCAAGACAAACGCCACATATGAAACCATATACATACAAACAAAGCAGATTTGCAACAGAGCCACCGTATTGGAATGGTAAGATAGAAAACTACTGCGGGGTGGGAATGGGAGAGGCAGTCAAAATGAGTTTAAGTTTTAGTTGGCATATCAACGTATAGAACGTGAAGACAAAACTAGAAAATCCAACAGTTACAAGTGAACATAATCGGTACTACAATAGTTATCAAAAAAAAAATTAAATAAAATAAAAAAAATAAAAAATAGCAGAAAGTATTTGTTAATGATGGAGTACGAGTACACCCGTAACACATCTTGGTACGCAGAAAAGCAAAATTGTAATGCAGACATGTGAAAAATATCAAAATCCCGGCGCAGAGCCATTCCAAGTCAATGGAGAAGGCTAAATGACATAAAACAAGAAAAACGATATCGCAAAAACCGGAACTGTGTTTTAAACAAAACGAACAAACGAGACGAAACTGAAAGAGAAATACTGGCTTGTAACGTTTAACAGCACAGCTGTTGTGGGGCTTAAACCTGGGCCCAGTTGTTCAAAGCTAATGGGTCGTTAGTTAACGATTCGTTAAAATTTACATCAAGTGATACGCAAATATGCTGAATTTTTTTTTGCTGAAAAAATGTGAGTAGCTTTGCAGTGCAAAAGCTACTTATATTTTTTTTTTTCAGCAAAAAATATCAGAATATTGTATATTGAATCCGCTAAAACAGTTAACGAAATGACCCTTAACGAGCTCGTTAAGCTAACGACGCTTTGAACAACTAGGCCCAGATTTTTACTGGCTTCAAAATTTAGCCATAGCTTCTAATAGAACGTTAGCTGCACATAATTGTTATAACTATACTATAATTATCATGGGCCGCGCCAAGCGAAAAAGTGCATTCAAGCATGCGCAAAATGTGCGTATTTCAATTCGTCTGCACCTGTGCAAAGTCTCATACGGGTCTTTGCTCTCCATTAAAACATTCAATAGTAATCAATGATTCTGTTTGCGGGCGGCGAATGTCCTGATCAGAGCAATCGCTGCTGCCCGCCTAAGCCAGAAGACAGGTGTATACATGGGGCGGATCATATCCTGAATATATCTGAGCCGAAATGTCAGTAAACGTACATGTACGTCAACGACGACTCAAAGTATTCTGCGCATCTACCCAGAGTCTTCAATGTCAACATTAAAACAAACTGCATGAATTGACTATCCAAAATACGCCCAGTGCAGACTTGATCAGATTTTGTGAATGCTGGGCGCACATGTCCGAAGTCACAACTTCTGACATTGTGGCTAATAGACTTCAGTGTGCATTCATGTGTATTTTCTTATGACATATAGATGTTGATGAATGTTACCCCATTAATAGATGTCAAAATGGCGGCGTGTGTACCAACAGCATTGGCTCCTATTCCTGCAATTGTACTGGAACTGGCTATGAGGGTACGAACTGTAATGCAGGTGAGAACATATACACAGTTCACACATACACATTTCTATTAACAATAAGCTCAACTTTAATTTGTTTGCCATCCACAGTGAACCACGATGTTTTCTTTTATGTCAAAACAAACTGGTTTGTGTCTAATGAGGTCAGACAGCTGCACGTTTATAAAAAAAACAATGTCAGGGAACATCTTGCATGTTTTCTGAAATTCCCTCTTAGAAGCTTGACTGACAGATTGGGAATAACTCTGGATAAAGCTAATGGCTTAAACTGGGCCGACGATTCCATTACAGTTTTCAGGATAACATGTTAATGAATTTCCGATTTGTGCGTACATTTAAGATTATGATGAATTTCGGGATATAAAATGATTGCAATCGATTTTCAATAATCTCGTTCCCTTGATATCAGACCTCATCGATACTTCATTGAAAGTCTCTAGTTTACCGGCATTCGTTTCTCGTTGTATAAAGGTCACTTGCTTTTCTCTGTGGACTTGTATATGACATAGAAGTTGTGGGTACTTGTAATACCATTACTTTCTATGAAGGAAAATATTATTTACATATTTATCATTGCCTGAACAAAAAACGATACGAATTTTCTATTGACGGTATCACCACTTTTCAATCAACTATAAGTATCACAAACAGACTTCAGACCTAGTATTAAGTTAACTCCTCTCAGGCTGCAGTCTGCGTCTTCTGTAGGATTCCTCACTCTGTCTATAATTTTCAAAACCAAATTATCTTCTCTTAAAATGAGACCCTTAAATCTCCAGTCAGCTTCTTTTGTCAATCTTCAAAATTTATCAACTTTAAACATTATCCGCAATAAATTAACCCTTGTCATGCTGAATAAATTAAGATGCCACACCCACTTTTAATTTTCAGCCAATCAGATTATTTGATATAGGTTTTTGATACAAACTCACACACCTCAGAAGCCAACTGATCTGGATCTGCACTGTTTGCAAAAACAGGACATATCCGGGTTCAGCAGGACAAGGGTTAAGAGTAAGATTATCATTAATAAAATCACCACACTACGAAAACACGCCTATTCAAATATATTGAATGTTTTCAGAAAAAAAATCTGATATTTTTGCATATTTCTTCTCAAAACATAGATTGTGGTTACTCGTTAGAACCGCCTTGCCGAGGCGGTTTTAACTAGTACCCACAATCTATGGTTTTGAGCAGAAATAAGAAAAATAGTGTATACCCCTGTTATCTCCAGTTGTACTATATAAAAGTGGGGTTTAAGGGGAGGGGTCAAAATTATATAGGTATGTTTTCCTGATGAGTTCTTTGCAAGTTCTCTAATCCGTTCAGAAGACCTGGAATGTATCCTAGTATTTGCAAGTGCAATGCCAAGAGGTGCAACTGCTGTAAGCATCTATCTAGTAAATCTGCCGCTTCATTATTCGTTAATGGCAGTCTAATAATGGCAGAACATTTTCAGTCATCAATTATTCTGAACTGGACGGACTTAAAATCATTGGATATGATATATGTTTTGACTTGAAATACTAATATATGTAATATGCAGTATGTTCGACAATCCGATCATGCCCTTTAGTAAATGGTTTGGTGAACATTATTGCAGAATTAAAAAGCCTAAAAATATACTTTTCTTTATGAACGTTTTAAAAGTACAGGACGTTCTCCTTTTAATGTCTCTGTGCAACCAGTGGAGAAAATAAACTATGATAAAAACTCTTCTTTGACATATAAGAATATTAGAAGGCATCAAACTGAATTAAATTGGATTATATTATCACAAACGCCATTTCCACTGGGATTTAATAATAATATTAACCAAGATTGTAATATTTCTGAAATACCGGATTCTGACGTATTTATTTTCTTTTGGTAGCTTGTAAACTTGTTTCTAAGGGCCCAAAATACAGATTTGATATTTATGTAGATTTTAAAGTATGTAGGGAAGAAATAGCTTCTGCATTGAACGATTTTGGTAATTTATGGTGCAAACGAGAGAATGTTGAGTTTGATGTTTTAAAGGAATGGAAATTAAACATTTTTATGTAACTGATAAACGTATTACATTTTATTCCCAAAAAAATAATCTATTACGACCTAAACCTAAATTTACTTTCTGTCATCTGAAGCAGAGTATTCAAGAATTCCATAGGAAGTGTGTTTTGGTTCCCGCACAGAAGACCGCAAACATTGTTGTTAGTGTTTGATGGTTACATTATATTAAGACACTGACACAGGAACTCAGCGGCGCCAAGGTCTATAAACAAACTATTAAAGGAAAAAAGTCAGTTGTCTATGGCCACTGCAACCATTTAGCCCTAAAGTTTCCATTAATATCAAGGAACAGCAAAACAAGCTTCTTCAGTTGTATTGGTTGGTTATCTAAGCTTCATAAACACATATAAAGCTGGGTTTATCGCTTATTCAATGTCCTGTACCGCTACTGAACTTTCTAAGTTATGAGGTTTTTGCCCCACTGTTATAAAATTAAATTAGAAATTCTGAAAAAGTGTACGAAAGATCAGGCAGAAATTTGTTTTGGTCAGTTAAAAAATTCTGATGAGGCACTTAATAAACTAACGTCAAGAGGATTTTGCGCGTTCAGTTTGTCACATATAATTTTTTTACGATGTATACAACTTTGCCAGAGAAACTTACAGATTTAGTTGAGAGTACTTTTCAAAGGAAATGCTCTTCTCATCTTGTTTATAATGACAGGTATGAATCGTTTACTTCTGATGACCAAACACGGTTGAACATTGGTCTTGTCAAAACGTATGTGACGTATTATCATACCTTTTCGATAATAGTCACTTTAGTTTTGGTGCTAAGTTACACAGACAAATGGTGGGACTTCTGATTGGTACTAACTGTGCTCCTCTTGTGGCAGATTTGTTTTTGTTTTTTTATGAAAGGAATTTTATTATGTCTCTTTCTGGAGATATATATGCTGATATTAAAGATTTTAACTGAACTTCCAGATATTTATGCGACCTTTTGAATATCGACAATTTGTACTTAGAAGGAATGGTCTGTTACAATACAGAGCAGTTTAAATATATCGCACAGACCCTTTAGGACGCGATGTTCCTTTCTTCACTGCCTAAGCACATTTTCTACCTGCAAGTACAAATGTTACATCATACTTAAACCACGTAAATCGAACTACAAAATATCGATATCCTTGCTTTTGCAAAATCGATACTCACAGTTGACTATAAATAAAGCTCACTGAAATAATACGGCAGATGACAGAAGGCAAAAAAGGTAAGAGAAAAGTCTAGTGAGTGCCACAATCACAAACCGCAGCCCTTCCCGGACATCAAGAGGAAGAGAAAACCGACAAAACCAAACAAGCACAAATCGAACAAACGTACGAAAAGCACTAAGTAGCTCTCTCTTCCCCAAGCGAGGTTATCGCAATGCTAAAAGGACTGAAAAATATAAGAACAAAATAACACAAGATAAGACAAATTGCCTCGTAGAATAAACCACAAAGCAACAAAGAGTAAGACTAACACCGGGACCACCGCCTTAGAACGGTCAGTAGAGTAAACCACCGTGGGGTTTAAAGCACTTTTACCATTGAACAAAGCTAAACGTCTCCAGTGAACGTCGTTTGATTTTATTCGCTGAGTGTTTTTATTATTATTATTATTATTATTATAACTTTTTTTTTTTTTTTTTTTTTTTTTTTTTTTTGTTTCATTGCAAATTCCGAAATGGCAGGTTGCATATCGAGACTGGTAAATGAAAACGTTCTAATTATTTCTTGCTGATGGTAAATATTGTGCGCACGTTACCGAGCTATTTTCGGGAGTACCGAGCAGACTGCCCTGGCATTACCGATGTAATATAGGATTAAGGTAGCACAGGCACACACATGCGCGGACATACATACACGCAAGCACCCACATTCATGTTTGCATATGTGCCATATTTAATTGAGGACATGTGCGTTTGCGCAGTTTCTGTATACAAATAATAAACGTGCAATCTCAGACGTACGTGCCAATGCAGTCAAAATTTACATAGTAATGTGCATAGTAATTTACATTTCAACTCGAGCAGGCGATCTTGGCAGTCAATTTTACCAGATCTGTTGTATAAAATATAAATTCATGGTAACTGGATTCTAGATTTAGACATGCAATCAAATCCTATCAAATTATTTTATGATGTTTTCAGTGAGTTGTATTTCTACAAATGACCGTAAAGGCAATAAAATGAAGTGTCTTCATAGCATAAGGGTCGCGACCTTTGAAACGCCATAGCCCTATTGGCATTTAGACATTATGAAAAATATTGTAATTGTCTTGCTTGAAAAATAAAGCTTTTGTGTGATTTTGCGGTCGGGCGACGGTGTGGACAGGTACATGTAGTGGATTGTTTACTGTCTGCAGTGCCTATTTCGGCAACCAAGAGGTCGGTCACGGAGGAGATACGCCGACGTCAGTGATACATAAATCATGGCGTCGGTTGTCCGGCGCAACATCAATGACATCACTCACTCTACTTAGTGATGTACCTTTTCATTGTAAAATAATATTATAGAGCCGCATAGTAGCAAGCTTCATCTTGTGTTATTGTAGAATTTATGGTAAAAGTGTGCTTGTTCATTCATTCGTTATAGGTTATAGGTTTAGGCCCTCTCCTTCACCAGAATGCGGTTTAGGCGTAAAAACCGCTGCGAAGACAAAGTTATCGTACCATAAGCGGGGATGAATGACGGGATCGCCCGGAAGGGACAAATGTCTGATGTAGGTGTACAGCCTTTAACAGATTCAGTCTTTTTCTGAATAATTTAATAAAACTGTCATATGTTATAAACGAAAGCGATATAACATTGACATCATAAAATAGTCTGCTCGCTTAGCGGTGGACCCAATAACGGGTGACCACTTTGCTTACCTCGGTAATTGCACGCCGGCGGGTCGGGGTTCAGTCTCTATGATGGCTTCGACAAAACGATGTATTAGATGGTCTAGGCCGGAATTTTGTTTTGTCTGTTTCCCGGCCGACCATGGATCAACAAGCGGTTTTCTTTTGCTCCAATATTCCAGTGGTGTTATCGGACACCCTAGGGGTTTCTACACACGTTGTATCGAGCAAATACATGTGTTTATTACTATGGAAGCTGCGGGCGAGAGTTGGGATTCCGTAAAGCTAGCTTAAGCCCCCTCCCCCCTCCCCCCCCCCCCCCCTCGCTCACACATACACACACCTCACGCCAGTAAGTAAGTTATTACTAACCTTTCCCAGGCGGTAATTTTAGTATTATTTTTTTTTTTTTTTTTTTTTTTTTTTTTTTGTTAATTGTTGCGTAGCGTTTCACTTACCAGTGTTTTTCTTTAACAATGATTTAAGTTTAAGATATATTCGGTTAAGTTTAAGTAACTAGTCGCCAACGTTTCCGAAAAGGGTTGCCAACTCTGCTTGCCATTTGCTGTTTTTGCGGCTGCTTAATTTTGTTTGTCTGTCCTTCCCTTTGGTGTTGGGATTTCATGTGAATCTGATTGTATCAGTCCCTGTGTTCACTTATTTACTTTATACCTGTTAGAAATCATTGATATCATTGTTGTAATATGGTCGAATTTCATCTATGTTATTGATTATCAAAAATAAGATGATGCCAACACAGAAACTCAGACATGTGCAGGAGTCTGGGCGGTGCGAAAGAAATGGTAATGGGCCGCTCATTGGGTAGGTCGCAACAATGTGAGGCGCGTGTCAAATGACCTTTATAACGGGCAGTGACGTGTGTAATATTTCATTGTCTGATTTTGTTTACTTACGTTTGAGTTAGAGCAATCGTCGCGCCAGATTGATACAGATAATATATGCTTAAAACACAAAATAATCAAACTGTGTCTCTGTGTTTGGTTTCTCTACTACTAGAAATAGAGTCTTTTCATAGAAATTGTCTTGTGTTATTTTGTTGTTGTGTTTTTCTGTCCTTTTAGCATTGCGATTACCTCGCTTGGGAAAGGAAAAGCTAATCTTAGTGCTTTTCGTACGTTTGTTTGATTTGCGCTTGTTTGGTTTTGTCTGTTTCCTCTTCCTTTTGGTGTCTGGGAAGGGCTGCGGTTCGCAGACACAGTGCCTTGTTAGTAAATTATAGCATCAGTCTGAAAACACTTCTGCAACAAGGTATATCGGAACCAGAATTTTACGGTGACTTAGTGTACAGATTTAGAAACATTGTAGGTAAATCTAACTTTTCGGATCAATTCAGAAAACTTATTAACCGTTATAAAAGAATTGGATATAGCCTGGATATTATGTGGCAGACTGCATGCCTTGTTGTCAACCCAATCATTGTTGATGGCTATGCTTCACTCTTTAATTGCACGACGGCGGTTCGGGCCTCAGACCCAATAACGGCCTCTTCGTAAAACTTTAACCATTGGGTTGGGGCTTGACGATATGTCTTTGGCCTGGCTTGCCATGGTTCAACTATTGGTTTTCATTTACTCTGGCATACAGTAGAATTAGCCATGAGTACTCGTCTTTGTTTATTATAGTGATTAATTTGATTTTTGCGTTTTCGCATTGATGCATTGACTGAATTGGGAGCCTTTATGCGAACCGAATTTTTATGTGTTTCTGTATTAAGAGTAGCGTCGGGACCCAGGGTGAAGTTAGCTAGCTGTAAAAGTGCTTTAAACCCCCCGGTGGTTTACTCTACTGACCGTTCTAAGGCGGTGGTCCCGGTTTTAGTCTTATTTTTTGTTGCTTTGTGGTTTATTCTACGAGGCGATTTGTTGTATGTCTTTTCGTGTGTCATTTTGTTCTTGTGTTTTTCAGTCCTTTTAGTATTGCGATTAC